>QUSF01000003.1:10995363-11126002 GCA_003676055.1 Chloebia gouldiae
AGTATCAAGCAGCATTCACAGGAACACAGACTAATTCACTCTCAAATGATTCGACCACATGTTGCATGTTTTAAGGCAGTGAGAGAAGAGATGCTGCATACAAGAATAAATTTAATTTCTCAGAGGACAAAAATACAACATGAGAAAATAGCTGACTGTCAAACAGTAGCTTTGAAATTGCACATTTGAAGGGTGCTAAATATATTAATGAATGAACAGAAAGGTTTCAGTTTAATGGAAGCAAACACCATTTCTGAGGTAATTGTTGAGATATCTCTTTCTGCCAAAGCACTACCCCTCATTTACTTCATCCTCTTCCAAATTTTACAAAATTGGCCATAAGAATTATGGAAAAATATCTCAAGAATGGCTGACAGAATGAGCAAGAGTATTAAGAAACAGCAGTCTGAGAAAAGTCATATAATTACTCCACTGCAGAGTTTAGCACAGACTACTTCTGACTGGAGGTGGGTTATGTGCCCACCAGGTTAAGTTTTCAAATATATTTAGCAATAAATGGACATTAATGCACCATCTAGCAATGTGTGTCCAATTCCTATTTGTCTGACAATGAAATTCCTTTCCTTTCCGATAGCTTTACCTTGAGAAAATGTCCCGTATGTCACAGTAAAAATCCTGAAAATATAAACTGTTTCAGATCCTATACAGTTTCCAGAAAAGAGATGTTTGTTTTGCAGAGACCTAGGTGCCACACACTCACTGACAGTGTCTCTGCAAGCTAATTTCTTTACACATGGGGTATTTGAATGTTAGCATAAGGTGTCTGTTATGTGATCTCTCCTTTTAATAAGGAAATTGTAAGAAATAAGGCACCTTTGGTTTTTTTTGGTCTAAGTTTAAGCAGTTTCAAATTCTGAATGTTCTTGGTGTGGTCTGCTGCTACTGAACTCATTTAAAGTGTTCATGAGGAAGATGATATATGGGTAATAACCTTCACAGGAAGAAAATAGTCTAGAAATGGAGAGGGATGTGCTGCACTGAGCACTTCTGATCCCATCAGTGGTATTTTATTAGAAGCAAATAGAGATCCACAAGTCTGCCTGCCTTTTGGGGTATGTCATTAAGTAAGTGTTTTCAGCATCACAATTTGAATGGGAACACTAACAACTGAAAGACTTTAAAGATATACACTTCAGTTACCCATACAGTGTCTTTTCCAGCCCTTTGGAAAACTGTAATTTGGAACTAGCCATTGGAAATGTCCGATGCAAATATTTAAGTTGTTTATTCTTATCTTACTTGTGCATTAGTTGAAAAGTCCAAGAGTCTGCCAAACAAACAATCCTGAGGAGTTCTTACAGAACTAGACATTCCAGTTACAGTGAAAATACAAATAGGGTTTCTCCTAACAATTAAGATAAGAATAGAAACAATGTAAGCATTCCACTAGATACAAAATAGTGCAAGGGGAAGTCCTTGTCTATTGAAAAGGATTTTTTTTTCTGAAAACCTATTGATTACATTTAAACACCTCTTTAAAAAGCAAGTCAAAAGTCTTATTTTCCTTTAGTAGTCATAGATATGCTTTTTACTCCCCCAAAATTGTTTTGTCTTAGGAAAGTTTTTATAGGGTTTGTATTTTTGTATTGTAACACTTGGACAAAAACAAACAAAAAAAAAAAAGAGGGGGATTGGTTTTGGTTTTAGTTTTTTTTTGTTTTGTTTTGATTATAGACAATATGAGGCTGCTCTGTGGATCCCTCAGTCATGCAGGGGGAATTCTTACCAAAGCAGATAGTTTCATTTCTGGCAGTGCCTTGAAGGATAATTTTCCCGTGTCACTGTAGGCACCATTGCACGCAATGCTGTGCCAGCAGAGGACTGGTTGTGTCACTGCCAGCATTCATGTGACAGGAATGCACAGAAGCTCCACAGGAGGACATTCCCTGTCACGTGGGGTGGTGGGCACAGAAGCCCACCCTGGAAACATGGCTATGGAGCAAGTCCCTCTACACCTGCTGGCGCCGGGACTCCACGTAATGCTACAAAGGAATTTGCAGCTTACCTAAATCCACTGCACCACATAAAGTGTGGGATTTGATTCCTCCAGGGTTCCACCTCTGCCCACCTATAAACTGTAGAGTTCCCAAATCCAGCTTTGTCTCAGTGTGACAGATAACAATAGTGCTGTGCTTTTTTCAAAAGTCCTTTCTCGCAGCCTCCATGTGCCCGCTGCCAGCACAGTCCATACACTTCACCAAGAACAGCTGGCTCAGAATCTGGTACTCTAGAGAATATTTTCTTAATATATTTTATTGTTTTAATTGTGGTTACTGAGGAAAATCTTCTTCAGCATAAAAACCCCTAGCTTAAATTGAACCAAACTATTTGAAAAAATAGTAACAGAGAAATAACTCCTGAAAATATTCTTTCACCAAAGGTAAAAGTAAAATCAAGTGGCATATTCAGATATTCCTGCGCATCAAGAATTCCATTTAGTTTAACAATTGAACATTCTGAATCAGTTAATTAATGTTGCTGAAATACATATTTGAAGTGTGAAAAATTGTGTAAAATAAGTAGATATAAATCAAATGGCAACTAGAACAAAGGTTACTGACCTACTGAGAAGAAATGAACCAAAAATCTGAATTAAATCTTTCTATGTAGGTTTCAAAAACAAAAATGATGATACATGTTTAGGAGATAGAATATATATGGATGTAAATTCTTCTAAATTATTTTTAAAAATCTTCCAGAGAAAAAGCACATTATATTTATGTGGCTTTTACATACAGATATATGGAGTTATATATATATGTCCTCCTGTATGTTTACTTGTGTGTGTACATATATATTGGTGGGTGTGTACATACATATATATATGTTGTGTAAATGTAAAAGGATGAAATTTATTACTTTGCAGTGTCAAATAATAGCAAAAATATCACTGCAGCTGAGCACACAGAGACACTTGTCACTGAAGTCTATTCACAACTTGTAGATACTTCCAGAAATGAACGTCTGCAGCACAAGACAGATCATTTCCCTTCTTCCTTCCCTCTGAATGTGCCATCTGACCTAAGGGCTCCTCAAAACAACCCAACACATGTTGCTGTAGTTTCCTGGTTATAAAGTCTGAGCACTTCTCCCTCTCTTTTCGTCACAAAGTCCAGCAATAATCTGTTCCTTTTTCGTGTATCCAAAATCCCACCATGATAGTTTGGTTTTTCATGTATCCCACCATGATAATGTCCATTCCATTCTCCACTGATATTACAGATTCATTGATTATTTTTCTTTTTTTCCACTATGAAAAAATAATCTTCCTGAAGACACACAATGTCTTCGAGTACTCTCCACATTCTAATTTTGTCCTTAATATAATTTTCTTCTTCTTTCTCTTCCATCTGTAGCCATGTCCTAATTTTAGGTTATTGAACTTAGTCCATCAAATCTACTTCTACAAAGAAACATTCCTCTCCCACATAATTATCTTTCCATCATCTTTTTTAACTGTAGAGTGGTCCAGAGCTATGTTTTCATTTGGGCCCTGTGTATTTTGATTTCTGCATGTAGTTACTGAGGGATTTTTCCCTCACAAAAGGGTATTTATTTTATGATGATTACCTGATGATGGGATAAATGGTTTTTCCCACTGAGCTAGCACCAGAAATTAGACATTTAGCTTCTCATGCTACAGATGTACAAAGATCTGTGGAAATTAGAGGAAATTCATTCAAGAACTGGAATAAAAGTTAGAGGAGGATATTTTGAGCCAAACGTGTGAGAAAAATGTCTCTCGAACTTCCTGCCAGAAAATGGTTGCCAGAGAATGAGAGTATGGCCCTGAAAGAGAAAGAATATTCATCTATTTCTAATTTGTTTGTCCTAGTTTGTGACTGATGCATAAGGTATTTGGCATTACCTTTGAGGTATCTCTCTTGCTGCATGACATTGAGATTCACTTTCTCTGTGCCTTCCCTTCAGTCTGAAAGGCTGGAATTTCTCCTGATATCCAAAATAGTACCTTTGCCATTTGAAGCACCTAAACAGATTAGGTGGGGTTTTTAAATAAGTGTCCTACATGCTTAAACTGTCATTTAGGGACTTGAGTACTAGGTTAATGTCAGAGCAAACCTATTTATCAAATTTCACACACCCAAAATGACATCATTTCCCGCATGCTATGTAGGCAAGACCTTCCACCCACCTTACCACTCCCTGCCAAGCTGCACCTGATACCTTGTGGGCACCCAAATCCATTCTCCAGGGATGCACAGTGAGTGATCAGAATTACTGATGGCCAAATGCACCCCAACAAGTCCTCAGAGAACTGGTGTGAGTGAATTTACAGGGAAAGGCAAAAATGTTTCAGTGAGTCTACATTAATGTTGCCAAACTAATTTTTGAAAAGTAACCTATTTATAAGGCAATTTACAAACTACAGTATTAGTTAGGAAGATAAAATATCCAGATTAAAACAGCTAAGAAATCCTTTCTTTTCTAAAAAGATTTCATATCTTCTCATGTAACTTATAAAAGGTAAACCCTTTCAAAAGCAAATTTGGAAGTAGAATAGTATGTATGGGTAAAAGTAATATCAGATTATCAGATGCTAGTTTATATTCCAACATCACTTCCCAGATATGAAACTCCTTAAAAGTTATGAAAATTTTAGGCTAATTCAGTAACAGTAAATTAGATTGCCCAGGATGATATTTCCTGTGTTCTTATTAGTGTATGTGTGTGGGCCTAAAGATAATTTGCATAGTACAGTCTGTATTACAGCAAGACAGGGCAAGCACAATCTGTTTACTTTGGTTCAACAATTGCTCATTCTGTAGACAAAGAATAAGGTGGGGCTGGTTCCTTCAGGTTCTCTCTGCTTAGCCTTTTTTCTTTGAATCATTGCTGCATCTCACATTTGAGGTGTGGAAAGTGGCATTACAAAACCTAAAGTAATTTCTTTGAGGTCTCTCTGTTTCACTCCTACAGCTTTTCAACAGGACTTCTTGGCTAAAGATCGCACCCCACTAACAGAAGGCCTCTAATTCCAGGTTTACCAATTTTTGATGAGAGCCCTGCCAGATCAGGTCTGCATGTAAGGGTGTCAGTTGCTGGGTAAATAAAACAAATGAAGGACTATTCTCTCATCCAAAATAAGATGGTACTGCTCACATTTGTGCATGTAAAGAGTTTTCTCTCACCTTCACCTACACTGTATGCTGCAAACAGTACATGGCTTGCACTATGCCCTGAACCACACTCCAGTACATCTGAGAAGTCTTAGCAAAGTTTATGCCAGGCAGAACATTAACAATTAATGAGTCAACAAAGTGGGAGACTGCTTGAAAGTGTACTGAGTTTAATATTTTAGATATACCCCTGACAACAGGAGAGGGGGTGTCTGCAGGAGTGGGGTGTTTTTTGTGTATTTTATTTCCATTATGGATTGAAATTAAGTAAACATGAGCAAGACTAGTGGTTCCAAGCAAACTTTGCAAAGGTTTATATGAACATCTTCAACTGCAGAAGTTGACTTGGGAAATCACCACCTTTCCATACCTTTCTTGAGGTCCTTCATTCTTTATTTGCACAAATGGGGTGAATAAGCATTCCTGAAATATTTTTTGGGTGTTTTAAGGTGGCTCTCAAAAGTTAGAAAGCGTTCTGCACTAAAAGTGTTACAATTTTACTGCACACCAGATACATACTCCCTCAAGAACCTTATACATTTGTTTTAAATGGCCTGCTGTTTTATTTAGTTGGGTTTGCCTGTGTTAAGTTTATGGCTTTCTAATGAAACTCTTATTTGTGTTTCTTTTCAGTGGAGGAGTGTCCTATGGCCTACACCATGTGTAATGTGGTCACAGCTATTTTAAAAGGTAATTCTCAGTGGACCTCACAACAGCTTAGCCTACCTAATAGGTGTCATTACTTCATGACCTTAATGAATGTAATTCATGTTTAATGAATGTAATTCAATGTTTAACCTTCTTTAGTGGTGACAAAAAAGAGAAAACCAGAGTCCAGCAGTGTTGGACGACAGGATGTCCTGAGATGAGAAATTCATGAGAATTTCTGCCTTTGGATCTACAAATTTATTTATCTTCTTGCTGTGGAGCAGAGTCATGCAGCATGAAAAGCCACTATTTTAAATGTCTCTAATATTTTACAGCTGAAAGCATAAAATGCTTCTAATGCTTTCATCTCTGCTTAGGCTTACATAATCAGAATTATTTCAGATGTACACAGGACACAAACATTTAGTAATTTTTAATAATTTTATTTCACTGCTTGCTGTGGGAAATACCAATCCGATGCTGCTCCATTCAGCTTTATATTTTGAGTGTTTTTGATTAAAGAAGCACTTTCAGGTTTATTTAGACAGCCCTCGCTCTTATGTCCAGAAATCCTGTCACTGGTTCTGTAAATACCCAAACACCATTTCTCATATCTTTTATGCACTGGACTGGGTTAAGACATTTTAGAGCGACTGAGAAAGGGGCACTTAGCAGCAAAGGTGAGCAAGTCTTTGTCATGCCATGTTTACTTCAACACTGTATGGTCACAGACACAAGACTACTGCTAAATCTATTGGAGTTTAGTAATAATTGACATTGCAAAAGCAATTATCCCAGTTTCAAAAATAACATCATCTATACATTTAGTAGAAATAAAAATCTAGAGATACAACTGCATTTTTGGTTTCTATGACAAAGATTTCAAAGAGCAGGGTAGACACTGAATCTCAGAGTTGAGATGATGAATTTAAGGTTATTTCAAGAGGACTAAAATTGGCCCCACCCATCAAGACTGTGCTTTAGGCCCACGCATGCTGCGGATGGGCATATTAAATTTCCTCTGGGCTAATAAATCCAAAAGGCAGCAGGCACTCAGATGTATTTCAAATCAAGCTTGAGGCTGCCAAGAAAATCTGGTCTGAGATCACCTGAGAGGACAAGGCCCCTCCAGGATATGAAGATATGTTTTCTTACGCTTCAGCAGTGGAATTTCAGTCCGTCCAGTGCCTGGGTGGCATTCTAAAGACCTCTGTCCAGGCTGTGCTGCATATCTACTTTCTGAGACCTCTGTCCATTTATGATATCTGACATTGTAAATCTAAAAGTTAACGCACCTAGGGCTATTATTATTATATGTCAAAACTCATTAAAAATGAAGACAACTGAACTGAACTCATTAAAACTGAAGACAATTCTGGTTCAGTAAAAACAAGCCAATGTCCAAATACTGTCTGTTAATTCGTGAAATATCTGTTGAACTTGAGATGCTCTCTCTTGGAAGCAGTTTTACTATCTTTTGTGTAAGGAAATTTCCATTGGCAGCTGAGTCAGAAAAAAATTTGGTCAGAAACATATAAAATAACTAAAAGAAAATTGTTACCAATTAAAAATGTGTTTCTTTCTTCTGTACAGGAGAAAGAATAAGCAGATGTCATAATAAGATGAGAACAAGGGGAAATTTACAGATCAAAATATCTAATTTTCTGTGTTAAATAGAGCAAATTACTTCAGGAGGTACTAAACAGAAAATTAAAAAGATGAGAGAGAACAGTTACTTGGCTTTTCCTTATCAGCATGCAGGGTAGTGGAGATAAATGCTTACGTTACCCATTGTTCTGATCTGGTTTCCTTTTTGACTGTCCTGGAAAACTCTTACTAAAACATTGACAATTGATGGAAGTTCAAAGTACAAGCAACTTGATTTTTTCTTTGAGAAATAAAAATCAGAAACCATTTAAAAACTTTATTAATTTAACTTCCTCCTTGAATCTTTAAGGTCATGTTGTTCATGTCTTTGCAAAGCAAACACTGAAGAAGGCAGCAGACACTCCCTATAAAAGTCTTAAATATCCTTACTTTCAGATATGAATGTGCTCATTTACTGTATAATTCAGGGGTTTGCAGACACAAGTATGTGTCACATCACTACACATCACCACCTCCAGGAATGTGTTTTATAAGTCTGAGATCTCTGTTCAAAATTCAATTGCAAAACTACTACACTAAAGGGTGAGAGTCATATTGGTAATGCAGACAATTGTGCTACTTCTGATCCCAGTTGTGCTAGAACTGTTCATTAATTTTATCTGTACAGACAAGCAGAGTATATGACAGCCTTGACCAGGGATGAGTTTAGAAGTCTTCCAGATATATCAAAGCTATGTTGTGTGAGTTGGTCACATTTCTGAAGTTCTGTCTCAATTCCATATCTAGTTGAGTTTTAAAAAGCTGCCTAGATTATCAAAATGAAAGAGTTAAAAATTGACACCATGTTATAAATTCTTTATCTTTAAATCATTATATGAACAAATTCTTTAATATCTTGGGAAAAAAAAATCCAGTTTCAAAACTGTCACATATCCCAGGAAAAACCAATATGTACAGTCATTTTCCAGTTTGCTTAAAAATAGGGAATTAAATGCTGTTATTTTTTATATTATTTACATGAAGAACTCAGAAACACTTGTTATCATTTTATAGGAGAGGAACTGTGTTCAAGTGTTAAAGGAAAACCGAAAACTTGGCTAAATTGTATTCTCAAGTTTACCTGAGAACTGGATGAACAAAATAAGTAAAGCAACCTAAATTTCATGGTCTGACTAATAATTACTCTTACTTACAAATTCTTCTCCAGCTACAATTTCCTCCTGCATTCTGACTGGCAATGCTGATGCTATCTTTAAGAGTAATACTTCTCCTTTTTCCTTTGTACTGTCATGCTTAACAAGGGCAAAAGGTGAGCAGCCTGCGGAATTAAAAGTGGAAATGAAGCACACTTTTCCAACAGAAAAATTGTTTAATTAACTTATTTGGAGGAGTTATGAGATCTCAAACTTTGGTGGAATTCCTATCAGAATGCACATTTTAGTTTAGTAGAGATATAGAGGGATGTGTGAGAATAACTGGGTCATTCTTTAAGTTAACTGTACCTAAAAATCTATATGTGAGATATTCCTATCATTTCAGTATATGCTTGAAGGTTGCCCTGTGGAGCTGTATACCCATGCAGGACATCCATCTCAACATTAATTACAGTTTCTACCACAGTGACCCAGCAGTAGGAATGTGGATGATGATGCAGTGACTCCTTGGCAAAGCAAAGAATAAGTCAGTGCAACAGTGTCTGCTACTGATGGCAAAAAGAAATAAAGAATATTGTATATTCTGAAATGATAACATATTCATAATGATTGTAGTGGTTTTGTCTCAAATAATGCTCTGTTAATCTGGGGGGAGGGTTCTAAAAGAACACTCATAACTTTAAAAAATCACTTTGCCCTATATATTTTTCTTATGTCTAAGACCATATGGAGGAGGTATTCTGAATATCTCCTCTTGTGATTTATGCTTTCATACTGTTTCTCACTAGGACTGAAAGATAAAAGATGCTTTCATCCAGGGACTGTATTTGAGCTCAGCAAGTGCTAATCTGACCCATGGTCATATCAGCTTTTATCATCCCTATGTCTACCAATATTAGGAATGAAATCTTGGATCTTCTCTCTGTAGTTAATCCTTCTTTGGCATCCTATCCATAGGAAAGAAGAATTTGATTACACAGAACTAATTTCGAGTCATATCTCCTCTACATATATACAATCTTTAGTTAAAATTCTATGCTTTCTTACAAATTGATATGTTTACATAATTCAAGGTCCTAGAATGGGTTTTACTCTTCTTTAATTGTCAATATTTCCTTACTCAATGACTTGGCCATGGCTGTACACTGTTTCTGCCCAGACAAATTTAGATTCTGTGCCCTTGGAATAATGGAAGATGCAGCTACTAATGAATCATACAGCTGGTCAAGGTGAATTGCATTTAAAATATCTTGCCTTAGTTTGGTTGCTTGGGATATTCTTTTTCTTGGAGCTCTCTTTGTTAATGAAAATTATTAGAAGATTGTCTAAACCAGAATGCCTTTGTGAAAACATACCAAAATTTGGATATTTCAGATCTACTCAGAGACAAGAACTGCAAACCTATTTCTTGTTTTCTTCTCCTGTGGCCTGCCTTAAGCCCAGACACAAGTCTGGGTGATGGTAGAAATGCACACTTTTAGTGCTGCCTTCCTTTGATTACTTCTAAATACAAGAATAAGCCCTGGGCAGTCCTGATAGCCAAAAACATTGAGGAGGTCAGGGCAAAGAGGGGCAGATTGTGTACAGCAAACTCTGCTGTTACACTCTGCAGGTGAGTGTGTTTCTCCTTACTAGGGAACACTAAGAACGTATGTGTGAAGCTGGTATCTGATTGCATGTAAGATCTCTGTGCAGGAAAAGAGCAAATTACCTTGTTTTACTTTGCTGCAGACTAGAAACTAAAATTTGTAGCTGTCAGGAAAGGAAGAAGGAAAAAATTCACCTAAACATCCCTAGTCATTACATTTTTATGAAATAATAAGTGACATCAGTCTGTGCTAGAAGTTACTGGGAAATTTCTGATTCTAGTTTCAAACCACAGTGCCATGCAATATATGCTTCATTATATTTTTCAGTTCTCATAATATAGAGTCACACTTTGAAAAAAGCAATTTTTTTTTTCTCCAGTCATCAAAATCTTCCTTCCACAAAATATCCTCTGTTGGACCAGGTGTGATTTTTTTTTTCTCATAGCAGAGTAACATAGATTCATTCTGATTATTAACTCTGTAAAGTAGATTATTGTTTTGGTTGCTCCATCTTATTCAGCTGAGACAGAGGTAAAATGTAAATGAAAAGCAAAGTTTCTGCTGTAATCTTTGCCTTGGGCTTAACCTGGAATTCCTCGAGTTCTTAATTGTCTTGTTCATTCCAGTACAAGATCTTGAACAATTTCTGGTGCTTTATTTGGGACAACTATTCAAAAGTGGTGAAAAATGAGAGAAACTTAACAAAAGGCAAAAATTAATTTTGAAGATCTCTCATTGTGCTCACCTATTCCTGTTCTTAAATAATTCAGGGAGTGATTAGGATGTTTATGCTCTCTGCTCTGGTACTGTCAGTGCTGCTATTATAGGTGCTTGATTAATGGATTAAATTCCACACCCCAATTGTAGCCTGGCAAGAGTGGTATCCTAGTAAAAGCCTCTATAATCAGACTCGTCATGGATGTTGAAAAGGATATATAAGGCTTATTAAATTCCATGTATCTCTTTAAGTGAATAACCAAAATGTTCATGCCTATATAACTCACTAATAAAAGAATGTGTAAATTGTGTTGTGAAATAAGGGTCAGTAAATGAGTAAGATAAATTATGTGTTAAGGGATTAAAATGTGAACTTATTTGTTGTGTAATTATGCTTGTCAGTGTTCTAGATTAGTTCTATTTTTAATAAGAGAGGAGGTTATCACTTTATGATCCTCTGATGAGTAGAATAATAGCAGTGTGAGGAGGAAGGAAGGAAGGAGAAAAAAGAAAGGGGATAAAAATAAATTTAGTTAAATTCTTTATGAAAACATAGCCAACAAACTTGTCTAGGGTAGACACAATGGAAAGAAGGTACTAGAAACCCAGGAGTGTCAGCCTGGCAGTGGATAGAATTTACAAGTGGGTGTTACAGGTGGGGTTATTATTATTCCATACCGTGCATTATTTCTACAACAAGCACTTCCTGTTTCTAGCCGCTTAGGAAGAGTTTTATCTTCCCTGGAATGAGAAAGAGTCTCACTGAATTTCTTATTACCTTTTAATTTCAGAACTTTTACATCTGGTCCTAAAGACATTCCAGGTTCAATGAAGGAAATGATGGAGAAGGCATTCCCACAAAGAAAATCCTTCCACCAGTGCAGAAGTCAAGCACTGTCACTTCTTTCAGAAAAACTGTTTTCTAAAAGAATAAATTCATAGGAAAGGTGTAATAGAGGTTCAGGGAACACTTCTGTACTCAGAGATTGAACAGCTTCTTTGGAAAAATGTGGCACAAAGCATCCAGCTATTTCCACAGCAAGAATACTGAAGACCCAAGAGATGGAGAGGAGGCAGAGGAGGAGAGGAGAAATGAATCTGCTCAGTCTTCAGAGAGGAAGGGTAAGGGAGCTAAGGGGAGATCTTATCAGCATCTGCAAAATACCTAATGGAAGGATGTATGTAACATAGATCACACTCATCTTCACAGTGCACAGTGATCTCACAAGAGGCAACCAAAAAAATTTGGAAAACAAAAAATTCCAATTAGATCTCAGGAAATAATCTCTCTAAGACTTTTAAGTTGTCTGAAAAAAAAAAAACAACAACAAATTGTGGATGTCCTTACTTCATAAAGGGTATGCAGGCATTTTAACATTATTTTCTCTTTAAATATTGAAATGTCATAATAATAATTTAAAAAACAACAAAATATCAAAATATTTGTAAAGGGACAGAATGCATCTGGAAATACACAGAATTTCAACCAAGACCCTGAGACCCATCCTTACATTAGTCAAGATATAATATTCATATTCCATTTATGAAAAGAATGTATAAGTAGTGGAATATTTATGATTAAAAATGTTGCAATATCTGAGAAAACTGATGTGATTTAGAAAAATGGTGACAAGTAAAAAAGGAAAGACAACAACATAAAGGAGAAAATGAAGGCCTCATGTGATGATTATTTACATTTTTGAGTTTTCCTTGGACTTAACTCATTTCTACAAGAAATGGTTCGCACTTCTTGATATTTCAGTGAAGCAGCAAGTAAGCATTTTAGCAGTTCTAAATTGTATCATAATCTTAAATTGTGTGTATATGTATTTCATCATCTGTGAAACTTTCTTCAGGTGTTTTATTGCCAAAGGAATTCAACGGGAATTTGGATTGAAAAAGGTTTTCCATTGCAGAAATTATGGGTTGAAAAAGAAATCCACACTGCAGAAATTCTAATGACATTTTTCCAAAGTAAAAAAGTATAGCCTGGTCATTTTCTTGAAAGATAAATTCTGACCCACTAAAATAGACTTGGAAGCATATGGCAGCACTTTCTTGCATCAGGGGATGGATTATCTAAACTCCATGAGGAGAGAAGACATGCAAGCTCTTTTCAACAGTTTTGTTGCCTACCTTCAGGCAATACCTGGCTCTGCTTCTTGATTGGTGTGGGCTATGAATCCTCCTAACTCTTTCCATATTTTGCATTTCAGTAGGATTTCAGGAAATAGAAGATCTTGACACAGTTCCAGACCAAAATAGTTGTAGACTTGTGCCAATTTTCCTACAAAATAGTCTTTTACTAGGTGGTTTACTTAAAGATTTCTCTGTGTTCTTCAGCTACAGTAAAGGCAAGAGCGTTTATTACTTTCTGTCTATAATACCCTGACATAAGTTTATAAATCTTGTGCTGTGAGCCAGGCATCTAAGACACTACAGGTAAGTAGTGTAAGTAGGTAAGGATGAGTTCCTGAGGTGTGATTTTAAAGGATGAATTTTTAAACTAATAGATTTAATGTTCTTTTCTATTTTCTGTTTTTCATGACTCTGAATTTCATGCTTGCAAACTTTTCTTTCAGTTATGAGGCTGGAAATTTATTTTTCTTTCACTGTCTTTCCCTTTTTTTTTTTTTTTTTTTAGTTTAAATAAGGACAGAGATATTTTCTTTAGTTTTAGTGATAAGGAATATATCTAAAACCCAAAAATATATATATATATATATATATATATATATATATATATAATGAAGAATGTGTCTATATACCTCTCATATGATGCTGTACCTATTTTATTTTTGTGGAGGTTTTCACATATATATTTTAACACTAGGAAGATCAAGGAAGCTTAATGCTGTTTTCCAGAGAACGTATTGCATGGCATTCTTCCTAGCTTGAACTGGAAAACATGATGTATTTGTTACACAACAACGTGCTTTGTATAACTTGTCCTTTGTCCCAGAGAGAAAACTAGGTTAAACTTAATATGGTTTGTATGTAGATAGGTGTTAACAGAGAACTACATTTTGTAATCAGATCTTAGGCAACAGAGTATGCATTTAATTTAGTTTGGAAGAAAAAATCCTGTCACTCTGGTAGAATTATTCTTTGAGTACATTTATTCTCAGTCTTTGAGGGAGGAGGGTCATATTCTTCTCTCACTTCCTGACTTTGAAACACAAGGCACAGGTAATTCAAATGACTGGAGAAGTGGGAAAAAGACATTAATTTGTCAGTCATTCTGGACCCCTATTGCATATAATAGCAATTACCCCTGCTCTTACGTGACTTTGCTTGAAAATACATTTCACACCACCTGTCTTACACAATGCAAAACAAAGTAATCACAGATGAGAAAAATGAAAAATTGAAGGAACCAAAGCGATCATTATATTGTTAATATATAAAACTTCTATATAATTGATCTTCTACATAATAGATATTCTGCTATGGTAGATCAAATAATATCGTCATGTATCTTCCTTAATATCAGGATACTTAAAGTCAAATCTCACTACCAAAATTTCCAGCTGCACTTTGAGTTAATAAAAATGCCTGTATCAAATTATAATTGAAAAATTAGTATAATCTGATTCAATCACCCACTATAGGATCTGAAAATCCATAAATTAAAAATAATGAGATATAAACATTTTACAGAGTGAAAAGCAGACAACCAGGAGATGCTGAAGTTATTGTTTGACCTGCTACAGTTGGAGCTTCTAACATCAGCCTGAGTAAAATGAAGAGAATATTTAGTCTTGCAAAGGAACAGTCTTTCCACTAACAGATAGCATATCCTTTATCAACTGTCCCAGCACACAAAGAAAATGCAAAGTAGCCTAGTTTTGACTTAAAAACAAAAACAAAACCAAAACATAACAACCAAAAAACCCAACCAAACAAAAAAAAAAAATGGCCATTCTCTACTGGACAGTCAAATAAGTGGATGTTTGGTGTCATAGAAGGCAGGGTTAGCCAAGCTCTGCAAATAACTCAAAGACAGCCATAGAGGGCTAAAAATTACTGACAAGAATGTTGTGTATGCAGCTGAACACAATAGCAGCCAGAAGTACATTGACTAATCAGAAGACATTTGGGCAAGACCCTAACAATCAAAATTCACTGGAATAACAAGCAAATATGATGACTAGAGTCATCTTCAACATTTACAACTATTTCAACTATTTCAACTATCTTCAACTTTTTGTAGGGCAGTAGAAGAACCATTTACCGATAAGGAGTAAATTTATGAAACCTAAATTCAGAAAAAGGTAGTTAGAGCATAAGGAATCCTATGTTAAGGGAATGCTTATATCAGTTAATGCTGTGTTTGATACTATTAAGTAATACTGTGGGAAGACACAAAGCCTTTGTGAAGAATGACACTGGGCCTGATACCACTTCCTACAAAAAGGCAATGGACTACCTTAGTCACAAATGTACTAGCCCTGGTATTATTACACTTAGTTAAAAACAGCTGGAGCTTGTGTTTGGTCTTCTATTCCCTGAGTTTTGTGAATAACAAAAATACCTCCCAGAGACCACTGGATCACCTGCTTAGCTGCTGCAGTCTGTTTAACTCTTGTGAAAAAAATGACTCATAGAAATCACCACAAGCAGTCACTAACTGAACCTGCATGGTACATGTTATATGTTGAATATGATACTGTTCAGATAAAGTTTGGACTACTGTCCTTTTCTACTTTCTGGAAAAGACATCAGAATGACATGATAACACATCTCTGACAGCCTTTGTAGAAAAAATATTGAATTATATGTAATCAGAAATATTCTTCATTCATGATCTAGTGGTTTGGGAAACCAGTGTTTGCACTTAATTGTTAGACAAAAATATATTGACATAGTTTTCTTTTTAAAATAATGTTCACAGAAAAAGTCAACTTTTTACCTAAGAACCTAAAGGACAGTATATTTATAAACTCCAGCTCATGAATGACTGAGGCACAGTAGTTTAAATTGATTCTCTGAATGTTTTGAATTGACCAAACACAATTTCCAGAGGGCTGAAAGCCTATTGTGGGGTTCAGTGATCCTCTTATCTGTTCCCTTCTGTAAATTTGCTATTGAATTATGCCTTGCCTGAAGCTTCTGGAGGTGTCTCTGCAGAGGGCAGAGTGGCTCAGCAATTCAGGTCCCAGTGGGTCAGGAGAGGAGAAAGGGCAGAGTTTCGCTTTCCCTCAAGGACTCCTGGGCTTTCAGATGCTCACTGAGCTGCTGCTTAGTTGAAGAAAATACAAGCTAACATGTGGCAAAGACAAGTAAGAGCTATTAAGCAGCAGATATTCATTTAACTCCTTTTATGGCAGGTCACTTTCACTGACCCTGGGTGTTCTAGGGCTGCCTGTGCCATTGCTGTCCCTCTCCTGCCTGGCCTCAGAGGGAGTCTGCTGAGAAAAGTGTCTGGTATGTGTGAAACTAAAGCTTTTCCTTCAAATTCCTCTCCATCTGGTGCTCACCTGTGCCATTCCAATCCTTGTTTTATGCCTGTTGTTGGCAGCAAATTCCCTTGTGCTTCATGGGTTTGTATATTAGTTCATTTCCCTTCTTTGTAATCATCCTGAAAAGTTTTTGCTCACATGTTATGCTATTCCAGGGCTTTCCTCTACCACACCAAGCAACAATATTTCAGTAGTCACCTTCTCAGGATTCCCACCAAAGTGGGAGGATTGGCACCCCTAAACACAATCTGTGGGAGTTGGAGTGGGATGAGGTAAGGGCAGCTATAGCACACACGTCCTTCATCTCATGCTTGCTGAAGCATAATTTCTGTGGGTGGGAAGAGAATTTTTTTGTTCCTGTGCTTGAAGGGAGGCGTGAAGACAGCAGCCATGCTGTCACACTCAGGTGTAGGACACAGCCCCACAGCAGGGCTCACAAGCTTGGCCACAGCTCTCAGATAATGCAATCGTGTGGAGCCAGGTAGAACACCATGGAAAACTTAGAGTGGGGGAAGAGCAGACCCAATGTAGGAACCAACAGGCTGGTTGGAAAAAAGTGTGTAGATATATTATTTATTTTTTCTAAAGCAATGCAAAAGTTTGAATAGTATACCACTGACAATTGTGAAATTGGCCATGCGTAACCATCATTGCTATTTCAGTCAGAAATTCACTTGGGAAATGTTTTGATTCTATCCTCCCTGAGAAAACTGAATTTTAATATAGTAATTTTGAATTATTATCAGTTCACAAATCTTGAAGAAATAAGGAAAGGGAAGGGTGGCACTACACTTCCCCTGCTAGTCTCCTATAGATAAAAGGAGAAGGAAATCAAATAATTTGTACACCATGCTCATTCCCTATGAATAAGAATCAAGTGATAAAATTTCAAGAAAGCAGTTTTAGGGGACTTACTTGTACTACCTATGTAAAATTACACTCAAATCTTAATATGTTCTAATTAGGGTATAGGAAAGAATTTTTGACAAGACCTTTGATCCAGCCCATTTTATGGTGAACACAGTTCAGTTGCTATCAGGTTGGCCCACATTTTTCCATTAGCATTTAATTATTCATTCAAACTCAGTCACAGTGATTGTTCACGGGGCATTTCCCTGGGGTCAGTATAAGTGAATTGTATATGCAAATATTTGGCATAATGAAATGCAGATTCAAAATAATAGTCACAAACCAAGAAGCCATTGAACAAGTTGGGCTATAAAAATACAAGGATGGTCATCTGTGTTGACAGTTGTATGAACCAGATAAAAAAATTGCTACAGAAAACAACACAGCTTAATATTTTATAATATTTCCCTTCACACTAACCTTGTTTTCCCAGCTTTTTGTCTCCTTTGTTAAGTGTTAACAACATGCAAGACTTTACTGCAAGAATATCAACATCATAATCATTTTTTAAAAATGTGTCTCATCAGCAAACAAAATTTGGCCAAGAGAAAAATGCTGGAGCCAGACTACAGAGGAATAAAATTTTCTGTAAGGTCTATTAGCTTCTTAATCTGAGAAGGAGAAAAAAAAATTCCTGCCTGACCAAATTATGTTAACAATCAAACACTATCAATATTTTATGCCTGAATCAAAAATATGGGCCTCATCCTGGTGACACCAGAGGAGAAAATATTTATATTACAGTTTGGTGTTTCTCTTACATTAGTGGTGCATTAAAAAAGCACTTTTTAGCTCAAAAACTTAAGGCTTATTACAGAAGTGATGACTCCAACTTCCTCTGTGCAGGTGAGAAAATACAAAATATGCAGTGGGAAGTGACTAGTGAAGTCATTTAGCAAGCTAATGTTTAAATTAGGATAACAACTTCTCATGAGTAGTACTAAGTGTAAGACAGAATTCAGGTGATATCCAAGGATTTCTGGTGCCTGCAGAAACATTGGTGTCAAATACATTGGAGAAAAGTGTTTATGAATTTGAACTGAGCTAAAGCAAAATTTGTTCTGGATTTAACTGCAGTAAATTTTTTCTTCTTGATTGAATTTTTAGTAATTCTTATTGTCTGTTCTTATTGCCCTCATCCATTAGCAAATAACTGATTAAGCTCCATAGGCCATAACTTGTATATTTCATCATGAGATCATAGCTGTGAGCTGTGACAGAACTATTCCTGAAAACACACCTCAGGTCTTCATTTCCTCTGACAAGGAGATAATTGGAGAACAGAGTAGTCACTGATATTTCAATCATCAGATACTAAAATAAGCTGCAGTTTAAGTGTTGGATTCTGCTGAGCCAGTATGAGCTGTCTGCAACTTATCTAAAGTTAGATAAATTTAGATAAGTCTTTTGTGCTCTTCATAAGTCACTGGAAGAAGATTGGCAGCTACTGAGAGCAATCCATTATTCCTATTTTACACATTTTTTAATCTTGAAAGAAATGTCCTCTGGAGGTACCTCTCTCTCTTGAAAATAGAGGACATGCATATAGAAAATAGAGGCAACTAATTTAGAAACTATGCAAATACATATGACTAAAATTCTTGCGGAAAGTCTTACATTAGTTAAAATATCCCATCAGTTGGACTTTTTAGGTGTTACTCATACAGATTTCTACATTGTCAGATAAATCTTACTTGTAGTAGTGTGTGACTGCACCTTAAAATAGTAATTCAATTAGTAATTATCTTCTGTTTCACTTTTGTACCTCATTTGTTACAAGCTTTCCCTTTCCTGCTTCCTCTTGACTAATAATGAGATTGTAATCTTTCCCAGGGCTGAGACCCTTCTGCCATCACATCTCTTCAACAGCCCTGTCCCAAAACTGAGGATTCCTGCAAAATTACAAAACAAAAAGACCATGAAAATCACGTTAGTATATCATATTATTAACTACAAGAGGCATAATAAATAATAATTTTTATCTTAATCTATTACTACTTTTAATACAATAAGAAAAAAATTCATAATGGCTCAAAGGTGACAGCATTTGGGCCAGTATGGGAGATCTCTGCTGCATACCCTCAGTTCATGGCATAGAAAGCAAATGTTCAGATGTCTTCCTGAATTAGTATTTCAAAGTTATGGGCATTTCCTAGAACACCAAACACCAATAATATGATATCTTAATCTCACAGGAGAATTTTGAAAATTCCTTCAAATGCTATATTAAACATTGATGATATTGCTCCACTTAGTAATAGAAATAATACTGAATATATTTATATCAAACATAAACAAAAAAAAAGTCTTCTTGAATATTTGTAATCACTTACATATAGATTAGGGGTAATTTTGCTTATGAGCAGAATATGTATTTTTCTCTCTGTACACTGAAATGGAGAGAAAACCAAGCCCATGAAACAATAACTAACTTTTTGTGCAAAATTTCACATTCTGTCTGGAACTGAGAAACAAACTGAAAAATCCCACCCTAGTCATTGTAATTCTGTGTCTATTTAACTTTGCATTTTTAAGGAATTTTTGTAGGTCAGTCCAGTCCTGAAGTAAATTCAACAGACTGTGAATTAATTTGGTATGAGCAGAGGTAAATTGATGGTTAAGTATAAAGTGCATGTGATAACCAGCAGAGAATATTGATTATTACTTTTTACTGTAAAGTAATTTGAGGAAGTGACTTTTTGAGAGTTTGTCTTGCTCCTAACAGTACTGTAACTGTGGCATAATTGGGGACTGTATATGTCTTAATTCCACCAGACAATCCTATGCAGTGTTCCACTGCCTGTTATTACTCACAATAGCACTTTGAACTTTCACATGCCTATATTTATTCAACAGATGGCAGAGCTTGTGAGAGGATCAAACACCTTCCTGACAAGAGAGCAGCTCATTTTGTGCAAGGAAACTGCCAGATATCTTTACTGGATGGTAAACAAACTGATAGCCTGCTTCTTTTCCCAGGAGGAATTAGCTGCATGCAGCAGCCACAAAGAGGGCAGGGAGGCATGAGCTGCTGAATCCTCCAAGCCTTAATTCAGTGTCTGGTAAGGAGACATTGAATGCACCTTGCAGCAGGTTACTAAGACAAAAAGTTCACCCTCAAACTCTGCATCATCTGTATTAAAAACACATATGGAAACATGCTCTTAATTTTAATAGAGAACTAGAATCTTTCTGCAATTTTCTATATTAGCCTACAAATTCAGATTATTTGTTTAAATAAGTCCCAAAACAACTTCAGCATAATTTATGGCTTTGTCAGAACATGATTCTAAATAACAGGAGTTACAGCGGTCCTGTATACTGAGTATACCTGCTTTGAGACAGCACCATCAGAAACTATTATTGTAATTGGACAGTTTTAACTGCACAATATATTTTATAGAATCTTCTTTCCATTGGAACATATTGTTTTCCTTTCTGACAGTTTTTCTAGGACTTTTCATAAAAGACAATGCCTCAGCATGAACTTATCACCAAAATTTTCAAAATACATCAGACCTAGATCTGTAGTTCCTTTTTTTTTTCAGCTTTAAAGTGGGGTAGAACAGAATTCACTGATTTACACCTCAAAAAAAATGTTTCAAGAGGGGTGAAATAATGCTGAAAATACAAAATATGTATTACAGGAACCAGCATGTGTTGGTAAAACACAGAAGGAGGGGAAAGTCCAGTGGGAAGGCCTTTATAACAGCAGCAGACAGTGCCTTCTGAAGTGCCCTTGGAAACAGAAATATGTGCACTGTTGCCCAGGTGACAAAATCCAAGTCCATGGTGCCTAATGTGAATGAAACCACTGACACTGCCTGCTCCTTGTGGAGTGGCCAGTGTTAGTGACACTGAGAGCTATCACTTTGAATGGGCATGAGAAGCAAAGCCTGCTTTTGTGGATATGTGTTAACAGTCTGCTCAACTAGCCAGCAATAAAGGTACAGTTTCTCCAAGGGGGATTTTCGTAATTAAGACTTATTTTACTTTCTATAAATACGTGTGTAATTTCCATTATTTCTTTCCCATATATTTTGTAGTGCCAAAGAAAATACATAAGGATTTTCTCAGGTTAGACCTTATTTTACTTTGGTTGTGGCATTTATTCCCTTAACCTGATTTTTAATTTCTCTGCTTCTTTCAGACTCTTACACAGTTACACACTTAAAACATTATACACATGCAGTACATAAAACTAACACATTAAAGGTGAATTGTTTTCTCCTTCTTCATCCATTCATATGCCCTAACTTGTTCTGCAAAGCATTTTTCCTAATTAAATGTTCCCTTTCACATTAATCCCTTAACATCTGCCTAGTAATCAAGAACAAATGTTTCCCATTGGTATTCTCATGGAGTTGCTGGGCATTTACCTCTCTTGCTGCAATGTTCAGCCCTTGCTAGTTGGCTTGCATTTTCACTTGAGTTAGCAGCTGGCTTGGCTGCTAGTTACTGTTTCTCTGATTTTCTGCTTCGTTGCTTCACCAGCAGCTCACTGCCTAGCAAGAAAGAGAAAACTGAACATAGAAACAAAAAAGAGACTTCATAAAGGTTCATATCTTCTCTTCCTCTCTGGGTTTTAGGAGGTTCAACCCTGACAACACACTCTCTCATAATTATGTCTGCCCTTTTTATAGAGATAGGTTCTTTATGAAAAAGTACTAGCACATCCAAACTGGTGATGGTGTATATCTTCAATCTCTACTTATCTGAGCAGAATGTACCTGTTAAAGATACCATGTAAACCTCTTTCTTCCCTCTCCTATCTAATACAAACTAAATTATTTAAGTGGGTTTTTTCTCTAATATAAGTCTGTAACCTAACTGCCAGCAACACCATTGACTTTCTCTGCTTTTCATGTGCTTTAAATGACAGGTATGATTTAAACAGCAAATGCAGGAGAAAGAAGAAAAAAATTAAACCAAAGAATGGAAGAGACACAAGAAGACAAGGATTTGTTCAGGGTGTTTGATTTGTGGGGCTTTTTTTCATAGGTGATTACAGCTTCAGTAGAGAAGAGGTTATGTATCTGCTTCTACGCACCTCTGAAAAAGATTTTTCAGGTTTTTTATGTAGAAAGTTGTCAGTGAAGATGACTGGAAAATTTGTGTCTTTTGTTCTTTAAAAAAAAAAAGGGAAAATTCAGATGCAGCTTTCCTAAAAGAGTTTGATATTCCACCTGGAAACCTAAAATAATTACTTAAGAACAGGTTAATTCTAATTTATAGAGAGTTGATGTGTAAAGAAAACCTGAAATCCTAGGATATATCAAACTTTTATTGCAGTAAAGATGCTAGGCAAAATTTCAGGGGAGGCTTAGAGCAAGGAGTAGATTTGATTATTTCCACTACTACCACTCATCTCCTTGGAAAACTTTTCTTTCTCTTCTCATCTGAATTTACCCTAATGCCATGTATAGATGATTCAGCTGCTCATGATATAAGAATGTAGAAAAATAGTATACTATTTTCTTTCCATTTTGATAAAAAAGGATTAATATTTTATGAGATGTATAATTCAGGGAATACAGACATAGTTAGATGATCTGTTTAACTTCCCTGGCTCTTTTCCCATGTTTACCAGAGGCTTACTTATGTAATCAATTTTCTTCACTAATAGCAGACAGGTGAGAGGCTGCTCACTGAAGATGCTAATATCTATATGTCAATGACTAACATCTAAAGAAACTTGTGGTCCCTCAGAATACAGAAAAGCAAAATAACCTTTCAGAACAATGTGGAGAGCACACTCCATTAGCTCTGTCTTGCAGCTTGCACCACATTTGCCCCATAGGTTTTTTGGAGTTGTTATCCAGTAAGAAACAAGATTGTTGCCTCATAGCTGGGTGATCTACAGCCTAAAAAATATTTTGATAGTGGCAAAACCAGATGTAATATTTTTCCATTCCAATATTGAAATTAAAATTTTTTTGAGAGGAGTCCTTATCCCATTTTCAAAACACTTCTTTTTAAGCCATCACTTTCAATTTTTGATATGCAATTGTCTGAACTATAAAGTTACCTAAAATTAGAAATTCCTCATTAGCACCTTAAACAGCTGTGGGAACTCAATCAGTGACATTGTTATAAACTGGTTCACCAAACATCTCTCAGGAACAGTTGAGGTGCAGTCAGCTTTTACTTCAAGAAGTAGCGTGGCCTGACTGACCACATTCCAACCCTATTTTCTATGACTATATTACTAAGAAGAGATGAAAATACTTTAAAAGTCAATTTAGTTTAAAAAGCTTTGAGAAGTTTTTTACAATGGCAAACAGCATCATTCAATTTCACAGCTTAAAGGAAAACAGCCTTTATGTCTGCAACAAGGCTGAAATACCTCAATCACATACACACTCCATGGTTCCTCAAAAATTATTTTTTAAAAATATCTTTAGCATGTGTCAAGCCACCATTAGAACAAAGTATTTCAAACCTGAAAATGGTTTGATGGAGTTCTTTCACCAGCACAGTCCCCATTTCCTGAGGAGAATTATCACAGCCAAATACAAAGTAATAGAATCATAGAATGGTTTGGGTCAGAAAGACCTTAAAGATCATCTAGTTCCAACAGGGCGTGGGTAGAGCTTTGGGCTAAGATGGAAGCTGGCTCTGTACCCACCTCCACGTGCCAGGAAATGGCATTGGGTGCAGCAGTGAGGGGGCAGTGCCTGCTTACACTTTTAGGAGAGGCTGTTGAACAGGGAAGCAGTGTGAGCCTTACCACAAACATCCTCAGAGCAGAGCAGAGCAGATGAAGGTGTTATTGGGCTGGAATTACTGTCAGTCGTGTATAGAATATAAAGTGAGCTTAAGAATAAGGTTAAATAAGTCAAATATATTTGAATTAGTAACATTCTTTTAATCATCTGCTCTTCTGTAAGAAGAGCCACATACTTATACAAATACATATACATTTCCAGATGGTTGAAATTCAGTGCATGAAATTCCAAGGAATAGTAGGTTTTTTTAAGATATTTACACTGTGCCACCTAGAATTATTATGAGATCTACTATAGGTCACATACATATATACACTACAGAGCACTGTTCTGAGTAAAATAAATCATCAATAATTGAAAAGATGTCTTTCCAATGCTGCTGTGAAATACTACTCAACTCTCTCTATATTCAGAAAAAGAATGCAAGTCCCCTTAATAGGACCTGAACTTAGCTCCAAAAAAAGGGGGCTATGCAGTTACAGTGCTCACTACACGTAGAGGGACTCTAACTCCCCACCTGAATTTGTGCTGATAGGTGGAAAGGAATTCAGAACTGAAAGAATTTGATTTAGTAGCCTTGTGATTAGAGGACCCACACAGGATGAGTAATCCTGGATTTCTGTCTCAGGACTCCTACTGGTTAATTTTAGTTCACAAATAATCATAGGCAAGGAAAATTTATGTTAAACGCAAAAATAATCATAGGTAAGGAATCAAAAATTCTTTCATCCAAACAGAAAGATGGCTTCTCTTTGTCATTAGTTTCCTACAATCTTTTTTCTTCCTTCTTTTGGTACATTTGCTACATGGCACTCTTTAATAAAGAGCTGTCTTGATAAGTTGCTCCAATAGTTCTTTATTTATTTCATTAGAAAGAATCCAATCTCCTGTAATCAGATGTAGAAAGCTTTTAAACTCTCTCAGCTTCCACTTGTGATTCAATTGCAGACAATAATCTGCTTTTCTCACACTCTTCTTAAGTCTATGGAAAAAAATAAACTCTTCAGCAGGGCAGCAAAATGGACTCCTTATATTAGAATAGGTCTCAGGCTTTGCTCAGGCTGGCTAAGCAAACACTGTGCAGCTCCCAGGCATTTAAGATACCATTGTCAGTCACCATCAGGCTGATTGCAAGCAGAATCTCAACAGGTACAAACGCACGTAACTCCTATCAGACATCACACTCAACAGTTCTTGCCTTCTCTATGAAAATGTGCCTTCTGACTGCCATTGGCTTTAATCAGTAGCATGTTTGCTTAATGTGTCTGAGGTCTGTAATGGCATATTGAGCAATATTATAGGCATCTCATAAGACTGTCTGATCTCTTAAGGCCTGGGCTGAAATGTAACATCCCTGAAGCACTCAACCTCTTTTAATTAGTGAGTCATTTCTGTCATAGCTACCTACTGAAAGACATATCTGCCTTTCTCAAGCTCTTTCCTGTCTTAGCTTATCTGTTTTTGTAATAAAGACTCACCTTAGTTATAGGAGACACAGACTTCTCATTAAGAAACTTGTAAGAACAATACCAGTTCATGTTCCACTGAACATGAGATCATACACCCAAAAACTCTTTGTATAGTATCTCTAAAACTCCATGTTGTTCCTCTTGTTACAGTAAATAGTTCTGCAGTGGAAGACACCATACTTTGATATATATGCACTTGTAGTTAATTACATTTACCATTCTTCTTTTATACATGTATAAAGCCCATCGACTTCATTGGGAAATTTGACTGTGCCAGTGTGAACACTCAAACTGGGAAATGAGCAGGATAAATTTGGGTGGGATAGAGTAAATTTTCCCCACAGCAGTTAGTATGGGTCTATGTGCTGAAAAAACTTTTGACAACACAGGGATGTTTTGGTTACTACTGAGCTGCATGATGAGCATGAGCTACACTACTACTGAATTATACAAAGTCAGGACCTTTTGTCTCTCACCACACCCCACCAGTGAGGCTGAGGGTGCACAAGCAGCTGGGAAGGGACACAGGTGAGACAGCTGACCCCAAGTGAGTGGCATGTTTAGGAATCACTATGGCAGGAATTGCCTGAACAAATGGAGGAGAAGCCTTACAAGAAGCAGTGCAAATACAATAGTGACTCAACTCAAATTGCCTTCAGTGCCCAGTACCTCCACACAATGTACCACCTTCCCTGACCCGAGTGATCACCATTAGAAATGGAGCCCAAAGTCATGGACTAAATGAACTTAATGGACATTTTACACATATTTCACAGACATTTCACAGGGGTGGTCCATCGACTAAGGGAATTATATCTGTGTTCTGCACCTGAAGATGGAAAGGAAGATGATGGCTACAGTTGATGTATTGGATAGTGTCAGACTTGAGCATGATGCAAAAGAGTGTGGAATAAGTGGTACAGTATGCACTGTTTTTTACTGGAATTGGGTTAGTTTTCTTCACAGTACCTGATATGGGTCTATGTTCCATATTTTTGACCAAGATCATGTTGATAACAAGGGATGGTTTCGTTCCTGCTGAAGAAGTGCTTATACAGCATCAAGGCCTTCTCTGCTTGTCACCTCACCCCACCCCACCATCCTGAAGGCAGCTGGGAGGGGACACAGCTGGGACAGCTGTCCCCAACTGGCTAAAGGGATAGCTTAACCCATGCAGCATCATGCTCAACAGTAAATGATGGAAGAAAAGGGAAGGGAGGGATGTTTTGGGTGCTGACATTTTTCCTCCCAAGGCACTGTTACACACGATTGAGCCCTGATTCCCTGGAGATGGCTTGTTTTGCTTTTCTCGTGTGTGCAGCTTTACCTGTTAGACTGTCTCTATCTCAACCCACAAGTTTTCTCACTTTTACTCTTCCAATTTTCCCCATCATGACAGCGTGGGCAGTGAGTGAGGAGCTGTGTGGGACTTAGTTTACGGATGGGGTTAAGCCATGCCAGCAAGAAATGCCATTTGGAGCTCATTAAGCAGACATAGCTTTTACTGCTTCTAAAGCATGTTTGCTCTCGTATTCATACACAATGTGGGGGTACTATATGCACATATTGTATTAAAAGTTCTGCTCTTACTTCATTTGAGACAATGACTGGGCAACTCTCCAAATTGTTCCTTATGAAAATTTATTAAATGTAATGGTTTTGAAAGAAAGGTATTGCATGGGGTCAGATAAATGTAAAACAGTTCCACTGGGTACCAGAGCAGTAGGAATAAAAAGTGTGTGAATTAATTTTTCCTTGGCAGTTAATGCTATTCAATGCAAAATTTGTTCGGGGTTTGTTGCAGAGCTTAAATATTTGAGATTCAGATGAAATATATGTTTATTTTTTTCTAAAGCTGTTGGGGCATGCATGTGTCAGTTTTCATTAAGAATAATTTCCCTCAGGATCTTTGGCTTAAGTTAACCTTCAGACCTCCACCGAGCCCTTCCAAGCCATCAGGGTTTCTTTTTGTGTATTGTTCCAGGGATAAATGTACCTGCCAAAACCTAAGAGCTTCAGAGGATGATGTTGACTGAATGTCTGAGCAGCTCTCAAGCCTAAGAAATGTGCCCTGCAAACTACAGCAAGAAATTCCCTTCTTTCCTTTCCTCGGAAATGATTTTCTGAGTACTAACAAAACAAACACATAGGTAAGTGTATATAGCAGGGAGATTTAAAAATTACTGTCTTTTATGTTAAAGCTTCTTTCTCTATGAATCATATTGTGCTGTATACGCTTGAGACCAAATCACCCCGAAAATTTACACTTACAAATATATGACAAAGCACAGTTCTGGCATTTCTTTAAATTAAAAGGAATCCATTAGCTTGACATTATAACAGTAATGTGTGGCTCACGTGGCTTTTTTTGGACAAAGTGCTGCTTTTTAACTGACCAAGGAGACTTCCCAAAGTCATAAGCCCTGCTAGTGCACTGACTGGGACATATGTTTGAACCCTGTTTCACTCTTTGCTGATTATATAGGCCACCAATTTTCTTAAGAGTTAATTTTGTTCCCTGTTCAAATGCAGCAAATAATTTTAGAGTTAGGTCATCGCTGGCAAGTAGAGGAGGACTGCTGAAAGTAAGGAAGTTTCCAGAGAAAAGCAGAGACTGAAATATTATTCAAGGAACCCTCTGCCTAAAAATCATGGGGTTATTGTAACATAGCATTCTGGTTCACACAATCCACTGATGTTAGTCAGTAAGGAATGCTGAAATGTTTTGATTTGAAGGCTGTGTTGGAAATGTATAATTCACTCCATTTTTGCACCCATGAGTTGAAAAATGAATGTGCAATACACTCTTCTCTTATAGAATGCTTTAATGAAAGACTTAGCTTATTTGCTTTCTGTTAGATGAAATCCCACAATTAGCTTTTTTATAATGAGCTATCAAAAAGGTTTTTTGCTGCAGGACCAAGGCAAGGGATCAGCACAATGATTTGCAATAAACATCACCAGTAACTGATACTTCAATGTCTACTGTTTAGCAATATGGAACCTTAATGTAGATAGACTTTTGTAAACATATCAGTCACAGTGAGACTATCTAAAGGTATTATTAAAAAGATAGTAAAATATTTTTTCAGCTGTGCATTTGCTAGTTGCAGAATTCCCTGAAAGTAATGTAATGACTTATATACATATCTACATTTTGGGTTATGGAAAAATAACTTCAGAGGAGGTATGTATTCAGTACTAGATGTTGTCCCTTTCTCAGGTCACTCCATTTGCCATTTGGATGGCCTGGATAAGAGTACAGCCCTGAGCTGTGTAAAATCTGGCCCTAATTATTCATAGTTTTCACAACAAAGGTAAACTAAAACTATTCTTAGGAAGACATTTTTTCTCTTAAGCAGGATTTATTGTATGTTCATCCTATCAGTGATATTACAGTTTCAGACTTTACCCATGTTTCAGAGTTCCTGTGAATTCTGCGTGTGATATGGGAATAGCCAAACTAGAGTTAAACAAACTCCCTCAGGAACTTGAACAGGTCTGGTCATGACAGCAAAGTGCACAGTGGTTATTAAGCATGAGTTTAAAGGAAGATACCTTCTTAGAAACTTTTAAAGGAAAAAATATGTTCATGAAAGTGCTATACAAAAGGTTCCAAACTGCCTCCCCCCTCAGCCATGGTCTGCTGGTTACCCAATTTAAATATCAGTGACCCTATCTGGAAAAATTCCTAAGAGAGAGGGGAAAATATAGAGTATGTCTATGCGGTCAGAAGATGGATGTCATTCCCTTGCTCTGTCCATGGCTTAGGGCCACTGAGATGTTATTCTGGATACTGTTCCACCAGGCTCAGGGCCAGATCTTCCCAGCATACCTAGTCCAAAAGAGATTTAGGACACATCTCAGAACTGTAAAATTCACCGTTTCCCTGATTTTTTTTTATGTCTGTCATATGGGCCCCGTTAGAAATTAAGGAAAAATATCAGTGACTTCCAATAAGCCTTTATATAGGTATTGGAAAATAATGGACCTCACTAAAGCATTCCTGACTCCAGTTCCCACTCAACAGTTTTCTGTGAAGTATTGTCTGTTAAATGGCCAGGCAGTTTCCTCTGAAAAAAATACTTTTGCAAAATGAGTTGGAACTCTCTGGCTGAAATTTGGCTCTGAACTAAGAGTTAACCTCAGAAATAATCTTTGCTTTTTGGAATAATTCAAAATGATACCAATGAACCAACACTGTTCAGTGCTAGTTTGTGTCTCCAACTGTTACTAATTATTGCATAGCATCTATTTTTAACTTGAAATCCCCTATCTTCAGCTCTCCTCACACCTTTGTTGGTCATTATTTTTCATATAATAGGATTCCCTCAGCCCAATGTTGCAAAATGTGTCACTTGGTATAGGTTAGCTGCCAAGGCTCCCCACAGAAGCAATTAAAGAAGGTGCAAATAAATGAATAACTTTTGTTATTGTACCTTATTATATCATTGTCTCTGTTTCATGGACAGCTCTGTATGTCTCCATCAACTACAAGGGAAATACAGACTATCATGTACACACCTGACTTTCAGGGGCCTAGAATCCATTTAGATAAATCCCATTCTTTGTCCAGATAAGGTATTGTACAGTAATGATCATAATCTAAAATTCTGCAGTAACAATCTCACAGAACCACTCTATGAAAATAAACTAAAATTCACTCTAATGCAGTTCATCCAAAATGATCAGCTATGTTTAGCCGTATATTTTTTATTCCTTATCAATACTTAAAACTGTCTAGTGCTGTAAATGTTACTCAATTTCTGGTAATTTTAGGAGGAACTGTGAGTGCTCATCATCAGAAGAAAATCTTATTTTGTCTTGCATGTAATATGCACAAAGAAATACCAGGATATTTTTTGTGTTATTCACTGGATCAGTCATACCCTATTAAAGGTAACCAAAGTCATGATGGAAAAAGCACCAAGGCTCTCCTAAATTCTGGGAGTTTGGCTCAGAAGGTCTGAACTGTGATACATGAAAGGATCTCAGAATGGGATGAATGGTAAATAAATGTACAACCACTCCCTAAACAGGAAGTTCATCTTGACTCAGTTCTTTTGCAGTACTGCCCTTAGATTAATCTGTAGTGGGAAGGGCCAGACCAAACCTCAGTGGGCCTGACCAGAGCTGTGTTAAGCCCAATGACATGAAACACACGATGTGAATGGAATGTGTGCACTTTGCTGCTTCCCCCACTCCCTTTTTACCTTCAGTCACCTGGTCCTCACACCACTCTTCCAAAGAATAGAGGCATTTTCCTTAGCCATGCTAAAGAAACTCTTTTGAAGTTTTACAGAGAAATGTCACTGCTTTGGGACCTCAATTCGATGAGAGTTGAGTATCTAACTCCTTGGAGAGGGTTGATAAACTACATTGGAAATGCCTTATTTTTAACTGGACTTGTTTGGTAGATTTACAAATAAAATGTTCTCGGAACCTTTTGGTGTATGAACAAATGAAAGCTGCCAAAAATATATCCTTATATGAAAATCTGACATGCTGGAAGTGGCTTAGCTGATTTGTACTCTTATACCCTTGACCACTGAGTAGAAGTATACAAAACAAGTTCCCTATGGATCGGGTTCTAATTGAAGCACCTCAGCTGTCCAGAGAGGTGCAGAAAGAGAAATACAGAATTTAAGATCCAGTCTTATTTCACGCTATTCTGGTTTAATGGGAAGCTGAAGATTGTAGGGTGAGCCGTGGGATTATTATATTTGCAAGTGTGTTTACAGATACAGTATTGATTTCCTTGCTCACTAAGAGCATTTCTGTACTGCCTCTGCTTGCAATAAACAACCCTGCAAGAGCCTACATGGTTGTGAAGCCATGATGCATTATTTAACAGGACCTAATCAATATAAAACAAGCATTCCCTTTGTTACAGGAGTGATATTGACAGAATGCTTCTCCCTTTTAATTTTTTATTATTTTGCATCGATTGCTGTAGCCCTGCATAGTCTTCAACAACATATACTGAGCTAGACCTGACCACAAATCTCACTTTATATGAAAAAACAGATTGCCCCATTTTAGCACAGAATTAATTTGAAAGACTATCCAGCATTCTAAGAAATCAATACGAGCATAGCCATTAACTTCAATGGAAGAAAAAACAAGTCTTTGATCAAGTATAAAAATCAGTCCATTTAACTGTCTCTGAAATAAAAGATTTATACCAAAAAAAACCCCCAATCGTTCCTATTCCCAAATAAGTCCTTGACAAGAGTTCACCTGGCAAGAATGCATGGAATTTGGATTACTTGGCTAAGAGTAGAAAATAAAAAAGAATTTTGCCACTGCTAATTTAAAAAATAATATTCTCTACCCTGTGTCTCATATTTGCCTGCAGTTCTACTAATGTCATGTCTGTAACATCATTCAAATGACAGCAAACAAGTGCAAGATGGGGTTTATACAGCTGGACAGTCTTGCACATATCTCATTTATACTCTCTTAAAAATCTTCACCCAGTTCAGTGGAAGCAGAGGAGTAGGCAAAGAACTTACTTAAATTTCCACACCCACTTTTCGGAACTTCCTTTGTAAGAATGTGTTTAATTAGCGAAGTTTTAGGATCTTCATAATAAAATTCATGGACATAATTTTCAACCACCCTATTCCAGGCTCATGGTCTCAACTGGCATCCATTAACTGCTAATATGACATTTAAGGAATCAGATAATTTGGCATACAGAAATCTAAAAAACTCACTGAATTTATTTGTTGTTTGAGTACATTTCTTTTCAATTTTATAAGAGGAAAAATACAGCTTTTTCTTCCAGTCTCAAAGTTAAATCTTCACACCAAAAACTGAACTCTAAAATTAACATAATCTGATTATTTTGACCCTTCCTAAGTTTACTGCAGTGAGGGTTTTAGATATTACTTCTAGTTGAATGACAACCAATTTATCATTTAAAATTGAAAATCTTTATGAAGAAAATCTTTATGAAGAGGAATGCTGTGTCTGACATTTTGGAAAGTGACAAAAATGGCAAGTAAAATAAATATGAAGCATATAAAGGCAAGCCCCAAATATGAAGGAGGAAGATTTTTATCTCTAGCTCAGAAGAGATACCTCACTCTCTGAAATCTGTGTTGAAGAAAGAATAAACTGGGAGGAGATATGTTTTGCTAGTTAGGAGGTGATATAGAGAATATAGCAGCAGAGAATTTAATATTGGTTTTTTTCCTATTAAATAATCACTAATTCATTCCTGAATGTAAAATGTTTAATGGTCTTAGGATGTCCCTTTCAAGTCACTATTAAAGAAGTCATTACAAATTGCAAACATCATAGATATCTAAAAAAGTTTATAAATATTTTGTAATTGTTTAGAAGTATACTCCGCTACACCACTCTATTAGCAAAGAAAAAAAAAGAGATATGAGAAAATAGGATATTTTGCAGAACCTCTAAGCTTATACCTCATAGCATCAATCACAGAGAAGAGCACAGCTTGCCAGAGGCATTTCCTTTGTAATCCAGAAGACCATCTGTACAGTGTTACAGAATACAGCAAGCAGAACTTTCATACTGCTGCCTGTGCCTATGTGCATATACACACCTACTGCAAAGGCATCACAGGTGCTCACTTTGTAAAAGATACACTGGGTATTAGTCATGCAAAGTTTAATATTTGTCCCAGTCACCACTCTTGAATACTCAAAAGTCTACCTCTGTGGATGTGAAGACTCACCACACCCAGGTTCCCAAATTCAGGAAAGTGGGACAATTATTCATTGGCAAAGTGACAGCTTGTGTCAGGAGGGCCCAAGAGGGTCTCACGAGGATATATGTGAAGTGACAGGGAGCTCTGAACTAGGAGCATACTCCCTATCTGGTTGGCCATATAGAGGCAATCCAGTTTTAGCTAAATTATTAAGATTACAAATGATTTTCTTAATGAGGGGGAGACATTCCGGGGTCTGCAAAGACCCCAAACAGCAGACAAGCCAGAATGGCCAAGCAGACTTAGCTACTTTGTATTCTGCAGTGAGAAATTCAGTTGTTTCATCTTGGTTAGATAGACATAAGGCTATGCAGATCTTCAGAGGTGCAAAATCATCTCTCTCAACAAGGAGAAAGAAATTACCTGAAACTCTGAAGCAGGAAGGGAAACCCATGAAGTAGGCTGAGTGCTCCTGCCAGACAGGCACCAAAGGACAGAAGATGGGTGGCAAAACAAACCTCAGGGCTGCCAAAGCACTGAAATTCTGACAAAGCAGCACCATACAAACTTAAAGGTATGCTGATGGCTTTAGAAACAGAGCCAACCTGCCTGAATGAGTTAACCTCAGCTAAAGATTTAATTCCAAGCTTGTACAATATTTCAGTTGAAAGATTCTCTCTCGTGTCATTACCTGGCTGATAGCTGACCTTTTTTATATTGCTTTCTAATTCTAAGAAAATTCATATTATTCTGTTAGGATTCTATCAACTTTATTTCCTTCTCTCTCCTTACTCTAGGAGCCATCCAGCAAGAAGCACTGTCAATACTGCTATATATCTGAAAAGATAAACACTTGGCAACTTGGCAACACTTAAGCATTCTTCATCCTTATTCTTTTATGCATCATAAGGATCTGCTCAGAACACCCACATACATGTACAAACATTGTGTCACTCACACATAATACACTCCTTTTTCCAACCACAATTTTTCCTTTCCCAACAGTTCCAACTATAATTCACTGGCAGAGCAAAATGTTGGAATAAGCATCAAATTTATCACTGGACAAAGACAGGCCTTTACTTCTCCTCAGTCCTAAAGGCCAAAGTGGAACTGTTTGCATCTCATTTGTCATAAACTTTCAGTAGATGAGTTAGTTTATATCTGGGTGGACTGAGACAGGCTGGAGCTTACTGCAGTGAGGTTTTTTGTTGTTTTAGTCAGGATGGGGGAAGAACTCACAGTTGTAAAGCTTTACTTTCACTGCTGAGCAAGTCTGACTTTATCCTGCCTGAAAGAACAGATGAGCTGTGGTTCAGAAGGGCTCCCTAGGGTGCTCTGGCTAAGTAATTACAGTAACTTGCATAATACCTCTCATCAAGAAACTGCAGTTTTGCAGCAAGAAGAGGAGACTTGTTCCATTCACAGCAGAGACTGGAAAAAAAAAAAAGTCAGTCTTCAGTACTAAACTGCCTGTAATCCATTTTACCTTACCAGCCCAAGTAAGGGCAGAAAAACTGGGGAAATAAATAAATGAAAAGTGCTATGTGCAGCTTACTGGAGGACTAGAAAATACACTATTCTTTTTTGTCTCAGTTTGGTAGAAGGGAGCCCTCAGGAAGAGTTTACATAAGGTTTAGTTAGTGACCCCTGAACAGCAAAGCTCTCTTAAGAAGCTATCTCACAGGTTTCCACTGCCAAATTCACAGGCTACCACCCAGTCAAGGATTGTGCCTGAGGCTTGCTCTTCTGTTCTTCAACTGCTTGGTACATGCAGATGCCTGCATATGTCTCAAAAATTGAGTTTGTGCAAGTTCTCCTTCCATCAGCCCTGTGTCAGTCCTGCTCCCTCAGATGGGGACACATCCACGATGCTCTCCAAATGACACCCCTCCAGGCCACCCACAGACCAGGAAGTCCAACAAGGACCTTTGGTGAACTCCAGGGAACTGAGGCTCTCAGGATGCCAGGAGTGAGTAAAAAATAAAAAGTAAACAATTACTTATAAGCTCTTATTCATAAACTGGGGGAATCCTTAATAGAACTGTAGTTGTATCATGTGCAAACTAAGACTACAGTAATAAGGAATAAAAAAATCATGTCTCCTCAGGATGTTTCTTGGAAGGTAGAGACAGGGGTGTCCACTGGCAGGAGAGTCTTCTGCCCCCACCCCTTAGGGAAGTTCCCAGCCAGTGAATTTCTGGCTGCAAGACTGACTGCATCACCTGCTGGCTTTATTAATGGTGTAAAAGTCCAGCATGCTATTTCTCTGGCTTTGATTTTAATGAAAATATGTTGGTGATTAAAGTTGAAATGCTTTTTTTACAGAAAAAAAAATTCCCATTCTATACCCCAAAAACTTCTAACCAATTTCATTTCTTTCTCACATAGCAAAAGCAAGGATATGTTTATTTAGACTTAGCTCAAGCCAAGCTGATTTCCATTTTTAAAAGATCATTGGCATTTCAAAGGGTACAATACACTGTTTTGTTAATGAATCCCTATTCAATTCCCTGCCCTTTATACAAGATTTAATAAATTAAAAATGTTAAACTCTGACAACTTTTACTGAGATGACAACTTTAACTGTTATGAGAAAGCTTAGTTTTATATATTTGTTCTCTATTAGTAAGATACATCATATTTTTACATTTCCAATTTTTAAAGGTTCTGCTTTCCTCCACAGAAACTAATTGGGTCTGTTCCCCACCTATTTTAACCTTTTTTCCCCCAAGCTCAAGAATGCCAAGTTTCTGCTTAGTATAGAAAGCATCTGATATTTTGAAAGAATAAAAAAAATTCCTTTTCTCTTCTTTTCTTGGTGAAGCATATATTTAAGGATGAATAGACCATTTTAAAATTTCAGCAACAGCACTTAGCCAAGAATGCAGAGATTGATAGTTTCTCAAAAAATTAAGATTATTTTAGGACATATTTGGTTAACAAAATATCTCAAGTTTCCCACCCAGCCTCAACAGTTGGCTTTTGCTGTACTAACCACTGCTGTTAAATTATATAGTGCACACTGCACTTATGATGGACATGGTTATAATGGACAATTGGTTATAGCGGACAAAAACAGATCTCCCAAACCAAACATATTAAGTTCAAGAAATTCCTCTCTGGTTATAACAGACAAACATTGGCCACAATGCCATTTTCTGGGCTTTTTTCTCAACCCTGTAAGTGTACTGAATAGAAATGGGAGCCAGGGAGGAAAGTTACAGGAATACTGTGTTTTTAAAATAGATTGTGCCTGAACGAGATGGAAAGAGAGGTTATGCCAGACTAGCACTTTCTGTCAGCCTGATTGACCACTGCACACTAGATAAACCCAGAATTTTCTATAATCCTGCTCTTAGAGCCAGTTTCAGTGAATGCAGTACCATGGAGATGCAGAAGGACTCCAAGTTACCGCTCCTTTGTAGGGCTCTTCCTCAGATATCACAGCCTGTCCTGGGCATGCAAAAGGCCATAAACTAAAGGGTATTCCAATTGAAAGAATAATTTTCCAGGTAACCCTTTCCATCCTGCTTATAGCCATATTTGCTAAAAGTGCAAGGGGGCTCAGTAGACAACTTAAAATGGACCTATTTCAAATAGAAAGAAGAGTCTTGTGAGCTGTCAAGAAATGTGAAATATTTATGATCTAGAGCTCATGAAAAAATTGCATGTTAGGCTCAGTTAAAATCTCATGAGATTTTCATGACACTCACCCAACCCCAACAGCTATTGCAGATAGCAAACATTTAAATGGTCATTCAGGTCCACTTCTTACGTAGCATATTTCCTGGCTAAATTTCAAAAATTAAATAATCAATGGTGGATGTAGAAGTGAAAGTTATTTTTTGGGTCCGCTTTTGAAGCAAACAAACAAAGTCACTTTGTTTTTCTCTTCTGTTAGAAGTAAAGTGTTTGAATTTAAACCTTTTGATCTGAAGAATAAGGACATCAGCGAGGCATAATTGTCAAAAATGTTGGCACAGCCTAACTCACCTGAGTTCCTCATTGTGTGTCTTGGCAATAAAACACATTAACCTGTTTGAAAGGCATTAGTACACATTTTTTCCTCAGTAGCCACTTTTTTTTTTTTTTCTTACAAATGGGCCTTATGGCAGAACTTTCCTTGCCATCATATGTCACTAGCAGAGCTAGCTCTGCAGGAACCTTGCCTGTCTGAAGCTGAAAAACTCCCACTCTGCTTTATGACTTAAAAGAGAGTAATAAATAAGGACATAATTCACACTTCTTCATTCCCAAGAACCCACCCACACCCATGAAACAGCTTTGGTAAAAATAGAGAGGTTCTGTATTTGCATTACTAAGGTCCTGCAAGAGGGCACCCTGTCATTTGATGCTAATGAAGAAGAAAAGCTGACCCAAAATGTAATTTGGCATTTCAACAAGAAGTTTCATTTCATTCTATATGTTCTTTGTGGTCAAAGTCTGTTAAGGCACAGTCTTGGCTTTCTGATGTCTAAAAGCAAAAATGAACACTTAGTACATTTGGTAACAAGAACAATGTTACTTCTGAATTTGAGTTATGCCCTATGTGACCTCTGCAAAACAGTGATGAACATCCCAAGTCAGCACGGAATACGTTAGAAGTTCTTTACCTAATACCTAAAACAAAGTTCTTGAATAAAGATGAAAATAAAACATAGAATATCATAATCTAGAGGGGACCCACAAGGATCACAAATCCAAATATTGACTTTGCACAGGACACCTCCAAAATTCATACCATCTGCCTAAAAGCAGTATCCAAAATCTTCTGGAACTCTGTTTGATTTGGTGCTACGACCACTTCCCTGGAGAGCCCATTCCAGTGCTCAACCACCCTCTGAGTGGAGAGCCTTTTCCTGATATCCAAACTAAATCTCCCCTGACCCAGCTTCATGCCATTCCTTCTGGTGCTGTCACTGGCCACCAGAGAGAAGACAGCAGTGTCTGCCCCTCCTCTTTCCCTTGTAAAGAAGCTCTAAACTACAATGAGGTCTGCTCTCAGTCTCCTCTCCAGGCTGGACAGACCAAGTGACCTCAGGCATTCCCTTATTGCTTCCCCTCAAGGCCCTTCCCAATCTTTGTAGCCAGCTCTTGGATGCTTTCTAACAGCTCTATATTCCTCTTGTATCCTGGGACGCAAAACTGGCCCCAGCACTGGAGGTGAGGCCGGCCCAGAGCAGAGCAGAGCAGGACAATCCCTCCCTTGCCCAGCTGGCCATGCTGTCCCTGCTGCCCCCCAGCACAGGGTTGGCCCTCCTGGCTGCCAGGGCACTGCTGGCTCAGGTTCAACTTGCCATCAGTGAGGACTCTGAGATCACTTTCCACAGGGCTGCTCTCTGGCCTGTCATTCCCAGTCTGTGCAGATATCCAGAAACTTCCAGGTGCAGACTCTGGCATTTTTCCTTGTTAAACTTCACACAGTAGATGATTTACATCCTCTGAAATATGATGGCAAATATTTGTTATCCACAATATTCTGGTGTAACAGCACACATTCAAAAATATGAAGTTCACATAGTGATTTTCCAGGCAGTAGATGCCTGTTTCTACTCATACACATCTTCCCACTTTGTCATAAAATAAGGGCATCACAAAACACTGTGATTGTCTACAGATTGTTTCATTTCAACAGCAAGACAGATGCCACAAGTTTATCCTATTCTGGAGAAAAACTGCTAACAAATTATGATCAGTGAATGATAATTATGGCAAGTCCTGTGTCTGGAAACTGTATAGGGAATATAAACTTGCAAACACATTTGCCTTCTACAGTAATAGTAAAAAGAGTTTTCAAAATATGTTCAAATGCACTATAATTTCCAAAACTGTAGAAAATACCTCTGTTTGATTAGTCCATTCAGAGCATTTGAAGTTTTGTTGTTTTGGAGATTTTTTTCCTGAGTTTCAATATTTTAGGGTCTATTTTCCAGTTATTAAGTATATTCTATCTGTATTCAAGCAGTGATAATGCAATGAATTTGAAGGACAGCATGAAGTCTCATCAAGAGATGTGTCTGTCCTACAGATTTCTACTCATCTAAACTATCATTGTGGCAGAAAACTTAAGTAATTACTGGACTTTCTCTTCACTGGCTAACCCAAAAATACAAGAATAAAACATAAATAAGTGAAAAACATCATTTCCCCAGAGAGTGTCTTAAATAATTGGGGGTACATCTTGATCCCTTTTTCTTATCTATCTTCTTTTCATTTCCTTTGTTAAAGATATAATACTCAACCAAGGAAAAAAAGGAACACAAAGAAAAAAGTGCATTAAGATTACATTTGGCATTTTAAATACAACAAAAGGTACCTATAGGGATGCTTTATTGTACAGTCAAGTAAACTCCAGCTGTCAGCCCTGTGATCACTTCTTCAATAGGCAAAAAGGACTCAGCTCTAACCTGGCTACATGCTGGTTCTCACCAGTAGAACAACTACTTCCTTAGGAATTGCATTTACAATCATCCCCTGAGTTTCAAAGAAGACTTTGAAAACAAATGTGAATAAACTTCTTGAGTGGGTTTTTTTCCCTTTTCTTTTTTTCCTTTTTTTTTGTATTAAATAAAAAAGCTGTTTATCTGTTTTTGTGAGAGCTAAAGTAAAACCTTTTGCCAGAGATGAAAACTTCTACAGGATAACGTGACAATCTTGTGGGTTTATTGGTTCTCCTATTATGTCACATTAAAGAGACCTAAATATGTTAAATATGACCCCTCTACCTGCAGAGGGAGGAACCACTGCATACATGGAGTCAGAGAATGTGCACTGAGTGCACTGATAAAACTTTGATTACTTCTTTAAATGTGACATTATGGGGAGAAATCCTAGCCTGAAGGAAATGGGATTTCTCTCATTGGCTTCAACTGGACCAAGCCATTACTCTCTGATAGCAATTTCTATATCTGTTGGGTAACTGTTCAAGATCCACATTTCACAGAAGCATAGCTGAATGCTAGAAATTATTTAAAACTGTCAGCATTTTCATTAGAGATTTTCTTTGTTAGAGTGCTCTTTTTTCAATTTTGTGGTGCAAAATCATTTAATCAGATAAACTTAACTTTAAAAATCTGCATCAGTCTTATTTGAAATGTCCAATACCATGTGTTTTTTCTTCTGGCTTCTCCCTTTTTCTTTGTTGATTTCCATCTTCATCTTCTTTTAAAATCTAAAGAATAGAAAAATAAAAAAAAAAATAAGAAGCCTGAGGAGGGGGAGAGGAGAAGAATGACAATTATTTGGGAAGACAGATGACTTTTACCATATTCTATCTCTTGCATTCAAAGACAAGTCAGAGACAAATGATATTCCACTTTTTTATTCAGTGTTTTGCTACACTGTTTTCAAGAGAAGCCACTGTGTTTTAAAAGATAATTTAATTTTATATGCTGCTTCTGTTATGAAATTATCTTTTCCATTTCTAAGGCCATTCTATTAACCAATTTTTCAGAAACTTGCAAAAAATTCCACTCTAGATTTCTCCTTCATGTAGATAGGCAAAACACAGCAGAATGACAATAGCAATCTGTGCAAGGCTAAGCAACATATGGTCTTCAGCAAAAAAAAAGGACCATAAATAATTTCAAATAAATTTTTACTGTGGCTTATACATTTGACAAACTGTAGGCAGTAAACCAAACTACAGATAACTATTCAGCAGTTTCTTTTCAGTGACATGTTTCTTCAGGTGACTGAATGCTTAATTTTTAGTTCTAAACTCAAGTTTTTCAGCTAACTAATCTGCTCATTCAGCCTTCTCCAAATACATCAACCTTAAAACTTCATAAAATTCACTCAATTTGTTTTGCCATAATTTCTTGAGCAATCAATAGTCTATGTGTTTGTATGAAAATACTTTTTTCAAAAGTCTGAAATCTCCATTTATAGGGTTTTGAGGAAAGGGCAACTGTTAAAATGACCAGCTCAAAGCATGAGGAGAGCTGTCTGAGCCATTTTTTTTTTTGCTTCAATAGTAATACTTGTTACCTTATAATCCCATTGAAAAATTTTAAGTTAAACATGCACCAATGGAAATATGAAACATAAGGAGTGGCATTGTACATTTTTTTCCTGCCAAAAAATTTCTGTTATATAGAAGAATCAAAACAATAAAAAGACCTATAAAATTACATATTTGGTTCATGAAGGTGCTTACATCCCTAGGAATGGAGATTTGTAAAAAGAAAACCATATAGATATGAAATATTTTCTGACAAACAAAAAAATCAATTTTATCTAATACAAATTCATCAACTGTATACTTGCTTTGTGCACACACTTGAGCAATGAGCAGAGAAAATTTCAAGTCTTTACACTTCATTATTCATGTCATACATTATCTGTATGACATAAGAGATATTCTTTGATATAGTGAAACAGAGAATTTACCACAGATCCTACCGGAATCCTTGCACAAAATATTTTTGTCAGTTAAGAAAGTTTCTAACAAAGTCATCAATAAGAATGGCATGAGAAAATATTTAAAAAATTTAATATCTGTACCTGAGGATATAATTAATCAGGGGTGAAGTTTTACTTTTGAAAATCTTTTCATCTAGCATATCTGTCAAACATCTGTAAACATCTGTAAACACCTGCCCACCTTCGGGGCATTCAATGTCTCATGGCTCTTCACTCTTTCCTCCTAAGTTCCATCTAGCAGCTATTTTTGGCTGCTAAAAGCACTCCCAGTTGCTAAGTGTGTCTGTGTCACTTCCTCCAGAGTGGGTGGAAGAGCCTTAGCAGAGCCAGGTGAGACAGAAAGAGCTCCCAAAACATGAAGTGTGCACAAGGTGATGACAGGAATCTCATCAGAGCTGATCACAAAGCCCAGTACCTGCGCTGTGCTGTGTTAGGGCCTGGCTGAGCCACCTCCAGCCTTGCTGCAAACATCTGCTTCCCCACTCTTTCTCACTATGGCATCCCTCCCTTCTTTCTTCTTATTGATAGACAGTTGCCTGTGAAAATTTTGGATTCTTTCTTTAATTACTTATACATAACTACCTCTTTAAAATGTCAAATCCCAAAAAACACTGTCCCGTTCTCATCATGATGTTTAAATATCAAGAGTGCCTGCAGCAAGTATTCTGAGTGGTGCTTTTATCCACTGGGATACCTGTTATACCACAGAACCTTAAAAAGTCTCCCTAGCACTCCAAAAGCCACAGAAATCTAAAGCTTTAAAGGAAATTTGATTTAATACTATTTCCTTAGACCCCTTCTCTTCTAGATTTGGATGCCTTTCATTTGGTTTGTTTATAAACACTCAGAGAAAGACCTTTCTATATATAACTACCTGAAGCTTGAAACAATGAATGAAGTGAAAGCCATAATAATGTATTGTGGTAATTAATCCCAATGTAAAAAATGATTGTAGATTATTATCAAATGAACCCCAATTGGTATTGAAGAACACAGAGGAATGGAAGCCAGCATGTGACATGGGCAGCTGTGCCCATAGATGCACTATCTTATTCCAAAGGCTGGAAAGTAGCCCTGAAAAATAATACCTCTAGGTTTTAAAATTTCAGAGAATTTAATATTTTTATTTATGGGGCGTTTTTTTGTAATTTCATATTTATAGAAATATTTAACAATACTCAAAATATATAACATTAACTCAAGTAACCATGTAAAATTAAGCATCCATTTTGCCCAGGCATTTCCATAATATCTCTTTAGACAATCTAAGTGTTTCAGGACCAAAACCAGTTAAGAAAAATATTATCATAAAATGGAGCTTTTAATAGCTAAATTTATTATTCACTTCAGCCACTTAGAGATAACTAGACAGATATCCTAGTAGTGGAGGTTTTCATAAGCAAAAGCATACTCTGCAATATTCTGCTATTTAGAGTTCTTTTGTCTTTCACACAGTTGGAAAGACTCAACTACATAGTCAGTCTCTGATAGACATATATGATGTGTTAGATGACTTATTGGCAGTACTTTAGCTACAGAGGTAAGAATTATTTATCATTTAATCATACACAGGGCTTATTAGTTTTTATCAGACAGATAGCAACAAAACCTGCAAAACTAGAAATGTAAAAAAAAAGGCTGTTCAGATATCAAGAGCATTTCCCATTCATTGCTCCAACTTGCTCACCTCCAGGTGGGGAGAAAAACCAGTCATTCTATACACAAAAACCTTCACTTTTGTCTCACTGGCATGTTCCAAGTCCATGCAGAAAACCACAGCAAATTTAGCAGAAATCTACCATTTTACCATCTGGAGTATAAATCTGTCTCTTTCTGGACTTGCCACAATCACATGCTGATTTCCCCACAGAACGGTTTCTGCGCAGGAATGTTTCTCAGCATTATTAGCGTGTTATAAGAAATGTATTGTGCTGCCCGCTTTCAGACAGCTCTGTGCTGCCAGGGTCACATGTCACCCCTCCTCTGGGGCTCCCAGAATCTCTAGGAGGGCTGGGAGAGAGAACTCAGGTGGTGGGGGAGAGAGCCAGTGAAGCCCCGTGGGACAGGTTCATCAGCCACAGGAAGGGCACATCTGTGCCTTCCACCCGCTGCAGTCCCAGGAAAGAGAAAAGGCACCAAGGGACCCTGGTTACTCCTGCTGGGGAGAGCCAGGGCCAGGGGCTGACCTGGCACCTGACCCTGCAGGGCTGTGCTGGAGCTGGCTGTGGCCAGGCTGCCTGCAAACACAGCCTGTCCAGCGCTGGGCTTGTGCCTCTGCTCCGCTTGCTGCAGCTCAGCCCTCAACAGGGGAGAGCTCTTTGCTCTGTGCTCCCACATTGGGATCAAAGTCTTTAGGAATAATACTTGGAAAACCTGTTTTTCCCTTCTGTCTTTTGCTTAGTCCAACACTTAGACCACTTAGACACTTTCAATGGGTTTTGCTCAGTGTCACCAGTGTTCATTTATGCCAAGGAGGCTCTAGAAATCTTTCCTCTGCATTCATGAAGTTCAGTTTTTTTCTAAAATCATCCAACAACAACACCTGGGACCTATGTACAGTAAATTAAATAAAACAAAACCTTTTTTAATATCCATCTCTCAGAATTAATTCGGTGCCTTCAGTTTAACAGGTACATCTCTGCAGCCACTTTGGAAAACAAAGTTTTCCTTGACTTTTGCCTTTTCGTCCTTTTATGAGTGAAATCACTACTTACAAAACAGCAACCCTCTAGGTAGACAACCTTGGCAAATATAGCTGTTCCACATATGCAGCTCATGTAATAACTGCATGTGAGGTCTGAAACTGAGGGAAATAATGGAACCATCTCCAAAATAATGAAGTCTGGTTGAAATAAAAAAAAAACAAAAACAATCCAACAGGACACAAGGAAAGTATTTCAACTACAAAATCAAAAAATGTTTAGCCAGGTAAGTAGGATATAGCTCATCTCTTCATTATGATATTTTCCAAATAAAAGTATTTTTTTACATTCTTTCATTATATCAAATGACCCCTCTTCTAAACATTATTTCAGATAAAGACAAGATTTAAACAAGGTTTTTTTGTTGTCTTGTCAATATTTAACCAAACAACATTTCAACTCTTTTTCTAGCAATGTCCATTCACCAACACATACAAAGAAATACAAAAAAAGCTTCTCGATTTCTTTCTATTATTACAGCAACCTACAGATTTTAAGAGAAACACCTTCTTAATAAATAAAAGATATTTTCAATTAAAGGTCAGCAGAATTGATTTTGATTAGTTAAATTCCAAAGTAGATGCATTTGTGTTTAAGTAATGTCTGTGTTACTGAGAGAAAAGTTAATTTACTGAAAATGCCTGGCAACACTGGATGGTTTTTAAGGCTCCTTTATGCAGCTGTGACAGCTGTATTAGCCCATGAAGCCATGCTGGGGGAAAAAAGAAAGTACTTTAAGCAGTATAAATTATTTATTATATTAAGTGGTACTCAGTACCAGTATAATCCCCTCAAGTATCTTCTAAAGTCTTTCTAAGCCTTTAAGTTTATACATATATAAAATGTATAAAGCCTTTAACAAGTAAAACTGATTTTAATTTGGACCTCAGCCATATCAGAATAGCATTTAGGAGGTTCCTGAAAGCTGTCCAAATTGTCTAAAATAATATTTTCACTAATAATTTGAGGTAAGAATGGATATAATGACTCCTACACATTAAGAAACTGAAAGAAGCAAGATCAGTGCTAGACTATTTCACAATTTTCTATTTCAAGATCCTGAAGCGCTGACAACTAATAGAATGAAAACTTCAACAAGGAGTACTCCTCATACAATACCACTCAGCTTTCAGGAGTGCTTAATCTTTTCTATGAAGTCACTATATGTTTTAGAGGAAGATATTAAGACATTTCTGTGTGCTGAAATCAGAGTGAGAAAGCAGATAAAGAACTAATATATAACACTGAAAAAACATTCCCCTTTTTCCTAAGGTATATTCAGCTCAGTCACATTATTATGCAAAAAAAAAATCTTTCTGGTTGCAAATTTTTCTTATTGAATGCATTATCGCATAAGACTTTATTAGAAATAATATCACATTGCTACAACTGTACATCAACTTTTTCTAAGATCCACCATAAAAATGTCCTAGGCAGTTGTTGAATCATTCTTAATATTTTAGTTATTAACAGTCCTAGAGAGTTTCAATTGATTGGTATTCACTTAATGTCCCAAGCCATTTCTAACAGCTGAAAGACATTTTAAGCTATTTCCAACTTCAATCCATATGAGTATAGTTTTTTTTCCTCAGAATTACTAAATATACCAGGCTGAAAACAAGAATATTTTTTTTAAATTCTAATGCTATTTTCCTAGGTAATAAGAAAAAGGTCAATGCAAACTTATACTACCTATTAGCAATCAAAGAGAGAAACTGCAAATGAGAAAGTGTATATGAGAAACTGCAAATACTTCTATTTGCAGTATAGGCAAATCACTGTGTACTTAGTCTTGGAAAATGCTCATTTTAATTTCCTTTGCACCTCAAGAAACCAAGGTAGTTCTCTTGAAATCACCACTCACATTATCAGCAGCAACTTATGTTCTATCAAGTAATATAAAAATTATTTATATTTGCAAATAATTTTCCATAATCACATTGACATATTGAAAATCCAATACATAATAACTCAGTCCTTAAATTGTGCTAATTAAGAAGCCCAAATCTTCCCATTATTTTTCAGCAGTCACAAAAGAGCACTTTCTGTACTGTCAATTTTCTCAAATAGGAAATTAGCTAATATATTGTTGCTGCATTCATGGCATTTTGGTCCTGTAGAAATAACTGTAGGTCTTTTGCACTTCAGTGGTGGATGAATTTTCTTTTGAGTTCACAAAGGAATATAAGCACTCTGTTATTCTGGAAAGGAGCCTTGGGTACAAGCAAACATTTTCTGGTCTTACTATGGCCACTTCTCAGTCTTTAAACATTACTCTCATATAAGGGATTCCCAGATGAAATTTACAGTCTCATTTGAAACTCCATCCCATGTGAGAAGTAACTAAGATCTCATTCTTCACCATCACAGCTCTGAATTTAGCCCACCACCTGCTCAGCACCTCAGACCACCACAGTGGCACACTGCACAGCAACTTTCTGCAGACAGATGGCCTGATCTCTTTAGAAACTTTACACCTGGAGAAATATTTTCAGAGAGCTGTAAGAAGTCCTTTACCTGAAAACTATCATGAGTTGCTTGCAAATACATTTTAAAGCCTTACCCAGAAGATTAGCAATAACATATATATCAGTGCTTGGATGTGCTTACTTTCAGGAAGATGTATGAAACCAGACTGGATTGCAGAGTCCTGGGACAGTATCTTGTTTGATTGAAGAAAGCATAAAGTGTTGAGACTCAGCTGAAATCCGGAAACAGATTTAAATTATAGTGACCTTGTTTAATGCTGTTCTGAAAAGCTTCCACTAACTGACTTAGGCATCTCTTATTTAGGGAGGATCTGCATGAACTGAGAAACACGCTCTGTGATGAGCCATTATAAGGGACAAATCCAAATGCACCATAGCCCATACTCTTCTCCATGAAGTCATGCCATTGTGTTTTCCTATTTCACTTTCTTATTCTTTTGGCTCATCTTTTTCTGTGTCATGCAAATTATATTCAGAAACTTTGTGGTTGTTATCTCTATCTCAGAAAAGGCTGAGAAAATAAATCTGACACCCCAAATATATAGATTAGAGTTTTAGCCTTCAATCTCCTCTGCTTTTTCCCTGAAAACTACATATGCAAGCCTCAAAGAACAACTTTCAGGGTTCTTCAGAAGCACAGCTCATTCTGTCCAACATTACTAGCTCCCTTCCTCTCCTCTAAACTGCCTTCTTGATCTGCCTCTGCCTTACAGCCCTATTCAACTTACAAGTCTATGTTCTATTCTACTCATCAAGAGTTTTAAGTCCAACAGAAATTGTAACCATTAAACTATAAAGAGAAATTCAAGATGCCTGATTCTGACACAAAGTCTGTAGCCAGAATCCAGACCAAGATCCAGAGCCCTAAACAAGATTGGGATTGGCAGAATTTTGGAACGTGAAACAAACTTATGCCTCTCAAAACCCATAAGAAATTCTCCTGTAATGGTTGGAGTTCCTGGCTGCCTGAAACAATTTTGGCACCTAAGGAAATGTCTGAAAAAGTCCTTAGGGTTGGGTTTTGAAGAACAGGTTTGGCTGTATCTCCACTTAATAAAAACAGGTCAGCTGTCCCCAGAAAAGCACTGGAAACCAAGAAATTGGAAAGAAGGAGAGACCCCTCTGCCAGACTGCAGGTTAGACATCTACTTCCAAGAGGCATGACCAAGCCAGTCCCTTGCTTTCACCCCACCCCATGTGCTGGCTGCCTTGGCCCCACTGAGCATCCTGGTGTGACCCAGGGCTGTCCCTGCACTGCCTTCTTTGTTAGCTCCAGCAGCGAATCTGATCTAGAGCCATGTGACTATAAAGTTAAAATTGTATTTCTGGGACAAACATTCCCTGGTTGTTTTTAAGGCACCTTTACACTGTTGCCCAGAGCTAGAAAACACCAAACATTTAATCCAAGTATTTATCCAGAGAATCCAGCCCTGACCAAAACAATCCATGTGGCTGTTTCATAAGGTTTTAGAAATGGCATCGGTGACATTTCTCACAGACTTCAGCTGGCAATAACTCACCAGGCATCCTAATTCATTATATTTCTCCACTCCCCATCACAAAGGGTATTTTAATTTCTATATTTTGACTCTGCTGAACACTTGAAGGCTGTATTGTTTTGTAGTCCCTAGAGCACCAGGCAAAACAAACATAGAATTTCAAACTTTCCACAACCTCATGCTGTGACAACACTTTCAGTTTATCCTTATATTTTAAAGACTGTCTCCAGTCATCAGGATTGAAAACATGGGGTAAATTTTTGCCGCACAAGATTTATTCATTTTTTAATCCTGTGTGGCAGTAAGTTTCCCCAGCCCCTAAAACTGCAGAGTGTTACCTCTTTATAACTCAGGGTATATGACTCACTTTTTGCCTTTTTATCAAAAGATTTTTGACCTGGTAAAAGGGAGAACATAAGGGATCTTGGTTGAGGAGAGAAAGTAAACAGTGAAAATTCTTGTAAAAGAGACAAGATTTTGTAGTAATAGTACTGATATTAGTATGGCTGCAAGTATGGACATTAAGCAAAGCAACAAACTTAAGAAAATTAGTTATGTCTGTGCGCAGCTTTAGTACCTTGTTTCTTTGCTGAGGCTGTCCTCAACCAGCCCTCACTATGCATCTTTCTGTTTTCCTATATTTCAGTTCTTGGGTGCAAGGATTGTTTTTTCCTTTGTATTTGGAAAGCACCCAGGTCGTTTTAGACCTAGCCACGCCATAAATAATCATTATCCAGGCTGCTGGAATGCCCACTTGTTGCCTTAGCTGCATGGCTGCATGTTCAGTCACCTCTTGTTCTCTTCCAAGGATTGTCCCATATTCCCTGCAGTTTACTGCCAGCAGCAGGGAACCATCAGGATCGAATATATAGTTTCAGAAAAGGAGAAATTCTGCCCCTTCCTTTTCTAGGAGAATTAGCTAACGGCAGCTGCAATGAGCTCACTGAAGGGGTGCAGCACACGGAGCCTTCCAGCAGCGAGGCTGCCTGCATTGCTCAGCAGCTGTGCAGGTGCACAAGTGCATTAAGTGCTGCTGGGGAGCTCGTGCTGCAGCTGGGGAGCCCTGCAGTGCTGGCCAAGTGACCCCACTCTCAGCACAGACACAGAATCCAAAAAGATGAGTTCATAACAGTTATGTGTTTATAGGCAGGGGGAAAGAGTCAGAAAAACAAATATTTCTTCTTGTTTAACGTGTGGGATTGAAAAGTACAAGGCCTGGCTTTACGTTACTGACCAGGTTCTCTAGTTCTCCAATGCATCTGCTGCTTTGTGCTGGCATAAATGTAGCTGCAAAGAGGTCAGTAGGAGTTCCAGCTGACCTCCAGGAAAGAGCTTTTGAATAAAACACATCAAAGAAGTGGATTCCTTGAGCAATTTCTTCCTCAAGTTTCCCTTTTGTAAAGAATTGGAGAATGTTATTCACTCTATCACACAGAGCTCTTTAAAAACTTTAACAGAAAGGCAAGAAATTAATTCAGTGACAAATTTTGGCATAACTGTAAAATATCTGCACCTCTAATGAAAGCAGAATTTCTTCCTTTATAGTACTATATTATACTAAATTAAAGTTGAAATCAAATTTATGTAAATTGCAAAAATTAATCCATAATTGGAAAAAATGTATTTTTGAGATATACAGAGACAATCTATTGTAAAGTGAAACAAACATTTCCCATATTATTAGATCTTTCACAAAAAGTGTGTAAGTTTTGCACACTCCAAAGATGAATCCCCTCCTTAATTTAAACTAATTCATTTTATCTATAAAATGAAGAAATATAAATATTTAAAACCTGAAATAATTATTAATTATACTTGCACATTTTACATATATCTCACTATCCAGAGGTACAGTAATCAACAGGAAACCCTTCTAATATATAGTATTAAAGCTCTACTTTTGAACAACTTCTGCTGAAGTAGCAACATGGCAGATTGTCCATTGCTTTACATTTAAAGATGCCATCCTATATAATGCAGAAGTGGATACTGTATATGTTGGCATTGTGCTGTAAATAATGAGCCATCTAGCCACCCAACAATCATACTAAAATTATGATTGGAAAACCACAGAGTAAAAGTCAACTTTCCTTCTTTCTGACAGATGTTTAGGTTTCATTTTCCACAAACCTGGTCAGACTTGAGCAAATTTCTGCACAGGAAACCTTTATTGATATCCCAGGAAAGTTTCTGCCTGTTTTTCTTGTAGGCATGTTAACTAAAGTGATGGCCCAGATTCACATCAAGATTTCACAGGATTTGGCTGCAGTACATAAAGAAGTACCATTGTAGGTACCTTGTAGGTAGTGTGGAAGGAAAGAGATATTAAAGTAAAATAATTGCACAAGACACACAATTGTCTGTCTAGATTAATGTAAGAGGTTACTCAATAAAGAGCATTTTCAAGCACATCTAGATTAGGTAATGGGGCAATTGAGCTTTCTTGCACAACCTTAATTAATCTCAGTAAAGTACCTACATTATGAGACAATCTTAAGTGATTATGTACTACAAATCCTGTATTGCATTTTACAGTGCACACAACAGTCTTTCTGTTTTTCTGAAAATGAACCAAAATTATCTAGAGTTGTCTGAAGAAGCTCTTCTTAGGACTGCATTTACAACAATAGGAAGTTTTATGTCTCTAAAATGAAATAAAAATTATACTTACCAGTGTTTTCCATCTGGAATCCTCAAGAAGATTTACAAAGTTTTACTAGAATATGTGGAATCTAGTTTGCAAAGGAAATAAGTGGCAGTACAGAAAAAAGTCTTCATCTGTACTTTGAAGACTATTCTGCATTGTTCTTTGAAATGAACAGAGAAAAATAATCAATCTCAATTTTCTTCCTTTCTTAAAACTGCTTAAAATCAGGGATTATATGGTTCACAATGAACTTTTAGAATTGCTTTCTAAGGCTTTGTCCAGATATGTATTAAAAGCATATGTCTTGTTGCACTTTCTAAAGATGGAAAGGGTTCTACCTGTATTTACATATTTTGATTCAAAATCTCTTTTATTCTCAGTTGGGAACAGAAAAGCCTTTATTATTCTCAGCTGGGCCCAGTCCCACAAACATTTCAGCTCTGCCTTCATCAGATGCAGATCACACCAGCATTTATCCCCACTAATCACCACTCCCTCTGGCACTGACATTATCCTGGGGAGTTTCCCATTCACCTGACATCAATTACCCTAGACCCTGCTGATACTTAATTCATATCATCATACTTAATTAATCATTAACCCCTTCACTGCAGTCAGTGTTCTATAATTGGTGTTCACGGCATCTGCAAAATATTAAGGGTATTTGACTGTACATTCATCATGAGCTCTTCTATTAGAGCATAAAGTACAGGCTACACATTTCAGCCGTGTTTCAGAAGGATATCACACAAACATATTAACACCAGGGAAAATTAGTATTCCTTATCCAGCAGCTCCATAAATCTAGAAGTTGCACATTTACCATTCAGTTCTCTTCAGAGGCATTTAATTAAGTCCTGTTCTCCCAAGGATATCAGGAGTCCTGTCTAATCACTTAGCCAGGAAAAGTGTTCACGGAGAGTCCATTGCAGAGCTTCACATTTCAAAATATGTCAATAAAATAGACTTAAAATTTTAAAGGAAAAGTCCAAATCTAAATTTAACTGTTGTCAGCTCACTCTAGAAATGGGGCTTTTTACCTAATCATGCTACTGACAGAGCCTATGGTAAAACACATACCTGAAGTGAAACAGCACCAAGCTGTGCATCTCTGAGAATGTCTGATGTTGTTTAGGCATACCATAAATATGGATATTTTTGTTATAGGAAGGCTGGAATTCTATCAAGCTTCAAAAATCCACTTTCTCAGACCTTGTTTTGTTCGTTTTTCCATTAGAGACCTATAGAATAGAGGGGGGAAAAAAGAAGTCTAATGTGTATGGAGTCTTTGGTGCAGGACTCTAAGCATACAGTGAGAAAGGCAAGGAGGCTGAAAAATGAAAAAAATACTGGGAACAGTTCATTTCAGAGAGCAACCACCTACCCAGATTTTGAGAAAATTATCTATCATCAGTGGATTGGATTCTTAGAGTTAAATCCTGTGGGGTTTTGTTATATCTTATAACCTCTTTTCATGTTTATCTTTTAATGGTACATTTGAATATAATGTCTGTAAAATTACATTTATCTAAAAGAAAAGAACCAAAGAATTGGTACAGAGGATATATCAGTGGATCTTAAGTTATCAACAAATCAGGAGGTCCATACTCTATACTTACTCTACTGAAAAACAACACATTGCTGATGAGATGTTTTCCAGGTCTTTATATTCTGCTTTTATTTTGTTTTGCTTTTAGCTTTACAGAAGAGAAATATTTAAAGAGCGGAGTATCTAACAAATCTCATTTCACAAGCATCAAGAAAGAGGTTAATGAGGTTTCAAAATAGGGTTAAGTGGTACCACCATCACAGAAGCTGTGAATGTTTGTAGAAGATGCACATGAAAGGAGACCCATTTTAATAGTATGGAAGATTCTCACTTTCATTTCTTCTAGCAGAGTAATGTCAGAGAGATTTTTAAATTTTTATTAGAGGTGCAAGATAAAATAGAACAAAGCCACATTTACTGGTCTCATATCTTCACTAATCAGGTTTCAGAGATCAATTAATACAAAAATAAAATTTTAACTTTTTTTTTTTAATATGTATTTCTCTTAGAAATATCTCTAGCAAATACATCAAAGTTTTACATCAGTCCATGTCAGACTGAAATCAAACAGTTTTTCCTTGTGGCCAGGCAGAATACAATCATATCTGTAGATCAATGCCTATTACTTCACTTTGAAAAGAAAATAAAACAAAAATAATCAAGAATTCTATTCCCTGCAGTTCCATTGAACTGGTTGTACCAGTCTTTAACTACCAGAGATCTGTGGATCCATGTGGTAGGTCAAAATTTTAGAGGTGCAAAATCACCCCTCCCTGTTGCCATCACCTGTGCTGTTTCCTTTTACCAAGTAAAGAGTTTGCTGAGCATATCTAAAGAAAGCTGTATTGCTACAGGAATCTTCAGATGCAGAAGTCAAGGAATATGGTTTATATCTAGTAGCTGGCTCAGCCAATGAAGAGAAGATTTCTTTAGCTAAATTATTTTTGTTGAAAGTTTTCTAAAGAATTTAGCCAGAGGCAGTTAGTAAGTATAAAAAAGTTCAACCCAAACAATTGAAGCACCATGAAGATATTTATTATGAGACATGTCAGTCAATATTAGTAACAGGTCTTCCTACACCACCCCTTCCACCCCCCAATATTGATCTCCTTAAAGACACCAATTACAGATATTAATTCCAGACTTGGTTGTAATGAATTATATCCCTCCCATTCTATTTAAGGCTAATTGAAAAAAATAAGCCCATACATTTATGGAATACAATATCATGAAAAGCAGAATCTTTTTCACAAAATAACTGTCCCAATGGTAAAAGCTGAGCAAAGCCAGGCTTCAGATTCTAGGAGTTTTCTTGCAGCTGGATTATACATCTAATGGAGGCTCCATAGCCAGGACATGGTGTACAAAACACAAAAAAGTCTGGTACAAAGAGGCATTTATGATGAAACAAAAGAAAAAGATCTTGTGGCACAGGAGAGGATTGAAAAATAATCTTGCAAACTGCAAGCAAAATAAGTTATGAGTTATTTCTTTTTCACCCATACCTGTTCTGAATTTGGGCTAGGACCATCATTTTTCTGTAATCACAAAAATATTTCTGATAATTATTAACAGTATAGAACAAAGAGCAAATTTATAAACGTTTATATAGAGTGCTTTATGGGATTTTTTGGGTTATTTTTAGTTTCTCTGACATAGGAAAACCCTTTACATAAATTTCCAAATATATAATATTTGCATTTAGTTTATTTCTTTGATATCACTCCCTGTTCTTGATTCATAATACTTATTCAGAGAAATTGTTTTTCAGTTGCACTAGTCTCTGTAATCTAGAATTATGTTAAATTAATACCTGAGACACCAGTTCACATAACTCATGATGAGTCTTCTTGTATTTGTCACAAAAACAAAGGTTACACAATAAATAATTTGTTGGATTGCACTGCATTAATAGTTTCTGATTTAGCACATTTCATTTTGACAGGAGAGACAGACTGCTATTTTCTAGTGAGAAAGCAAAATGCAACAGATAATTGGGTGACAATGGCAGCTCAAAATCCTCCTCCCTTTTACATGCCTAGTGCACAGTGCAGTGCAGGCATCCAGCAAACACATCTGGCCCCAATATGACACAGCTGCCTGAGCTGTTCTTCCTCTTCAAATAGGTGCCCACACTGATGAGCATCAGATCTCCCTGGTTTGCATGCTGATCATTGGCATAACAGGCTCAGGTTTTCCCCTTCTAACCCAGTATCCCCACTGCCTATTCCTCTTTCCCAAATTCCCCCCAGGAAAACATTTCTCGACTCCATAGTCTACCTGGCCATTGATCCATCATGGCCAAACCACAGGCATGAAGATGCAGATGTCTCCTGGGCACCCAGGGAATGGTCAAAAGACAGTGGAGTAGCAGTTTCTATTCCTACACAAACAAATATGTCCTTGAAGGAAGGAACAGTTGCTGTTAACTTTGAACCATTTGCAGAACTACAGCCAAAAAGGATATTGTTCCTTCAGGAAATACGAACTCTAGGGACCCCCTTTAGAGAAACCACTTCTTTAATTGCTTAGAATAGTTCTAAGGGCTGCTATGAATCCTATTGTCCCCTTCTCCATCTAAAATACTTTTATAATCTCAACCTCAATACATACAAACGGTATCAGAGGATTAACTCAAATTGAAATCAAACTATAACTTCCTTGTCTTTATACTCTTTTTAAAGTGCTCACATTAAAATCAGGAACTTTTTTCTGTACACATTTTCAATTTCTTTCTAAGTCACCTTAATCATAACTGCGTGAATGCAAACATTTTCTAGAAACGTTAGGATATTTTAATTGCTGTCTTTGCTGTTTTATGGCTGACTGAGAAACATTCTTTCTGGGTAGATCTCTGAAACAGATTGAAATATCCACCTAGATAAAGAGAGCCTCTCCTGGAGGGACTGCCTGAATGGCAGATGGACTAGCACACTCTTCCGGCTGTTATTGTTGTCTGACTGTTGACGATAAGTACAGACCAAAGAAAAAATTTTAAAGTAACTTTTGCTTACCAGCTGAGCAGAAAACAGCAGGCTGGTATAGAATAGAAATAGTAAATTTGAGGCATACATGGATTTGGAACTGTAAAGAACCCCTGATAGGATTGGGCAAGCAGTTTCATTCCAAGTCCAAACAATCTGAACTGCAGCTATATAATTATGTTTGGATTTGGGGTTTTTTCTGCCCGTAATATTTTGTTTGGCTTCTGAACAGTTTGGAAGTTAGAACTTCTGCTATTTTCTTATGACATTCAGTGTTGGCAAGGATGATGCATTTCTGAACTATGGAAATCTAAATCCCAAGGATATTTGAAAATCATCGTTTTCAGTAAAAAAGTTTAGATATTGTGGGTAATCAGAGCAATGTCAGTAATAAGAGTTTCACAATGCATCAGTCTTGTGACTTTGTTTGCTTGAAAAGTAGGACATGGGTCAGCATGTATGTGATATGAAGTAGCAAACATTCATCTTAATTATTATGGAGGTAAGGTAGAGTCACTGATAAACATTATTCAGGGCCCTCCTAGTTGGATGTGGCCCAGGGTTTCTAATTTGCAGAAAATGCTGTTTTGCCTGGTATTTGGCTGAAAATTCTGTAGAACTTTTTGAAATTCCTTGTGAGCTCAAGGCCCTGGACCACCCCAATATTTCTGTCAGACAAATCACTGTCTTCACCACCAAAAATGCCTTCTATAAAGCAACAATACTACACTTACATTGCCCAGCATATTCTGCATATTCAGAACACTAAGCATGACAGGTGAATCCAAGAGAAAATAAGATATACAGTTACACAGAAATCCAAAATAATCTCTGCTCTTCAAACAGTAGGTGGAAGGAGTGCATAAGTGCTTCTGTAAAGTAGTGCTGTACATTGATGCTACTGCCTGAGTTTAGCTGATCCCAATTCTAGTAATTCTTGTAAAGTATTTACTAATTAGTTGGTCTTTAACATATTGACAAGTTTTCCCTCCAGTGCTAATGCCTCTTAAAGCACCCTCTTTACTGACCCAGAATCTTTGTTCTTGATTGTGCTCTGCACTTTTGGCACAAACGCTTCTACATGGGATGCTGACCTTTTACAATTTTACCTGAGACTAATTAAAATTAGAATTGTTTTTGTATGTGTTGCTCAGCCTTTTCCATACTCATTACTTCATTACCAATCTAAATTTTCAAACTGTATAACAAGTCCAATGATATAATATAATCTTATGCAGTGTTGGTAGCTGGTTGCTACAGTTTACAAAAAAAAAAAAAAGAAAAAAGAAAAAATAAACTTAATAAAAGCACATGTTTTTGAGATTTCAAAACTTCAGCCAAGGACTCCTAAAAACTGGTCTACCATCTCCTTTGGAAATAGGCCTGCTAAGGAACTACGTCTTAGTAAAAGTCCACTTCCAAAGATTTTAACCCCACTTTAACCATACAAAGCTGGATTTTTAAATAAATGTATTCTGTCACAAAAATGTCAGGTGGTTCTTGTATGAAACTGAGATGGATTCTATGGGGACTCATTTTATTTTGTCCAAAGCACTAGTTGGGAAAATTGAGGGAACGTTTCCAGGACATTACATAATGATTCTTCATTAGAAGACTATAAAGTTTGCTGAGTAAAAAAATTACTTCTGGCTTCCATGCAGTATAACCCCATTTAATGCTGTAAAACCCCCTCTAAAATTGGCTTGCACAGAGGCCAGATCTTTTACTCTAGTCATCCCTCATTAGTCACTAATATAGTTAAACCTGTCTCAGAGTTTCCACCAACCTCATCTTCAAGAGGTTATGATTCAGCTGTAAATTTTGACTCCAGAGTGAAATTTAACAAATCAAAGGCTAAACTCTATAACAAATAATAAGTGTATTAATATAATTATATATATTATGTTTTATGCTTTTAAGCTATTAAGCCATTAAGCCTTAAATGTCCCAAACAGCTTTGTGTCTCCAATAGGTTTTAAAAGGAAGCTACTTTTAAGTCACGTCTAACTGATAGTACCAACCCCAGGCTAAACAGTGCTTCTCTCACCCTCCCAGTGATGCCCACTGCCCTGGGTACCAGCACCCCACACCAATGGCCTTCCCGTGAGTGTTCAGCTCAAATCTTGATGCAGATATTTCACTTCCACCACCACTGACCTGTAGAAGAGGCCCCTACCTTCAATCTCCTCTCCATTTGCTCAGTCTCAGGGGCAGCTCAGGGCTTTTCAAACCAAACAGGGGTGAGCACCCGCAGCCCTGCAGGGACCCCATCCCTGGCCACGCTCACAGCACCCCCCCAGTGCCCAGCAGTTCTCACTTTCTTTCATTTTTTTTCACATCAGGTTAGAAGTCTTTTGCTCAACATAAAATCTTACATCTGCTGTTCATTGTCTTCTAAGATGCTTTGCTGGGTTTTTAATTTGTGGTTTAAAATATCACATTTTTTAATGTCTTAGGTCTTTCATATATGAATCTGTTGCTGGTGACAATTCACATCCATTTTTAAAATAAAAGCAAAGGTTTCTGGAGCTCTCTCTTTCTTTGCAATTTTAAATGAAGAAATAAATAGCTACACAAATAATGCCTACACCAAACATAAAAATTGAAACTACATTACTCTTTCACACAAATATATGGATATGTACTTTATATTATGGCAGAGCTGACCTTTTCTTTATACTTTATGCATGTATAAAACCACATAATTTTCAATAAATTCCACAGTATGAAATTATGTCACTTGGAAAATGCCAACAACAACATCATTTTAGTATTTTTCACCAAAAAAACCACAACAAACAAACAAACAAAACAAATAAAGCAAAGCAACAACAAAAAAATTGTGTTACAGCCAGTATAGAAAGTCAAATTTGAGAATTTTTTCAATACTTTTGATAAACAACATATGGGGGGTTTTTACAGTTAATAACTCTACCTCTCACAATAAATATTCTCTGTTTTACTTACTAGTAGTAGACAGACAAACAAACAAACAAAAATTTCAGAATTTTAGGAGCCTTAATTCCCTTAAATTGAGTACCATTAAAAGAACCTCCTCACCCATAAATATTTTGAGGTCATAAGTATAAAGGAAAAAGTTCATTAGAGCAGCAAAAAATTTTAACATCAGGCTGAGGAAAAGTAGCAGAAAAAGCTAAAATATCTTCTTCAGCATAAGAAACAACACCATACAGGACTGGGTCCCTGGGGCACAGTGCTGGCTCTTGACACAGACTGGGGTGCAGCCTCATTGTTTTCTCTCTTACAGACACAAAGTCACAATTTTAAGTTGTAATTATGCATTTTGGGGATATGATTTTGCTCTGATGTATGAGAAACACAAATTCTTCATGAGCGCATGGCGAAAGAAATTAAAAAGGGAGAAACAGAAGACTTTCTTATTCATCTGAACTTTATTTTTGTGCATTTCAATAAATTAAATCTTCTGTCTGTAAGGTAAAATAAACACTTTTCAGTTTCAACTGATGAGATTTTTAAACCAGGCATTTTTCCCTTTCTCACCTTTCTAAGGTCCCCAGCCAGGCACGTGTGAGCTGCCCCTGTGCTGGGCTCTGTGCAGCTTTTCACACCCCACAGCGTGACCTGAACTGCGCCTCGTGCAACCCATCCCAGAGGATGTGCCCACATCCTCCAGGACCAGTCTCTACACGTATTTTGCTTCAGAAGCATTGCATAAAATGTAACAAATCTAAACACTTCTGTGGCTCTGACCTTGCACATGAGGTTTGCTATGTGTTTAGTAAAATAGTAGGGGGGATTGTTTGTGAGTTTCAGGAACTTAAAAGTTTTTCATTCGCAAAAAATATTAACCTTAAGTACATGTGCATCTGGAAAAACATTTTGTTTTTAATCCAGCTAATTATGTCTGTCCACTTTTTGAGGACTGTGACTTTGTAAATAGAGCATGACTTGTTCTAACTTTCAATTAGAAGGCCTGGCTGTTAGTAAGGTATTGCTATTAGTATTTAGTAAATCCTCAGCTTAAAATGCAGGTCTGCATAGGACTCCTTGCATACCACACCTTTTAAAAGCTTCAGTAATGTCTAAAGCATGTTCAGTCCTGCCAGTACCCAGATCCACATTTTAAAAAGTTGCTTAATGTCTCGAAACAAGGTTTAAATATACCAAGAAAATATTATAGACAGACCTCTAGCAATATTTTTATGTATCCATTTTTCCAAGGAAAAAGTGATTGAATTGTATAAGCTTCCCCTCTTCCATTTTATTGTAAGAATTCCCTGGTGCTGTTAGTTCATTCAAAGCCAGAAGTATCACTTTACACAGTTTTTCATTGTACTCAGGGGAAGTATATGGAAATTTTAGAGCAATAAGCTACAAATGGGGAGCTGGACTACAGCCAGTCTGCATCCTTCTCATGCCCTTACAGCAATTTTTTCAGCATTTAGTGTTCTCCACAATGTATATCCTGAGAGGCCATTATATTTGTTTTGGAGATGCAAAATGTAATAAGTAGACCTTTAACAGCGATGTCTAGGAGGCAGAACTGACATTTTCTTTTCTTTTTGCTTCAAGAAAAGTTCATTAGTGGAGTCTTTAAACACAAAAAGTATGACTTTTACATAATGTGCAGCTCTTGTGTTTTAAGTCTGTTCTTTTCCAAGTGGTCAATAATTCTTGTTCTTGTCTTATACAATTTGACAATCATTGTACAACTTGCACAAATTGTTAGAAGGTGCAGGTTGACCTAACATGGGGCCTCATGTTTTTTCTTTGTACCTTTATAAGAGAAAAGAGGTGATAGCCAGAATAGTGTTATAATTGGTAGAGGAATCATATTTTATGAACACAATATATTATTAGAATATTATTATAGAATGTTATTAGAGGATAACATTTTATGAATATACTTTTATGAATAATTTTATGAAGTATTGGAGTATTTAAACCCACAGGGAAGTCACTGTTTCTATCTCCTCATGGCATGATGAAGCATTCATCAATAACACAGGTGACATTTTAATAGAGGGCTATTTCTCTTCCTTTAAATACTGAGTGTGTACATAAACATGGCCACTGCAGACATCACAGTCACTCCTCAGTTACACCACAGAAGACAGAATTTTATAATTGAAAGGTTCATTTATCCCATAGAAACAAGAGATAGATGATGTCTTTCTAGTGCATGAAATTCACTCTGTATCAAAACTTTTAGGGATTGTCTTTATAAGACTTTCTTTTCAGAGGTTTCATAGGTCTTAGATGTGAACTGCCCAAATCACATATTTCAAATCACATATTTGAATCAGATACTATGTGTGAGCTGTTTCCAATTGAGGGAAGGAGGTTGTACTCTAAGGATAAAATTCTGTCCAGTTTTAAATTTTACTTTAGGATAAAGCAACACTGGAGTATATTAGCACAGTCTCTTCTCTGGTAATAAAAGGGGACTAAAATGATCAGTTCTGAAGATCCTTTATATATTACAGATTTTAGCATTTAGACAAATTAATAACCTGGTCAGTGGAACAATGACAGGAGAAATGGTATAACCAGAAAAAGAAATGGTGCATACCTGAAACTCACATGTTAGCACACTAAACCCTACCTTCTAAAATGTCTGAATATATCACCCCAAAGATTTGTTCAGGACAGATGTGAAATGAGCTGAAATCAATAACAAACTTGTCAATATTAATGTGGTCAGTCACATTTTGAATTAGAGTCAGTTCCCAGAGATCCAGTCCCGGGATGATGTTAACACTTTTGTGATCCAGCAGAATAATAGCAACAAGATCCCATCATGTCTTGAGAGGCAATCAATGAAAAAAATATAATTTATTATAAAAACAAGTTTATTCAGGGCTAAAATAATATTCACCATACTTTTTTTTTGCAATATGTTATAGAAAAATTAATTTCATCTTTCTGTGCCTCTGCAGTCTATCTGTTCAGAAAAGAGACAGAATTTTTTAATTCTCCTAGATTTGTAATATTTGAGTGAAAGTCCTCATTACAAAGATGCTCTAATACCTTGTTGTGTGTCTTGGAAGTGTCTAATACAAAGACAGCTCAGCTGGGATATTTGCTAAATTTGGACTATACACAATAGCATGCCAAACCCATATTAAACCAATGCTGGTTCCCTACTCTTAATGTACATGCATATATATCACTCCAAGTTGTTAGAAATGTTTTATTTTACTTCAATTTATTTGTGGAAAAGTGTTTCTACTATATATTCACTGCTATTTTGGTGTATGCAGATGATTTTTCAATTTAAAAGCTAACAGCAAGCATATTTAAGAGCAAGAATTCCTGCTTACAGCTCTGTGTTTCTTTTACAGCACTTGATTAGTAACACCTAAAATTATACTGGGACCTATATTTCCTGCATCTTTATATAGCCTCAGGGCTATCATCACCACCAGAGGGGACACAAAGATTTTTGTATAACTACAAGATTAACAGCTAGGGAAGGGAGAAACTGATTTCCAACTACGCACATAAAATAATACACTGTATATTCCATGTTTATTTTTAATATGAGAGAAACATTATGAAAATGGTACAAGATTTTCAACAGGTTACTTTTTAATACTGTTTTACCATTCATAAAGCTTTTTACCACACCAGTCTGTATGGACTCATTTTTCATGATGATTCTTCAGGAAAATGTGAACTTTTGACCTCCCACCTTCCCAACACAGCTTCTATTCATTAAAAAAAAAAAAAGGCAAGAAAGAACAAACAGCTTACACACACACACACACATGTACGTGTAATACACATGGTGGATACAAAAAGAACTTGGTGTACTGCTTGTTTAAGGTAACCCCAGCAACAAGAAATCATTCCGTTTATCAGGGGCATGGAGGGGGGGATACATTTATCCTTTAAAAAAGAATCTCTCTTAAAGGAACAAAATAATATTCTAAATAACCACATGACATTTCACACTTATTTATCAATCAATTTAGTTCTTGGAATTGCTGTCTCATGGAAACAAAAAAAATCAAATGGACAAATGGACAACTATATGACCAGGGACCATTATGACCTTTTATTTTTTGCTTTATGTTTTTCAGGGAGAGTTAGTGAGGTTCCTTTGCAGTTTGAATCTATTATTTTTAAGGTCTCTTCTAACCTAATCAATTCCATGATACACTTCACTTGAAACTGGTCCTTTTTTCTGTATGTAGATATGCCTACCAGTGAGTTCTGAAGAGGATTAAAAGTTGGGCTCTTCATATTCACCACTGAAAGTCTCTCAAGAAAACAGACCTTTGACTTCCACTGACTTTAAGGGGCTGATAACTGAATTTATTCAAAACCTGTTGTATTTCTGGACTGTAAGATTGGAACAAGCAGTTACAGCAGGGCACAGCTATCTTAGCCAGCAAAGATGCAAGCAGGCGATTTGCAGGTGGGAACTCCATAATTGTCAATAAACACCCTGTCCTATGCTACACTAATATTATGAAGAAATACTATACCTAGTAAGAGGCAAGATATCACCGTTTTTCCATATGATAAATTAATTCTTAGATTCTGCTGTATACAGGATCTTCTACCCTTTCACTTTACTGTGTGTCTGGGTGTAAAGTGAAAATTAAAGTAGAAAAGGAACTAAAAATAAGTTTAATTTTTCTAGTTCCCTTGACACTGACTCCCCAAGAAATGTCAGCACGCTGAAATTGAATCTCAGGTGGACTGATAATCACCAAGACATTTGCTAGCCATCCAGGTTATCATTTCCTACTGGAAAGTGTGTTGTATTTTCAACAAATGTCTGATATTTTGATACAATCCTACATTCTGTGCTGAGTGCAGTGTTATAATACAGGTAATCCTAAATATGAAGAAAATTTAATAAAATCCATTTTAAAAAGGAAAATAAAACACTGGGTAGTATCTGTTATTTCATGCAACTTTGAAATGGCTTGAAATATCTTGTGGGCAAACTTAAGAAAAAAGGGAATGTCTTTCATCAAATCTGTGATCTGATGCTTCTTCGTAGTTAATGGGCAAGCTAAAACTTGCTGATTTATGAAACATGAGTAAAAAGCTGAAATCACATCTACATTTCATAAATCAGATGACAGACATGTAGATACAAAACCACAGAAATCTACAGAATCTCTGCATTTTTCGTCACTTAGCTGGAGAATTTAGCTCAAAAATGAAGAAAGCTATATTTATTATGGTCAATAATATCAAGTTGTACTTCATTTTTAAATTAACTGTTTCTCAGAGATTGTACAATTATCCACAGACAACCAATTTTCTAACTTCTTCTGTGTTCTACTCTATTAAAGATTAATGAAGGTGCTCAGTTTTAGAACACCACAATATAAGCGATTGCTCTAATCACTGATATTTTTAGCTCCTTGTTCCCTCTCAGTGTGCGTTTGCCAAAATGAACACCCAACTACAAGACAGGGCCAAAATTTGTAGATCCTGAACAGACACAGCTGTCATTCCCTAATGTGGAGTTGAACACTTTTGTCAGAGCTGTATTGGAATGAGTCCAGCTGATCAGTGTAAAATGCTCTAATCTCGGGGGGTTGGTTGCTCTAATCTCTGTAGCAGTGCAGAGAAGTTAGCACAAGGTTACTCATGCTGATGCCTGATCTACCACTCCTCTTGTGCACACGTTCCTGCCTAAATCCTGCCCTGTGTGACTGCAGTACACCCATGAAGCATACAATGCAACTCAGTTCCATCCAGTTCTTTGGTTTACCAAAATGAGAATTTTAAGGACTGCAAACTTTCACTTCCACTAGAACCAAAAAATTCATATTTAGGACCAGATCTACCAAGGTATATCTTGCAATTTTCTTGCACCTCCCTTACATGTGATCTGGGACACAGAGATGCTGCTGGAACATGCATAAATGACTTCCCCTTCCTCCCTGACTTTCAGAAAGTCTTACATATAAATCTCTCCTCAATAGAAGTCAGGGTATTTGGTTCCCATCTAGACAAGTGACTGACTGCCTCAGTACTTTTTTATCAGCTCAGACAACGACTGCCTTGGGGGAAAAACTCCCACTGAAAAACTATAAACATTTAGAATCCGAAACTTTGCAGGCTTGAATTGGCAAGTCATTATGTGGAGCTGCATTGGAAACTTTATCCATTATCAATTTCCTCTGAGTTTCACTTTTTTGAATGCTGAAAGTCACTCAGGTTTTTCCTGCTGTTGTTTTATGAATACTGCACAGAGGCTTGGAAAAGAAAAAAATAGACAATTAGTTCTATCCATCACAAGATGTACATTATTAACCTTGCTCTCACAATCCACTATCCATTGTTTGTTGGCCACTACACATCAGATTTGAGGGCTCATTAGCCCACAGTTAACCAAGGATGAATAGGTAGGCACTTAGAGGTAAGCACAGATGTCTTTTTAAGCGTGGTCTCCTGACTCAGAGACACCAAAGGTCAATTAGCAATATGACTGCTGCGCTGAGACAATGATGATGTGAAGAGAAGTTATTACCTCCTTAGGACATGAGGGAGCCTTTGGTGCAGGAGCACAGTGATCTATGTAGTCAGGATGGCCTAAGTCTGAACAAAGGCGAAGTAGTGCCTTGAAGCCTCAGGACACCATTTCCCTTGTTCTCAAACTCAGTACTAAGCACTTGAGGCAAGGTTGAAATGTTAATGTAGGGGGTAAAGAGGGTCTCCCTCATTCTCTGGCTTGTCTTTCAAGGGATCTTCTCCCAGATTTCCATTTGAATTCTGAGGAGGAGATACATCAATACAGTCTTTCAAAAATAAATGAGGCCACAGGCACCCACTGACTGCACTCTATTTAAAACTCTCTTGTAATACTTTGGTTCAGCCAGTCTATAGGTTCTTGTACTGTACAAAATCCCTACTGAGTAATGGCAGTGCTATTTAGAGAGGTGCCAAATCAGCACTGCAGGGATCCCACAAGTCATTGCAGACAGCAGGTGACTGCAAACTGCCAGTAATGACCCACTGGAAACCTACAGATCTAGAGATGATATTGCTAAGAGGTATAGAGCTATAGAGACGATAGAGATTATAGAGAGACAGAACTTAATGGTGACACTGACAGTAGAGGAAGGAGAGTTTGAGAAATAGGAGCAAATATAATGAATATATGTGCCTGAGACATTAATCTAGTGAGAAACAGAGTGCAGAGAGTCCAGCTGCTTGGACAGTGATTTACAGGAACCCTGAGTCTGAAACCTTGCAGTTGTAAGCGAATGAATAGTGAAAGAAAATGCCTGCATGACCTTCTGCCAGATTAGCAGATGTGGGGCTCCAATCTCCAACAGATGAAAAAAGTGGGAGCAGAGTCCCACTCCCTATCCAGTTAGGGATTGCTGGAGGCACCACTCTATGGCATGTTGCTTTGCATTCACACCACTATGAACTAAAGTAGCATGACAAATTATTTCAGAATGGATGATATATTTCTCATTTCATAGCAAAAATTCTTGTTATTTTCTTGTGATTTTTTTGCATTGCATTTATAGTTACTGTGATTTATGGAGACAGGTCATCAAGAAATATATTAACAATGTAACCATGGTTTAGCAGAGAACTTCTTTCTATCACATATATTTTAAAATTTTACCTTGAATCCAGTGGCTTTCCAACTTCTGTGAAAATTAATCTGGTAATGTAAACTACATCTGGGGTGGAGGTTTTCTTGCCTGCGTGTGTTTGCAGTGAAAGGTTATCACCACAGTGCTAGTTGCAATATGACCTAAAATGAGAAGTGTTCTAACTAAACAAAACCAAACCCAGTGAAACCACAAAAAGAGCATTCTAAAAAAACCAACATTATAAAAGGACCTGAGAAAAATGGGATCTAGCATTTGCATAAGAAATTCTAGTGCCTTGAAGTGGAAGGTTCTAAAAGCAGATGATCACCAGTACCAGTTAAATCACTGAAGGGAGTACTGGAGACATTTCTGTTGGCAATGTAAAAGAAAAACAATGGCATTACTATAAAGCAAAGCTTGTCTAAAAATCAGTAGCTGGAGTAAATTCTGTTAGCTCAGAAGGAACCTGGGTAATATCACCTTCTAAGTCTCAGATGGTGGATCATTCCAGTGTAAAAGTGATATATATTATTTAGTCTGCAACTGGAAATTATTATAGTTTTTCTCACTTTTTTCCTGTCAGCTAACATGCCAGGCCATCTTAAAGTGTGTAAACTCAGCATTGAGTGTAAACCTGTCACCCCTACTCAATGGAGAAAGTTAGGCATGGGAAAGAATGGTTTATGTCATTCTAGGGTGACCCTACAAAGTCACTATATCTCCCTAGTGGCTATAGCAGGAACCAAGCTTAGCTGAGTAATCTTCAGGCAGTTAAACAGTTCCTATGATCATAATCCTAAATCCTATTAAGTCCTCGATGTGTTTGGACCTAACAAATTCCTGGAATTGCAGGTGAATCAGTTAGCAAAGGCTGTTTGTTCACTATAGGAATAAAATCCTATTCTTACCAGAAAGGGGTCAACATCTTTATTTTTAATTAGAGAAATATACACATATATATATATTTAAAGAGGCAAAACAGAATGAAAAGGCTAAAGCCCAGAGGAGCCTGACTTACTTATATATCACAATCCCAACCAAAACACCTTCATATGTGGAAGCAGATAAAGCCTTCCTGTAGGGTCAGGGATGGTGAGAGGGATCTTGTTTTCTGCCAAGGGTGACCCCCAGAGCAATACAATAAGCAGGAACTGCTTGTTACATTTCCAAGCAACTTCAGTGCATGTACCTACTATTCCCAGACAGAGCTCTTGTCCTGAGAAGCAGCTGAATAGATGGTTGGGTGAGCAACCACAGCCCTCAGCCTGAAGGCTCCTCAGAGAAGAGAATCTGGTGCTCTTGGGCCACCTCCAGTGTCCATCTTTGTGAACTTTGGAGAGGTGTTGTGAACTTTGAATGCCACTTTGTGTTACCCAGTCCCAGATGATTGCCTATGCCTTTGGTTCACCTCCCTCTCACAACAGCCCAGGGGGGAAGGTAATATCCTTTGGATGCTTGGACAAGCTCTTGCCTAGTTCACAGTCCTGTTCTCACTAAGGCTGCATCTCCCATTGTACAACTTTGCCTTATTTTTCTTGTCTCCTAATGCCAATGGGAACTGAATCCCAAGCCCTTGTCAGCCATTTAAGCACTCCAGTTCCTCAGATGGGAGAAATTTTGTCTGAATGTATATATGAGTCCTTTTTGTCCTATTCTAAATAGAAGAAATTTGCTAAATTTTAATTGTACAGTGCTTTGGCAAGTGCTTTATAAAAATAACTAGGAGGCATCTACTAACAGATTTATTTATAGAACTAAAAAGTATCTAGAGGTTATCACTTCTGTTTAGCAAACCTGGCACATGTCTGGCAGGCAGGAAAGAAGAGTGTGTGTACTGTATGGTTTTACAGATCCTGTTTCTGAAGAGGCTGCTTGTTCTCACAAGATCATTTGTTACTTACATTTGTCAGTGTCATTGATTTAGAAGGACTTACCTCTTGCCTCTTTTAAATCACTGGCAAACACTTCCTAAAATTATACAGTATCACTGATTGTTGTCATTATTGTTAATTGAATTCTAATACCATTTTTTTACTCAGTCTTGCAGCTAATTCCTACACTCAGATGAAAGTCATAGTGACCTCCTTTTGAAGTTGTTTCCATTTTTCCATGCATTTGTGCATCTCCTGTCTTTAAGTACTTTCATGAGCACTGTGTTTATGTAAATGAAGGTACTCAGTGGTTTAGCAATTAATATGAAAAAATGCATTAAGTTTTTTAGGCCACACAGATTATAAAGCTTTGCTAATAATGGGTTTCCAAAGACACTTTTTTGGGTTGTTTTTTTTTTTTTGGTTGGTTGGTTGGTAGGTTTTGTTTTGTTTTAATGGAGAATATACATTAAATATTTAATATATATTAAAACTTGCTTGCTTTTTGGAGAGGTGGGATGTAATAGGGCATATTTTTTTTCATTTTTAAAGACAAAATGCAATACTCACCTCCATGAGCAGACTTCAGCTTCTCCTATACCTTAGATTTGGCTTATTAACTCATATAGTTTACTTTTATTTTCTTTTTATTTTTATATTATTTTTCTCTTTTCCCTTTTTTCATAGCCTGCAACTCTTGTCACTGTTTTCATCATGACATCCCTCTCATTATAATTTTTATTCCCTTAAAGAATAAGTTTATAAGCCTAATGATAAATCTTTTTTTTCAAAATATGGGACTATAACTTTTATCCAACTACTGATCTGGTAATATAACTTGAAAATAATTTTCTTATGTATGAAAACTGGTGTCACTATATTTTTCTATGGATATCATATAGTTCTGTAATTTTCACTGGCTGAAACAGCTCACATCCTCTCCAGTAGCTTAGATTCTTCTTTCTGCTGTTGTTGTTGTTAAATTAAACTGCTGTTTGATACAGTTTATTTTGCTTCCACTTGAATTATGTGATATTTTCCAACCAAGCAAGAGATTTTTGCCAGGAGGCTGTATAATTCCCTTATGATTATATATGCTTTCCTCCCTCTTTCCAGCCCACCTTTTAAGCTGTTTTTACAAGTTCTCTAGATACTCCAAAGTGTTCATAATTTATCTATCACTCCTTTTGAAGCACCCTCAAAAATGTTCATTTTCATATACTCTGTGATTGCAGTTTTGCAGATAACACAAAATTTGTTGGTTTTTATTATCTGTCATGTATCTTCTCCTTTCTCCTGCTCCAGTCTCCTGAATTCTGTAACATAGCAGATAATCTTACAAACTCTGCACACTCTTCAGTAAGTAGATAGTGACACTGCTGAATTCTGTGTACTATTTCAGCTTTCCACAGACATCAGCATGGCAGTCACAACCATGCACTTGACATGCTCTGCTTCTATTGAATACTAGATTTCTTCTACCACACTGGTAAATCTGACCCATTTTCTTTCTGAATTGGATATACTCAGACAACCTGTCGCAGCACACTGTATGACATGGAAACAAAGGACACAGAAGCTCATGATCAGAGTGAAATGAAAGTCCTCTCAGATATGCAGTCACATTTACTTGTTCTTCTAGATGGTAAGGAGTAAATGTTGTGTTTGACAAGAGTTGTTTTTCTAGAGATTGAAAAAGATGGAAACAGGGAAATTATTAAATTAACCCATATCCATTTTCCCTCCTTAGTGGCTTTTGCTGTTTTGTAGCCAAAGTAAAGGTCAGTTAAACATCACAGTCCTACTTTTAAGTTTCACCTTTATATTGTTGCAAAAAGACTTCAACCACAGATTCAGGCAGACCAGATAATCTGGAGTAACTTGCCCAAGAAAGTGTTTTGCATCTTCATTTACTCCTCTACCATTTGCTTCACAAAAAATGAAGCTTCATTTTGAAATGGGGAGATAGAGGACCTATAGCATAGAAACATGGACTGAGTGATAAATGATGCAAACCTAGAGGATTTATCTTATATTAGTTATACTAGACTGAAACATGATTGTGGTTGTGATTAGTTCTTACTAAGAGTCTTTTCATTCTCTCCATTGTACTCCTTTCAGTCCTAAGGTTAAGAGGTGTTTTTCTTTAAAAGCATGTTCATGACATTACAGGAAATGTCTTCAGAATTCAGATGTTGAAATTTTAATGTCAACAATTTTTTAAAATGCTAGAAACGTTTGAAACAAGTATCATTACTGTTTCACCCAGCAGTAAAATGATATGATTCCTCACATGGTTCTTTTTCAGGAGCATGGAATCATACCATTGAGAAATTGAAGAATATTTTAGAGAAGTGAAATATATTCCCATTTATCCATCTCAGAGCTCATCTAAGTTGTCTTTTCAGACTCAGTGAATGAATAAAGAATTAATGAGTCAATCCTATGTCTGAGTTTTTATTCCAACTCCCTTCAGAGTTTCCTCCCACTGCTACCTAACTTTCCCTGACAGGTATTTCCCCTGGATTAAGGTTCTCAGAAATCATCATGGTTTTCACTGCTTGGAGAAAAGACTGCAGGAGGAAGCTCTTAATTGCTCTTTTTACCAGCAGCAGCTGGTAAAAGCATTAGGTCTTTCAATCCCACTGAAAACTGCAAGCTTTTTTAAAGGAGTTTGCAAGAAGGGACCAAATTCAGAATGGGCTCACAGTGCTAGGACAGAGAAAAAAATGAGAGAGGATACTTTATCTGACTTTTCAGTGTTCTGTGGGTTCTAAATTAGGAATAAAAAGAAACCCACAGTTTTAGAAAGCTGACTCTGTGGGAGGTCTGAGTGAAATACTCCATAGCAGAAGGCAGAAGCCTTTCAGGAAATGTGCCATTCCTTCTGCATTAACTCTTGCCTCTCTTGAATTATTGTTACTAAGCTCGCTAGATCTGGTCACTGATAAAATGTTCTTCTAAAAGTTTGTCTTGTCCAGGACCGTTCCAGGAATGGCAGTACAAGTTGTTGAAGGCATTTGTGCATACAATAGAGCTCTGTGGGAAATATATGGTATAACACTGATGGCATTTTTAAGTGCTGTTTAGCATGAGAGTAAAGGTTTACACAGCATACATAATATATAGCTCTGGTTGCTAAATGTCTGCTGCCAGCACTTCCTGATGTCAACAGTGGCTGCCATTGTTTAGTCAACTTGATATCTTTAGAAATATAGCTGTGAAATTCTTTCCTCAAATGCAAAATGAACAGCCCTAACAAATACACTGAGCTTTTTCCAACATGAAATTCCCTTTAGGATTAGAGGAAGCTGAAGAGGTTTGTTAACATAGTGCTCAGTTCTGTTCAGAGTGGGTGAGGTAGGAGGATATTTGAAAGTACTCAGCCTGGCCTGATTGTGTTCCTGCTAAATTCAACCTCCCATTTGTTTTAATGGCCAGAACAGAAAATAATCTGTAGTACAAACTGGATCTGATGGAGAAACTCCTTGAGATTTGCCCTATAAAACTAACGAAGTTACTGGATCATAGTTGTCTCTTTGAACCCTCAAGGTTTTGTTTTTCACACCTCTTGCTTTCCAGTACAACTTTGAGGCATTCCTTTCAGACAGAAAGCACTATTTTGGTTTCTTTAAGAACATGATAGCAGTGCCTCAAACTTTCTATTGAAAAGGATTCCTCTGACTTGCTCTTTCAGAGCTCTCCTACATTGCTTGCTGCAGGCTTTTGATAGTCAGCAAAGAAAATTTCTTTGGGTAACAAATCTTCTCCCTCCACCTCCCCCTCAACTCGTTTCAGATTTGGTCAAGATTTAAAGTGGATAAATATGACTTGAGATCCCAGTATTGATTGGAGTGAAGAGGGAGACAAAGGAGCAAATAAGATAGAAGAAAGCATCCCATTTGCAATGACATGTGTTTTAGCCTTTGATTTTACAGTGCAAAAGAATGCAATAAATTATACACGAACCAGGACAGCAGAAGAACAGTAGTAAAATCTGCAAACACAAGTTAGGGATTTCTATTAGTTTTAGACTTCTTATTTTTTTCCCCTTGTACAAACAGAGTAAGCACAGTGCAAACTGAAGATTTTGATAAATACTACTGTGAAGTACTGACAGGAGGAGGTTTGCATGTTAAATCTGCAATCTGACCTATACTACATGTTATGGGATCACTTTTAATCTAAAAAGGATTTCTTGAGTATAGATTTTGAAACATTACATTCAAATATATAAACAGTATTACTCAGTACTGTATCTTCCATACTGTTTCTTCACTAAGAATGGATAGTGAATTTCATCACCCCGATCAAGACTAAATCCTCTGTCATCATAAAGAGAGAGGGCTCCCCTGAGTTAAGGCTCTCAAAATTCAGTCATTTCATATATAAATCTTAAATCCTTGGGTTTTGTGATAGCTTTTTGTACTCTGAGTCTTAATCTCACAATCTGCAGACCTTTTTTTCCCTTGTTTTTCAAAAAGTGACTGTATGATACAGTATTTTCTGCAAACAAGATAGGTAGAAAAGCATACCAGAGATGTGCTGAAGGACAGACACTCTCTTTTCAGAAGATTTCATCTCAGAGGTGAAGTCTGTCTCACTCATGCTAGCTCCATTGCCACCTGCAGCAGTTGCATATTTACTCCCCATGACTGTCACTCTGGTGCCACTGCCTGAAGTGGCAATTCCCATTCAGGGAGTGATCACAGTGCTGCAGCCAGCAGCGCTGGCACCGACAAGGCAGACGGCTGATAGCTGTGCTCGAGCGGCGTGTGTGCTGAAAGAAACAAAGCAAAGCAGCATGGAAACACGTGTCTGAAATATAGCTTTTCATTGTTGGTTTATAAGAGTTTTGGACATATATCTGGCTGAGGATGTTGGGATTTGTGTGTACAAAAGGACTATATGTTTGTGTGCTACAGGAAAAGTTTTGAGAAACAGCTCAGCACTGTTCCATGAGGCCAGTGAGACTTGATGCTTGTCTTGCACACAAACACCTACAGTGCTGGCAGCCCTGTGCAGTGGAGTGTTGGAGTAATACTCCACTTCTAGTCTCACATCACTAAAAGAACCACTTATCTCGTCATATTTCCACATATCTAGGCAATAAAACTTTTTAAATAACATATTACTTTTCGTACAATTATTTCTAGTCAGATTTACATATGATACTGTGTCAAAGCAGGATTTTACCAGTTAGAATTCTGGATTTGAGGGACCAGTTTTCTGTGCCCACCCTTCCTATCTTCCCTTCTTTCTTTGAAACACAATAATTCTGTATTAAAATTTGGATTATTTGCTACTGATGGAAGTAGCAATAACAAAACTAAACAATAACAGATGCTTTTTTTCAAGTTCAATCATATCTAAGTCAAAATTCATCATTCATAGTCAATCTTGGACTCATTTTCACATATTTGGAACTTAAAATATTAGGGAGTTCATGTCCACTGAAGTCCTAGTAGAAGCTGTTTATGAGTAACTTCAAAATAACTTTGTTTATTTTTTGAGTGTTTAAAGGGTGAACATCAATAATTCTTTTAGTCCACTGAGCATTGTGGCTGTGTCTGAATCACTACAGCTTGTCTTGGATTAACATTTTAATCCTTGGTTTTGAACAGGTGAGATATAACAGAGTAAACAGATGTATTGCAGAATAAAAGTTAGAAAACTAGTTCTTCTCTTACCAGGAACATATTTTGTTTGCATAATTAAATGGGTACTCTCAAATTTGTTGGCTAAAGAACCATTAAACATTGAAGAGTGGCTTAGACATTAATTTCTCTGATGGAGAAATTTCTTTGTGATTTTAAAGTATAGGAACAGCAGTTCCTTAATTAACATATGGATTTCTATAAAGGAATATATTATTTCTTTAATTTTCAAAGTATTGCATGCCTACCAGTTAAAGAAATAAACGGTCAGTAAAAGAAAGAAAATTAGTTCTTTCCTATTTTCTTTTTTAGGTATAAAAGCAAGGGAGTCAATAGCTGTGGTAATAATGCAAGAACTATCTCTCAAAAACTGCAAAAAAGAAATAGAAGGCAATGTTACAACTGCTGGAATTTTGAAAAGGAAACATCTAGAATGCTAGGAAAAAAAACAGCTTTCCTAAAATTCCTAAAAAAATGTAAGTCTTCCAGGAATGCTACCCATCAATAAAAAGGGGAAAAGATAAAAACAGCATTCTGCAGGACAACCGTTCTTTTTGCTGCAACCCTCCATATGAAAGCCATTTGTTTGAATCTTTCCTTGCTGAATACCAGTGATTTAAGCCTACAATCATCTGATAGCTGGTACAGGTCACAGCTGACATGTATGCATCACCCAAAACCTCTATCTGGTTTTCCAGCTGGTGAGCAACATTTCAGGGACATGAGATAAAGTCCATTTATCTATTCAGCTTCATTTGTACTCATTGTTTGAAAGAGAGGGAGCATGGGCAGGTGTTACTGCTCTGGCTCTGGGGTCATGTCATGGTTTTGCAAATCAAAGGTGCAGAGGAACCACCCATTTGTGGAGGTTCAGGCAACAGGAGTCATAGCTACTAAGCCAGCACTTTACTTAAACATCTACTTTTTGTTTTTTTCTCTGACAACATTTTTTTAATAAACATTCCTTTAGGAAGAGAATTGTCCCTGACATGGCTCTCTTGTTTAATTTTTTTTGGAATCACTAGTGTGTTTTTGCATGTTTAGTATGCACTATGTTAAAAAATTTCTTTTTTATTTTTGTTTTTACACGGCTCTTGGGGTGCAGTTTTCTGGTGGCTCAGAATTTGCCTTAGAAAACAGACACTGGCTTCTGCCTGCATTGATAGTTTTGCTGAATTAAGAACTCATGAAGCTCATAGTTAGATGGATTTCTGTATGCTTTACTTTAGGAACAAAGCCATTCCTTCATAAAGCATTGGGTTGTCTTGGGCTTGTTATTGATGGGATCATGATCTTTTTAAGGCTCATACATGAAACCTCCTCCATTTGAAAGTGGCTGTGCTTCTGCTCCTGTCGTTGTCACAGAGTACATGTTGATGTTATCTTGCTTAGGTGAAGGAAGTAACACCACAGAGAAGGAGAGGCTGAGAAATGGGTACCAGAAACTGGTAATTAGGCACAGCAGTTCATTAACGTTTGTGTAAGTATCTTTGAGCTGCCTCAGCCTTTAGGAGTGTGGTTTTGTTAGAGTCACCTGCAGTACACAAGGAGTTGAATAAGTCAACCTATTCAGCAGATGAGTTTGTACCAATAGCACGGGGGAATAACGTTCAGAAAAAGCAACTGTGTAAATATGTAGGTCCGTGTCATTTCAGTTTTTATCATTTTGGCAGCCTGTTTTCTCTGTCACCAGAAGCAAAAATGAACCTATTATTCCTATACCTGAAAGGACAGAAAGATTGACCACTTAGGGTATTTTTTAGTTTAATGAACTATCTAGAAAGATGCTTTGTTACTGAAGAAATTTAGAACAGTGAAGACCACCTCTCCTTCAGAATAATTCTCAAGAAAAACATTTATTTCTCCTCATGTGTTTTATTACCTCTTGAATTGACCCAAACTGCCTTCATGGCTGAATAAAATGTGCCAATTCCTACAAAACTTATTAATTTCTTATATTTAAAGAACAAGTAATAGACAGTGACAAACAAAATAAAATAACTGAAGCAGCACAGATAATGACAAGGCATTTGTATTTTTAATGCAAATAGAAATAGAGAGATACTGAAGCAACCTTTTCATTATATCCCGAGGTTCCCATACTCAGCTTCAGAAGTCTTTGAGCCCTGACCAGCTTCCAACAGTAAGGCTGCAAATTGAATCTCTGATTAAAATCTGATTTTACTCCTCAAGGGAAGTTGCAGGATAAATTAAGGAAGCAGATACAAAGTCTTATCGATGCAAAGTCTTAACGGTCTTGACAATGTCTTGAAACTCCAGCACTCAACAAGAGAAAACAAAATGTCCAGTACCTATGAGCAAACCTAATGAGGTGGGAGGAGGAGGAAGTGGCAGGGCAGGAAGGACACCTGCTGTGGGGAAACCTTTCACTTCTGGAGCTGGATGAGTGCTGAATCTGTTCTGGCTCTGATGGGCACAGAGTCTCTCTGAAAGGGGGCTGCTGCTTTGTCACCACACCCACACGTGCCAGCAGCACAAGTTCCCCATGCCAGGCATTATTGTGCAGCACCTGGGAGAGCAGGACAGTTTTCTGCAGGATGTGCAGGGTGTGCAGCCATCAGCAGAGCAAATCCAAGTTGACCAAGCACTGTAGCAGCAGCACTTGGCACTCTTCTGAGTTGCTTCATCAGACAGTAATATGGTTTCCCTACTTTGTTATTGCTCTCTCCCTGTTTCCTCGGGGAAGTTAGGTTTCCATAGAAAACTCAGCTATGGAAATCTGATTCTGCCAGAGGTCTAACAGCAGACCCCCTCAGGCAGGAAGGCAGCACATTGGGCCCAGTGGGAAGAAGCAGATGGATAGAAAGACAGCCTGCTCTCCAAAACTATTTAAAACTAAATGCTCCTTTGCTGTAGCTCTGTAAAGGACATATAAAATCATGGAACATTTAATCAAGAAGAGGGATTGTGATGAAGGGCAAAAAGTAATGCCAAAAAGTGAAAACAGATAGTCCTTTCCAAATTAAAATATAAGCCTGATAAAGCCTGAGGTAGATCTCCATCTACCCCTTGAAAATTGTGAAGCCACACTGCAAAGAAGAGGGTTCCATGGAACACCTAAATGGGTAAAAGTAGACTTTTTCATGCTTATTTTCAGTTCTGGGGTTGAAGTTTGCCTTTTACCATGGCAATAGGACATATTCTTAGTAAAGCTGTGCCCTTGATTCAGCTGAGGACTGTAACAGGATGAGAGCAGACCTTTCTGATGCTACCTTCCCATCATACAACTCATTAATTTTCAGGTAAGGTGAAGTAAATTACTGACTTCTTTGCAGTACTCACTTGATTTCCCTGATGGTCTGTCTTGTATCTAATGTGCGGAGAATTCTGGTCACTTTGAGAGATCTCCAAACTTCTACCAATCACTAACTTATCTGAATACAAACATTCTTCTAACTGCCAAAAAAACTTACTGGGGTCTGGAAATAGATTCAAACCAGTACTAGCATCATCTTAGCCTGTCAAAATTATAGTGTAGGTAATAACTTGCATGCTTGCAGATTGATATACAAATGAGTTAGGGTAAGCATTAAGATAGACATTTTAGTAATAATCTGCCCACAGAAAAATTTCCCCAGGAAGGAAATATGCTTTATATAGAAAACACAGAACCAGAGTCTTCAAGGTTATCCTCTCAGTGGAAAAGCTGGATAAAAACATTCATCATTTCACATATACATATACATATATAAAATTTCAAACTTACATATATACATATATATAAAATTTCAAACTATACAGTACAAACATAAGGAACTAGAATTTAGTTAAAATAAAGGTTGGTGTTTGTTTGAGGTGTAGGTATGAAGTTAAGGATACCCCAAAAAACTGCTAAGCTGCATGTGGAAAAGAACATGCAAGTCCAAGTGAGGCTGAATAAGACAGAGGAAAGAAGTACTAAGGATTACATTTTAAAAGGTGCAAGTACAAAAGAGGATTCAAAAATACATTGATTTTTCTGTTATTTATTTGGTATAGCATGTTTATCATATGCTTAGTGTTTTATGGGACTGGGAGTGAGAGTGCTCTGCTTGGAAAATCACTCACTGCAATTCAGCATGAGCTGCCTGAATGTGACTTCCCCAATGTATTGCTCACATAAAAAATATGATGACCAAAACCAGAATTTTTATTTGGAAAATCTTTTTTACATTTATAGCCTTGCTTACTGATCAAACTAATAATCACACCTTGTTAAAGGTTGTCAGAAAATAAATCCAGTCAGTTTAAATGCCAGCAATAGTTCTGCAGTCTCCATTATGCACATGCTTGTTTGAACAAGACTCTTGCAGGAACAAATGAAACTACATTTCCTGGATCTGGCACTTTTCATGCCATCAAACTAGTGATTCACATATGCATAGTTTCAGTCTTCATTACCTGCTTGAAGATATCTGAGAGACATACAAAATCTGCAATTTTTTTCTCTCCATTCCTGGCTCAACTATTCCTATCATCTTTTGCTACATTTCTAATGTTATTTAGTGCCTGGACTATGGCAGGAATTTCTGCTCCATCTTTAAGAAGAAAGTCTCCTGTAGCTCTCTGGTAGAGCTCTGCAATTACCTGAGTGCCATGTCAGCAGGGCTGACAGAAGAGGAAAAAGTGTTCTAGCATTCCCTCTCTGACCTTTCTTGTTTTGGCTTGAAAGCTTGGGATGTAACCGAGCATATTCTAGAATTGAGAGAGAATAGATAGCAGTGGGATGAGCAGCAATAAACAGAGCACCCAGTATCCCCATCCTAGATTTAAGGAGCAATTGTAGAAGACATGATATAGATGTTATGGTATTTGATGGCACATTTTCCTATGGGATATGGCTCAGATTATTTCAGAATCCCATTGAAGTCAAATATCAAATGTCTGTGGAAAAAGTATTGAAAAGTTATTTTTATAAAAATGTGATTATGTGCTGAAAGTGAGAGAGCATATGAAGTGTCATGCATGAAAACAAAGACAAACAGAGCTCATACTAAATGCAATATTCTTTCAGGGATCTTAAGGGAAAGAAATACTTCAATGCACTTTATTTTCATGTCAGAATAGGTATGATACAGCAAGCAACTTGCTTTTTAAAATTTCTGTTCATGTGTTGGTTTTAGTTTGGAGTGAGGGGTTATGTTTGTGTTCGAATAGTAGAAAACATATCTACAATGTCTAGAGGCTAAAGTGCCCAAAGCATGAATAACTGTGTGAGTGAGCAAAGTTGACTGTGGATAACAACTGGATGTAGGTCCAAATCAACAGGTAACAAAACACCACAGGAGAAGGAAGGCATAGGTATCTCAGTGTTAGAGGTGTCTGTAAGCTAATCTAAGTTTGTGGTAAAAGCACAAAGGAGAAAATAGAAACATAAAATTAGTATAATTTAAGAAAACCTTGTGTCTTGACCTGCAACTGACACTAGCTTTAAGTTGTGCCAAAGAATCTTATGCTACCAAAATACTGTCTCCTCCAAACAATGGAATTATCTCCTCCCACACATACCAAGATTCTCTAGAAGTTCAATGTAACCCAGTACATACGAGGATTTGGGCAACATTCACTTCATATTTGTAAGTTGAAGTAATAACAAGGGAAAGAGCTCTCTTGAGGAAAGATATGAAATTTTTCCACCAGAAAAAGGAAAGAAAAAACCCAAAGATAACAACAAAAAATAGTGCAAAATGTGCCAAAAGGCTTAAAGGAGAAGTATACCCTGCAAAATCCTCTGCTCAGTGCAGTCTCTTGCCTGTGCTTGCTTGGGGACCTTACCCACTGGGGAGCATTACTCATTTTTTAAGTGTTTTAAGTGCAAACCTCCTTGACTTGGGGGTTTCTACACTGGCTTTAGTTCTGTGCAGTTCTTATCTTAAACCCTGTCTGGGATCACAGGTGTCACTGGGAGGTTTGTTCCCAAGGAATACTCCTGCCTCAGGTCATTTGGCAGCCTGAACACACCAAGCACCAGAATGCCCTGGTGTTACCAAGCAGGAGATTGTAAAAGTGACACAAAATTTATAAGTCAAGGTATTGCCTGTATTTTTTTTTTCTCTACTGCTTATCTTGACATTAAGGCAGCATGTATTTCTAGAGGATGTGCTACAGTTCCACAGAAAACTTCCAACCAGGGAAATATTACTGATAAAGGGCCTATGTGCAACATTATACAATGGCATAGGCTGTGTGTCATCCAGTTTTCTTTCTGACTTCAGAACAAATTAATTCAGGACTGCTTTGACAAGGAAGACCAAAACTGAACTTCTGAATGGATGTTATAGAATTTCACAGAAGAGATGTCTGTATAATTACTAATACTGTCATAGTAAATGTAATTTTAATAATAAGGCATGTAATAATTTAAAAGAGTATATGTTCTGCTGTGACCTTGATGCTAAATTTACCAATTTGATTTTCAAATGTCACATGCTTTCTAATGGCTTCATAGGAGTTCAAATCCATTTAGAATATGCTTTGGATCTTGAAAATAAAAAACCCAATTATAAATTAACTAAGGAAAAAAAGTAAATGTTCACTCAGAACATTTTGTTAAGCATATAAATGAGTCATTAAAACAAAAAGGAGAAAATAATTGAGTGGTGGTCTATTTTTTATTAATCAGTCACCCATGGATATGCATGTGTCTACCAGGCATTGAAATTTATGGTGTTAATTTGTTCATAAGTGGGGACTTAAAGCACAACAATTATTTTTATTCTCCACTATGCATTCCAAGATGGGGATTTTCCATCACTAAACTTCAGCTGAAGGAACCACCATATAATATTTCTCTCAGCCTTCAGAAATACCACCATATCACATATTTCTTTGAAATAGGTAATGCTCACTTCTTTCTCTAATTCTTATTCCACAAAACCCTCTCTTCTACAATATTTCTAATCTACTGCTTCAGAGTTTTATGCATCTGCAAACCTCCACACTTGAGGAGACACTCAAAGCAAAACTCCTAATTCCGAGAATATTCTTTATCAGTCACTATGTTTTTCTGCTCAAAATTAAAAAAAAAACTCAGTTCAAACATCTGCATGTCAGCCTAAAAATAGTGAAAACTTTTTTTTGCTCTCTCACCCACTTTTAATGAATTTAGAACTATTGGCAAGGAGAGGAAGGGGGATGGGTGTCCTCCAGCTGTTTGCAGCAATCTTGGCGCAGAGAGGGGCTCACATCCAACTGCTGCAGGCTGGAACAGTCGGACTGAGGGCAGTGCAGTAATCCCACAGCAGGTCGAGCTCCCAAATGTCCCTGATTTTTTTCATCTACAAGCTTCATTTTTTGTCCTCTGTTTTGGGGTCTCCCTTCAGTAAGTAGACAAGTTTGGAAACAGTGAAAAAATTTCAATTTTAAAAGAAATAGCTGAATCGTTTTGTGCCTCCTTCAATTCCTTCCCTCATTTAACAGTTCCCTGCTCATATTTTTACAGCTTTTGCATATATTCCAGCTTTTTGCCAGATTCATTCTTTGTCCTGTCACTTCCATGTATTTTAATTTCACATCCAAGTTTTCTATTGTGATATGCATTTGAGAAGGTTTTCTGGCAAGCGAGTCCTTAAAAAAGTGAGCAGTGAGTGGCAGGGTGTATTGATTTCTCTAGATTTACATTTCCCTCAGCATTCACAGAAGTCTAATTGATTTGTGAACCTTGTGTGCTTTCTCCCTCCAAAAAATAATCGTGCATGCAGTCTAATTATACCAAGACAATGAAGAATTACAATTTGAGTTAGGAATAATAACAGAATTCAAGAAAGAAAGCAATCATTTTTTTCTGGTCTGTTTCTTTTCTAAGAGGTCAGAGCCAACACTTCCACCAAATTCAGGAGGAAGACTTTTCTGCCTTTATTGTCAAGCAAGCACAGTTAAAATACATAAACCAGACATACACAATCAAAATACATAGACTATGTTTAAGGCCAAATTTGGTAACTGATCACAATGAATCACTGTTTCTAAATGAGGGCAAAGGTTGTCCCTACAAGACTTTTTCTTTTATTTAAGATTTCAGTAAGCGTTGCTGAGTTTATCAAGACTTGCTTTCTCGTTTTGTGTACAGAGTACCTCATGCAGTGGACTACTGCTCCACATCTGAGACTGTATGACAGGTCTGCAGCACAAAGACCAAACAAAACCAAAAAAAAAAATCCAGTATGATTAAATCCTTTCATCTGGCATCTTTCTTCACAGTACTGCTATTATTTTTGCAAAGGTTGCCATTTTGAGACAAAACTAAAGCCGTCTTTCTAAAATCCTAAAGTTGAAATAATAAAATCCTAATGTTGAAATATTTTAGAACACCTGAGCACAGCTGGTGGCATAGTCCCGAAAATTAGAAGATAGAAAAAAAAACAAGCAAATTCCAAGAAAAATATTAAACTGGATTTCAGTTAGTTGAAAAAACCTTCGGGCTTTGGAAGCATCCTCTACAGAGAAGTGCAGAGAACCTAAAGCTTGAATATGTTTCCAAGCAAAAAGAAAGAGTCCACTGTTGCTCATATTTCATGAGCTGAAGGATGCCAAAGGATGGGAGCACAGCTCAGTCTCTTGGAAGAGACAGCCTGAGAGTGGCCACGCAAGAGCCAACTGTACAGACACTCTCCAGCAAGCTGACAAACAAGACAGGGGGAGGTAGCAACAGGATCAGACCCAGTTCTGGCTGTATCTCTAATTGCTAGGAATGCTGTATTCCAAAGCAGGACTGCAGTGAATGATCAGTGGGACCAGGGGACTGACAACACACAACATGAGAAATATTTTAATGCATCAGGAGGCAAAGGAAAGTTCTCTAACTCTGCTAACCTCAACTTATGACTGATAATATCAGGGACACAAATCACAGGAAAGTAGTTAAAAAATTCCTCCCATGAGGCCAAATCTACACAGATTTGCCCTACTCACTTGTATGAAACTTGCTTTCAAGGTAAAAGCTCTCCCAAGGCAACCCTCTCCTGTTGGTAGATCCCACATAACCACAGGCTCTTGATTGTCTCTAGGGGAGATTTTGTGAGGTACAAATAGGAGTTACATGTCCAATTCCCATTATCTCTCAAAGACAATTACATGCTAAACTGCCCTCTGTTCCTTTTATAACCTTCTCTTTTAGAGTCAGAGGTTCCTGATTACAGAGATTATCTACAAAAGGTTTCACAACAGCAGCACTTTGAGGTACTTCTTTAAAATGCTACTGGAAGGTTTGACAGCATACGCAAAATATAGAGTAATAATAATACATTCTATGGATTGTTTGTTTTAAGAAGCTGACATTTACATACCAAAATAGGATACATTTTTAAGGAAGCATACCCTCAGTTTAAAATATATGCAATTGTGGTTTATTCTGTTGCTCCAGTGAATTAAAACATTCATTCTACAAAACACAGATGAGATATAATCTGGGGGGTTGATGACTTTTTACAGCATATCAGAAGACTTTGGGGAAGAGGGGAAGACTTAGCTGTAAACTAGTTTGCAGTAAATGGAGTTGGCAGTAGAAAATCATGTCCACTATGTGGCAAAGGGTTACTGTCACTCTCAGCTCTGGTCTTGCTTTATCTTATTTTTCCTAGTCTAGCTGGCTGTAAATCTTTAAATTGCATAATGCCAATTAAGAAAAATAAAGAACAACTTGAGATACCAGTACTCATAGAGGAATGCTGTTGGCTGAGGTCCCAGATACTTTTTATGTCTCCAGTGATTTGCCTGTAACTGTTCCAGGAAGTTTGGGAAAAGCTTTGCATTGACATCGTGCTGCAAGTGCTGGAAAAGCTTTACCCTGGGAAAGACTTGAAGCCTAGTTCAATGTCCTGGGTAGCCTATCCTATGACTTTTGTGGACATTCTCAAGGTTAATGAATTTAGCAGAACTCAAACCAATCTCCCCACATGCACTTTTCAGAGCAGTTCTACTGAAGAGACAGTTTAAAAATTGTTTCTTTTTAGTGTTATTTTTTTTATCTTCATTTCTCTTTTCTCAACGTCTTGCGATTTTTTTTAATTTAGTTTTTTTTTCCTCTCAATGCTCATATGAACTTCTTTAAGGGAAAGAACTTAATATAACCTTGATTAAAAAAAAAAAAAGGCAGAAAAGAAACAAAAAAAAAAAAAAGAACAAAAGCAAACAAGCAAACAAATTTTAATTTCCACAATAGTTTATTCTCACTTCCAAAATCAGAAGATTAAAAATTACTCTCCTCTTCCTAATTCATAGGCTTGAGACTTGTTTTACTTTTTTACAAGTGAAAAATTATTTTTTAAAAGACACAAAATAAAAGGTAATTCTGTACAACAGCAAAGACAGTGGACCATTTAAGCTTTGGCTGAGGATAGTGGCCACTGTAGAAGGATAAGTCATCCCAGGAATTGTCTTCTGAGGAAGGGAGAAAGCATTCAGTGTGTGCTAGGTTCAGTGCTCAATCCACCCATAGAAGATTCAGTGGAATTACTCTTTTGAAGGGGGTTTTGTTTCCTAGGAATTATTGAATTTTCTTTCCATTATCAGAGAGTGTTTGGGCTCTTCTGACCTAGACTGACTCAGAAGCTGGGAGTCTGCACAGAGTTATCAAAGACCTGGGAGCTCACTGCTCTTCTCTCGATGCCTTCCATGACTACAACAGAGTAACCTGTTTGATTCAGAAACCTTATTTTTAGATGACTAAAGTTAGTTTAAAAAAAGGTCAGCTAAATAAATTCTAATAGTTTTATGGCTCCTAGTTTCCAAGTTAAATCTGGCAATACAAAAGGTGTGTAAAAGCAGTAAAAAGATTGTGGGAAGCAGAAATCCCTTTTCTAATAAGTGTTGGGAAAAAAACAAGAAATGTAATGACCTCGAATGTTCAAAAAAAATTAACTTCCATGGCAATTAGTTCTATATATGCCAGTTTTTCAAACTTCTTATTCTTGTAGTACATTTTCTTCATAAATATGTAGTATAGGAAAATTGTTTCTGTAACTTCTCGTATTTGGCAAATTGAAACCCCAATGTCTCATTTTCTTTGCTGATATTTTACAGACAAGAGCAAGTAACATCACAGAAACAATGCTGACTGTGTTTAATTGTTGCTTTTAATAAAACTGTCAAGTACTAAAACCCTGAGAGTGCATAGGCATATTTAAGATTGTTTCTCTCCAAACGGTTAGGAAGAATTGCTTTTAAAGCCACATTCACATATGTAAAGCTTGGGGGAAAAAAATCAACTAATTACAAAAAATATTATAGAAAAATTAAGACAGAAAAGGACAAACTATTGAATAAATCCCAGGAAAAATATTCATTCAAAGATTTATTTAAAGTAAACCTTTAAAGTTTATTCTAAAAATAATGTGATTCTAAGCAAGAAAAGCAAAAAATTACCTATTAGAAACTATTTTGTTTCCTCCTGGTTTTGGTATAGCTTCCTACTGTAGTATCAACATTATTCGAGACATCTACTATTAACATTTCAGTGTATATAAAAGCCCTCACTGCACTGCAAAAATACAGGTAACTTTTTTTTAATACAGGTAACTATACAAAATCAGATATAGACAGATTATGTCCAATATATTAAGTGCAAGCACTTGGATCTAGTAGACAAGTACTTTAAATTATTTTCAGAGGTACTGACTGCAAAAATCAGGGAATTTTGCCAGGAAGAGAATCCAGAGGTTAGGTCTGCAAAAGTATTTAGGCCATTTAATCACAACAACTATTTTTGTGGAAGCTGGATGCTTAAATACATTTAAGGATATGGCTATAAAACTGCAGGAGCAAATTAAGTACTACAGTTCTTAAACTTGCAAAAAATAGCTGGTCCTGATTAGATAGTCAGATTTAGTACATAAGCCTGCAATAGTAGCAATAATTTTGGGTACTTAATAGTGGATGTGAAGAAGCCATCATGTTAATCAAGCTCTACCAGGATCTGAAAGTGTCAAAGAAAGGTCATCTCAGTCCCACCCTTCTAATGTAATTTAGTCCATAGCCTCAGATAAGATTTTAAGTTTTTTGTAATATCTTAGATTGAGAAACCCAAGTGAATTTAGCTTCTTACCTTCACATCTTCTGCATTTATCAAATCTGAAGGCCATATCTACAGCACTATACAGCTACTAAACCCGGGCATCAGAACCATAAGATATGTTTTTATGCCCTATATCATCTTCACAAATGCTAACAGAGAGAGTTGAGACCATACGCTTCACTGTGGCTCTTCTACAAGGACAATTAATACCTCTAGGTGTCCTTCATTTTGATATTGATGACAATGAGAAGTTTAAAATGCTCTTCTCCTCAAGGCTGAAAATTCTCATGGACTTTAAGGACACTTTGGCTTTAAGAGTAGAAATAATCTGGCTCAGTTTAGATGTCAACACAATTAATCATTCTGGGTTCCCGTGACAGTCAATGGAGATGTATTCAGTGGAGTTGAGGTTGTGATTCATTTCATCCTGAAGTACACACTTAAAATAGGTCAGTGAAATCGTGCCCTAATAAGGCCTGTTTCTCTTCATAGACTGCAGATGGAGCCTAAGATGATGAACTCAACTGAAGATAGCTGAAGTTAAAATTAATCCATGCCTCTACTATGCAGTACAACAATTGTGGATGTAGTCTATCATAACGAGTATCGTTTTTTCCACAGAACAGAGTGAAGGAAATTAATTTCCAATTATAAATACTTTTTAAGCTGGAACTCTTGTATATTTGCCTGTAAAATAAATCCCAAAACTTTATTATATCTATTTAAAGGTTACAGCAAAAATTATTGTAAACAGAATCTAAAGAATCAAGGTCTTCAAAGTAAAAAATGAAGTAGAAATTAGACATGGGATTTCAAAGGCAAAGGTATTTGAATGTCTAGTGAAACTGAGTAAGCATATCTCTTGGGTTTCTCTGGAAGCCTAAATATTAGCAAAGGGAAAATAAGATCAATAAAATGTAGGCATTTCTTGCCATTTATGTATTGAAGAGGGAATGCAGAAAAAAATTCTTTCTTTCCTTTAGCAAATATGTTAATGTAAAGTTGTTATTCATTCATTCCACCATATTTTATGACTGGAGAAAGAAGAACATTCCAGTAGTCACGTTCTATTCCCTTCAACTTTTCAGAGTATATGAATCCACATTTATGCAACCTCTGACCACCGATTCTGAAAAACAAAACTCACAGGAATTCTGTGAGCATTGCAGTTTTTCAAAAAGACCATTTAAAACCTTAAAAATAATTGCTTGTATTACACTGCAAATACACAATATTAAGCTCTGTCCATTAAGAAGTTTCTAAAGAGATTTTGAGAGGAAGACTTATAATGAATACCTTGACTAATAAGAAAACCAAAAAAATGTATGTATTTATCTTTACATTAGCCTGCCTCCTTCAGCAGGAAACATTATAGAACTGCAATTACCAGGCACTGAGGGTTTTTTTTAATATGTAAAATAAAGAAGAGAGGGGATAAGCTGTGGTGAGGAAAATGCAAGCATTGTACAACACACCAGACCTCCTGTCCCAGAGAGATTTATTTATTGGAAATTATGGCAAGAGGAAAAACACTAAATAACTTTAAGTCCCTAGTTATTATGTCATATGTAGCCCCACAGTACAATACAGTCACAATCTGCTGTTTTGTAAACTGAGCTGTCAAACACTTGTTATTTTAAAGCTGCAGCTTTTCAAGGTCCTCTGACAGCCAGTGGTCTCAGCTCTCAGCCTGATTCATGGCTGGCTCTGAGACAGAGGAAGTTCGTGTCTGCTATAATCTAAACACTTTGCAAATGGAGCATTGGAACAGTGGTGAAAGAAGAAAATAACCTAAACCCTATAACCCAGACAAGAATCCTGCAAAGCTTCTGGAGAGAAGGGAAAGGAAATAAGTACAACAGCATAGTCTGCAAGATCAGCAAATGTATTCACATGATTTTCTTTCAAAAACTTTTGGAGATTTAGGCAGGGAGAAGTTGATTTTAAGCCACTTAGCTGAAAAGCAGTGAGAATTAGTCTCTGTCAAAAATATGGAAACAATGTCCCAGACGTGTACTTCTGCAACATCTGTATTTTCCATTTGGAGAGTAAATACAAAAAGGTTGGTTGTAAGAGGATTTATCCTTCTCCTCCTCTCCCTCTCACCCCTGAGAGTTGTGTCTCGCCCTTAAATTCAGAGCAGTGAAGGATTATAAAGCATAAAGAGATGTGGATAATTTCCACTGCACTGAACTTGAGATCCAATGTTTCAGAGGTACTATGCAGACAGTAAAGGGGAGATGTATTCCTGGACTGTGGTGAATTGCCTCTGAAATAATGAAATCAAGACATAACTACTGCTTAGTCTTTCTTAAAGGAAGCAAAAGTTCAAATCCAGGGAGAAATATTTTAAAAGCTTCCTAGTCAATTAACCAAAACCATGTTTATGACATAATATTAGCCTAGAATTAATTTCTCATTTTTCCCTTATACAATTCTTGCACGTTTGCCATCTTCGTCTCCAGTACACATCTGTTTGTTACCACTCTAACCCTCATTCCCTGCTCCCCTCCTACCAACTTTCATAGATCAATCCATATCAAAATACTTTGCTAGGATATAAAAGAGGCCCTCAAACTCTCCCTTTGCAGCCTGGTCTGATCAAGTGTAAAATTTTCTTATTTTGATTACTTGTATGGACACATAGGTAGCCTCAGGATAACGTTCTAGCAACAAGGTTCTCTCAACTGTCAGGAAAAAATATGTTTCTGGACGAACACTTGGTAATTCTGTCCTACTAGTCCTCTTTGCAACATAAATCAAATGTATTTTTGCAGTTCGTGTTTGGTGAGTTACAGCTTACTTTTTAGCATTCATTTTATAGACAGTAACATAATACAGCAGGAATCGTTGCAAAAGCAAAGAATTTGTGAGAACTGTAATTTGTATACATTCTGTGCAGAAAGACACCATGCTGAAGATTTTGGCAACTTACTTGAAATGTTTATAGCAGCCATAATACTTGCCTTTCAAAAAAATGATTTATGGACAGCTGGAATTTACACACATTTCTTGGAATCTGTGGAAGAATCTATAGGATAGTTCATGTCCTTCAAAAAGCTGGATGCCTAAAAGCAGAGCTATGGAGACTGTAGAAAGTACACTCACAAAGCATCTGCAAACTAGTGCCAGCATTCTTGCCTTTGTCATCAAGTAAATGGAAAGGCTTTTTTAGTTAAACTGAAGTAATTAAATCTCCCAGCTTTCATTGAAAGGCTAGAACTGTCTGTTGTTGGTCTGAAGAAGAGTACCGAGGGAATGTAAATTTTAATTTCATGGTGCAAGTGTTAAATTATTGCCATCTAAGCTGCCTGCCAATATTACATGAAATGCCACTACATTTTAATAATTGTCCTTTTGTTTTAGGTGGAAATACCACATGTGTTATGATTTCAATGTTTTTATGTGCAATTAGAGCCCTGAGAACTACAGCAGCATAACCACATTCACCTAACTGGACTGAGAAGAAACTATCACTTCTGAAATGGTTTGTGTTCTTTTGAGTGTCTGTGTTCATGCATGTGTGCATAAAAATGAAACTTATTTACTCCTTCATCCTCTGTTGTAATAGCGAAATTCCTTGTAGTTCAAATTCAAGATACAGCTGCGTATTCTAAATTAATCTCAAAACAATTGTTGGAATGCATGTAAATACAAACCTGCCCTTCTGAATCCCATAATTCTTTCCTTGCATTTGTTTTTTATCTCTTATGCTGTTAACATGGATTTGTTATCAATTACCTGCCTTTCCAGTGTACTGGATGAGAGCTTTCAGATTCCCAAACTATAGAAATCAGAGCTATTCTCACTACTGTGGAAAAAAATACTAACTTTTCTTTCAGAAGTGCAGAACTTTTGAGAAATTTAACAATGTTTATTCGATCATGTTGTTGTAAGTGGTAGTAACAAATAAAACCAAATGGAGATGTTTTCACTACAAGTATTTTTGAAGGGTTTTATAAACATATACAGGGAAAAATTGGAAAAAAACAACAAGTGAATCTCAAATACTTATGAAACAATCAGCTTCTGCCTAGGCATTTCCACAGTATGTTGTGGGGCCCTCTATAAAGGTTTTTAGGTAATACTGATCTCACATTTCTGCATGGTCAGTGTCTCACTTGCTCTGCAAGGTCCCCCACCTTGCTAAGAAGCTGGTTGGTGTTTTTATGTTATTTTTTCTTGAGTAAGTGGGTTCACCATTCTCTCTGGCCCCACAAAACTAACACTGGCACAAGTGCCAAAGAGGCAAAATCTAGAAAGACAGAGAAATGCCACTAGCCCTGCTTTTCCCTGCCTTTATAATTCCTGTCCAAAAATTAAGCTAAGAATTGCAAATCCAACCACAGTTGTGTTTCCAAGCCCTGTTCCAGTACCTAAGCTTCCATTAGAACCCATAGGTAGGCTCACAGAGACTTAAGAGCTCACCTACCCTTATGAGTCTGACCTTTCTTCAAGGAGAAATGGAGTTTCTGAGCTTTTCCTTTCTTTTTCTTCCCTCCCTCTTAGTGAATAGAAAAATTTTCCAAGCTTGAGCAAAATAGGGTTCAAATGAGTTTTTGCTTCTGAGAAAAGCCTGAGACTTATGTCTCTAATAAGTGCATCTGATTCTGGGAGAATATCCCCTTTGTTTCCCTTTGCAGATTTAACTCTACAGTGAGACACAATAGCAGATGAAATATTGAGATTTGGAGAGTCCTCTCACAGCACAGAGGAGATTATTTTATTGCAAAGCTAGTGGGAAAACATTGAGGTACCACAGTCCTATCTTCCAAATGACTGAAGGTATGGACAGTTCTGTGCATGCCTAGAATATCACTTTTAGAGAAATTTATTGACAGAAAATAAAACTTCAATTGGATCATCTAGGAAGTAGGGAGGAGTCTTGAAGATCAAGAAAACTTCAACAAAATTCCATTTTACTGAGACATCTGAGATGTTTACCAGTATCCAAGATTTATTTCTTTAATCAAAATTGTCTTACTAAAACAGGGTTGTCCCTATCCTCAGTATTTTCTGAGGTGGATAAACATGTTATCTGCTGCCTTATCTTTTTCCAGGATACTGCTGACCACACAGAGATGCCCATTTTCTGGCAAGGCAGACATTTCTCTACACTCTTGTTAAGTATCATGTTGATACAGTTCCCTAAACTTACATTTCTAGTGCCATTTGAAGCATACATAAAGCTGGCAGAGAGAACACAGGATTCTCTATAACTGACACTCCCAGGTGTGGTAGCTGAAGGAAAATCAGGTGCCCCATGACATTGCATGGTCCTGTGTTTCACCAATCCATCTGAGCCCTGGACAGGAACAAATGCATATATAGATGCCACAGAGGCATACACCTAAATTTTGTGTTCAATCAGTGGCAGTGAATTCTATACAATCTGTGACAATGAGTCCTGCCCAAGAGTAAGAGGCTCTGAAACTAGGACATAGCCCAGTGGAGTCCCTTGGGATCTGCCTAAGAGTTCATTCTTCACTTGCAGTATTCTGTGCTGCTTGTGAATCAGTAACTGCAGATAGAAGAGAATAAAATTTCAAGGCAAAGTACTTGTAAACTTATTATTCTCCAAGAATACAAGAATGAAGTGGCAATGGTATTGTTTCTAAGGTTTTATATCAAATAAATTATCATTTTAGGTTTTAATACTTTGGAACAAGCATTGACCATGATTTCACATATATAGCCTGAAAATATGTGTAATTATCATGCATACTCCATCAAGGAATGCTGGTGAAGATCTAACACTATAAACAACCTTTGTTTACACAAAAAGACAATTGGACCTTCTTTTGTTTCAGAGTTTACATGGTTGGAGACTGAGATCATTATTTTTGAAATGTGATGATGGGAAGACACAAAAAGTACCCTTGTGAAGTTTTTACAATGAATTCTGTAAATAAAGCCTACAACAGAAATGCACAGCATCTCCAAAGAAACAATTAGCATGTACTGTGTTTGAATAATGACTCACAATATTTTATCATCATCTGTTTACATAATAAGTCATAATGACATTTCAAAATATGGTGTATTTTTTTATGATTGTCTTAATTGTGCAGAAGGGAATTGCCACAGCCTAGCATCATAAACTTTGTAAACCTTTCTTGGAGACTGCTTTTGTATCCCCATCCTCTTCTGCTCAAACAAAAGCATGAAGGAAACAGAGCACACAAATAAAACTGCTTTAAAATAGTCCCATGTGTCTGGCTAAAACAAAAGAGAGGAAATTCTTAAAAGTATGGTTATAAACTGAAAAATGCCTATAAACATGGCTTCCTAATGTCCTGGGTTTATGTATCTGTGATTATTTCACTATCAATATTTTCTTTGTTTATATATATATATACACAAATGGCACTGGGTCAAACTGCCAAGACCAGATTCTTAGTCTGAGATTTAGAACACAAATCCTGCTGCTGTTGGCTCCTTCTTCAGCCTTAAAGATGGAACTGAATGAAGCCCCTAGATTTCAGCTCCTGGAGCTTTGATATGACACGTTATTTCTAATCTTCAGCCATAGTCCACTGTGGACACTAAGGTCTTGATTCAGCTTTTAAGAATTACATGGTAAATCTCAATTAACTCCTAATATGTCAGGAGGACAAAACACTGCAGTTACAGCAAAAGTTCACTGTCCAAGAGACCTTGTTGCTCACAGGAAGATGTAGAAAGAGGCCATGGGGCTCACAGACCCAAACAGGGCAACATCTGCCTAAACTTCAGGTGCTGTAGCCTGTAATCCAAACCCAAGATTAGATATTTGTTACAGGAAATATATGACAGTTTAGGACACTAGCTCAAAGCAAATGTAAATAAATATCTATCTCACAACACTGAAACTCAAATGATGTCATCACCCTATGATTTTCGGCACTCGGTGTCACAGGTGAAAGCTGTGTCTGTTCCATCCAGATAGGATCCATAGACCATTAGGGCTATTCAGCTGTTTTTCAAATGTTCAAGCTTTCTGTAGCACTGACAAAAGTGAGATGGTAACAACACTTCATAGGATTATTCCTAATTCTATCATTTAATTAAAAATAGACATAAAAGTCTAATCACATGCAGGTGGAGTGAACACCACCTGCCCCCCTCTATAGGTGAGGCCAGAGCCACGTGGGTAAGGACTACTTCCTTAGAAATTAGATGTCTAAATGCCTGACATCAAAGCAAATGGGGGAAGGGGGAAAGTCTTTCTGAAACATTCACATTTTTATTGGAGTATATTCATGGAATTTCTTGGTTTGGAAGGGTCCTTCAAAATCATTTACTCCAACCCACCTGGTTGTTCAAAGCCTCATCCAACCTTAAACTTTAAACACTCTCAATGATGAAGTATCCACAAAATCTAAATTCCCTGAACAGCCTTTCCACAGTCTCATCAAATCTATTGTATCAATTTTCTTCCTGATATCTAATCTAAATATATCTTTTTTTCACTTTAAAACCACTGTCCTGTCACTACAGGCCTTGGCAAAAATCTTTTCTTTGGTTTTTTTTTTTCTTTTGTTTTGTTTTGGTTTTTTTTTTGTTAAGAGTCATTTTTTTATATTGAAAGGCAACAACAAGTGTCTTCCCAGAGTCTTCTGTTCTCCAGGCTACACAGCCCCAGTTCTCCCAGCCTATTAATTATATGTGTTTTACCACACTTCCCACATCTCAGCTGCAAGGAAGCTACCTCTCTTCTCTTCAGGATTCCAAGAGTGCTTAAATTAGATGACATTACTTGTCTGGTTATTCTTTCTCAGAACAACCAAAACTAGACTATATGACCTGAAGAGCTTTAGAGCAAGCAGAGGAGTCAATTCTTTTTTAAAGACACCGAGATCAGGCAACCAATGAATGCAAGGATTTGAAGCAACAATTTCAATGTGTTGTCTTAAAACTCACTGTGTTCTATTTTACCTAAGTAGTTTTATTGACTCTAACCTGCTTCAGGTTTGTGAAATGTGAAAGCATGTAGATATGTTTCCCACATCTGATGTTACTTATGTATTGCTTATGAAGAAGTAAGCAATTACAATTAAATATTCCACATAAATGAACACAACTACAGCTAAATCTCTTCCACTTCCAAAAAGACATTTTTTTTTAGCATGGAACACTGATGAATCCTTCAAGATTTTTTTAGAACGACTTTCTGACATTTATCATTGGCTTTAAAGTTTATTTATGTATTTCTCATGCATTGGATTCTTAAGGCAAAAAGATCAAAAGGATAGATAGGTTCAGAGCACAAGATGTAAACTAGTTAGATTTCAAGATGATTGACAATATTTGAATCCTGTTCTGACAAACTATACAAATTACTAAAGAAGAAGGATTCTTCAGCTGACTCTTTTAAACAAATTTCTACCACAGGACTAGATATATCCTATGGGAAAGGGAAGGGTTTGGGCTGTGCACAGCTATGTAGCCACTGCTGCAGCTCACAAAGCAAAAACACATGCACCACCTAGGACAAAGCTTCTTTTTCTTTCCTCCTGTAAATCCAGGTGCATGGTCCTACAGTTCCTTCTCCCAGCTCAATTTCATCTTCCAGACCTCTGTGGAGATCCTTTTCTCAAATCATACTATCTCCTGATATTTTATCCATCCACTTAATTAGGTCAACTGAAGTACCACTCATGGCCATATCAGTGGAGGCTGATATGAGTGTTGGAACACATAATTTATGTTTCCTATATGATGGCAATTCTCTTGATAAAGAACTTGCTTTTGCTTAATTATTTAAAGCTGTATAGTGTGTCAAGACATGCAGCAGTTCATGAGTAAGCCATTTTTTCTGTGGTCAGCAACTGCTGGCCAACTTAGACTCCTGAAGAGCATCCAACTTATACATGAAAATGAACTAGTTTGTCTTCTTGGGTCACTGAGTTGTTCATTTCACCAGACAAGATCTTTCCATGGTATATCTCATCTTCTTGTTGGAAAAGAAAAAAAAATCACAAAAACTAGTATCACTCTGTACCAATTGTCTCATTCTGTTCTGGTTGAAAAGCTTTTATAATTCAGTATTAAAACATTAAGTGTTCTTAAAGAATTTCTGTTAGATTTTTTTGGCTTCACGTCTCTTACAAATCATAAATCTCACCTTTCAGCTTTGCACAGTTCTCTTTGCAGCACATAGGTTTTCCTGGCAACACTGAAGTAAAACACATCTAACTTTAATGCTGGACAGTTTTTTCCAATTGAAATTAACCCAAATATTAATTTGCTCTCTATTCTTGTTGTTTAAGTGCATCAAATATTTGAAGAGGATTATCATGTCTCTTGTTAGGCCTCAGTTAGCTTACAGTATATATTTTTTGCTCCTTTAATCTTTCTCCATAAATCAATTTTTCTATACCCCTTAATTATGCATATTTGTCCTTTCTGAGCTCTCTCCAGTATGAAAGCCTTTTTTTTATTCTTTTAGATCCCTTGCTTTAAAAAGGGATTTCATAATTTTAAATTTATTTAGGATCACAAGGGAAATTCCAAATATTACATAAAATGTTTGATGCAAACAAATCATAATGTATAATAACATTTCCTATTTCAGCATAAAGCAAACATAACCAAATAAAGCTAATTAATATTACAAGTTATTCCCCCTTTTCTTTTGTAATTTGTGTTGGATTTTCATATCAGTGCAACCTTACTGCACTAAGTCATGATGGCATTTATTTTGCCTAATTTTTGGATTCTGCAATTTTATAATCTCAGTACTTAAAATTCTACCAGCCTATTTCAGATTGCTACCTCAGAATGAGATGAATCACTGCATTGACTACAGTGTTTATGAACAAAGTCTGAGACACTGAGAACCCAACCTCATATGAAGCTACTCTACCAGAACTCTACATACATGGACTTTTGTATTTAGTCAAATGAAATCCACCCTCATGTCATCTTCACATTACACTGCTTGAAAAAAAAATGCTTGAAAACCAAAGGAAGCTCACTACTCTCTAGCATAAAATTGTTCTTCCTACAAATCAGGCTAGTCAAAGTATTGCATTTATCTGGAGATCTTCAAGGTTTTTGGTACAAGAAACAACTGAAGTCTAGACAATGCAGAGATGGGAAAGCTCTCAGTAATTAGATATCACAACCCCTAAGGCATTATATCATTTTCTCAAGCAAGAGAGTACTTGGAAAGTTGGCATCAGAGTCAAAATTTACGCAGAGACACATACACACCATATAATTAGAAGATTAAGGTAAAATTATGACACTACCTTTGGGAAAGTCAATCTCTTAATTGTCAGAACAATGATTAAACCTGCCACATCAGATACTTTTGCTAAATTGAAGACGTTAAGTGAATGAGAACTATAAATCAGTTTGTTTTCTCAACTCCTAAAGTAGTGCCAGTAAACTGATAAATTTCTTGTCAAAAATGTCATGATCAAAAAATTGCTACTTTTAATCAATTCCTCAAAAAAAATTCAGGTAGGTTCTCATTCTTCAGATAACCCATTGCTCCTTAGGGAAACATTTGCTTCCTAGGAAACTTCTGTAAAACAGTTTTTTCCCAACCAATGAACGTGAGAATTCAAATCATAAGTGATCTAAAAAGCACATACAGATGTCCCGTAATGAGGGAATGTCCATTTTCTGCAATTAGCCATCTCATTCCAACCTCAGCAGTTTGGAAAAGTTTCTCCTCTGTAAAGCTGTGCTTGTGGAAGGACAAAGAGGCTGGAGAAGTCAACAAAGGACCACAAGACTGGAGCAGTAATGCCACCACTTCTGTGGAGATCAGCACTTGCTTGGAAGAGATTTTGAAATTTCCTTGTGAGCACCCAAAGGAGCTGCAGCAACACATTCCTGTGAACAGCAGGGAGCAAGTTCAACAAGGAATGGTAGGCCTTATTTCCTGATAAAACATCTTACAAGAAAACTAAAAAGTTTTTTTCCTCAGTTTCTTTCCACATTGTCCAGTGTAAGACTATGATTTCTGTACCTGATAAAGTAATTGGTACTGAAACATTGCTCAAGGTCATATCAGATATTTGTACACCTGATATGTAGGTTTCTGTTTTATCTCTTTTGTTGGACTTAAAATGAGTCCACTGTTCTATCAATAGTGACAATAAACAATCAGAGTCCATGTGTAAGAGACTGCTATTTTCTTCTTTTTTTTCCAGTGTAGCCTTTGAAGCGGTTTATTTGTATGATAAATAAAAACATGATAGACAATTTAATTACAATTAAATGCCAGTGCCAACATTTTTTTTCTGTTTTAAAGACTTTCATAGATATAAATACACATAATATTTTGATAAATTGATGTGTTTTTCTTTTTCCATTTCTGTTTTAAGATTAAAAAAATGTGCAGAAAGATGGAGAGGAAAAGTAGAAATTATAACCCTCAAATATTTATAAGACCTTGAAAGTTTTTCAAAACCCTCCAAAGAACATTCCAATTCCTATAAAAATAAAAACGAGTAGATAAAAAATTGTTAGATAAACATAATTACTAACCTGTTAGGGATATTTCTCTTTTTACTTTACCATTTTCCATCACAGAATCAGGATATTTAAGTTTTTCCAAATAAGTTAACTTTGGAATATACTTTTTCACATAGTTTCAGAACAGAAAAATTTTTTGCCATATCATTTTCAGGAGGCCCTTCAGTTCCAGCTACTGTTAAGACACTTTACAGACTTCATTCTTTCACTTGCAGTTTTGTCCTTCATGCTCACATCCCACTGACAGCTGTGTTCTGTGCCAGTGCTCGTTCCATCCTAAAGGATGCACCTGTAATGAAATTTGAAGTTTTCCTACTGCCAGCACACAAAGCATCCTACTCTGGGACATGTGCTGCACCATGCACTGAATCTGAGTTTGCATTGACCCACTGTGCAACTTGATCCCATCTGCCACTATTGGAACTAAAGACACATTTTGATTCTAGTTATGGTTGGGACAAGAGAAATAACAGCTTCAGTTGTATTTGGTGAATATTAGAATACATAAATACAGCTTGGAAAAAAGTTTTCTTCCCAGCATCTCTGCAGTGGCAACACACAGGAACAAATAACCACAGCTATGACATTCAAGTACAGGTTTAATAAAGGAAATAAACCAGGAATTTCTCTTTCAGGAATTTGTTTCCTTTGCTTTTCTGCAAGGCCATGCAAACCTTTTAAGAACTTTTTAGTTATCATCATCAAAGAGCTCACAAAAATTCAAGTAGGCATTGCTTTTGAACAGGGCTCAACTAGCAGTTTACAACTGGAGCTATATTGCAGCACAGCACAGCACAGCAATTAATTCTAGAGTATAAAATTAAGTCAAAATACATTAGCATGCATCAAGTACACTCAGAATTTCATTACACCTAATTCTAAGTGTTCAAAAATAGTAAATGTTTAATAGTGATACAGAAGGAAACAGAAGAACAATCAAAAAGAATGCCCAAAGGATTAAAAAAAACACACTAAAATTAATACATAAATCAGAGAGTTGGAAAAATAGATAAGAGTAGCAAAATGAAGATTTTACAGAAGACTACAGACCTACAAAAAATGCTTTTAAATATGTAAGAACAGAAGGTGACTGAATAATATTGTAATGCCTAAAGATTATAATTTTTTAAGGGATGCAGAAGAAAATGCTGTGAAAATTAAATAAATTTTTCATATAGCTTATTAGGAATAAAATTATAGGCAGATGGCAGACCTATACATACAAAGGTATACCTTTCCTGATGAAGAGAGAAGTAAACACTGCAGCAAATACAAAATGCACATGAAATATTACAGGTGACAATCTTAGCATATATCAGATGAACTAGTTTCTCAGAGCTAAGACATATCCACTTCAGAATTCACAAAAAGGGACAAAACTTGGACCACTTCACAGAGTGAAGTAAATTAAGAGTAATTTAAATCACTTAATTGTTAAACTAATTAATTCCTTATGCAAGACATTACTTTGAAATCAATGAGGTTGTTCACATAAGTGTCAGCAGTGGGACCATGCAGAGGAGAAAGCTTTAGAGGGTTTAAAAAAAATGTGTGGAGCTGTTCAAGAATGGACCTGGTGCAACCCTGCTCACAGCTAACCATTAACATAATAAGGACTGTATTATAGTCAGAGAAAGAGTGTCTCTTTCAGATATATTTTAGAGATAGCCTTCAGAGACCTTTTTTTACAGTCCAAATACAGAAATGCATGCTTATGGGAACCATGTATTACAAAACCATAGAACATAACTTAAACTATGGAGCAATGGCTATTGCAGTGAGAGAATCTACCAGTGAAGACCAGAAGTTTTAACTGTGAATAGAAACAATGAATTCTGCTAGTTCAGATTCAAGTTTAAACTCCTAAAACTCATCACTATTCTACACTGAAGATAGCTATCTACCGTACTTTTAGCTACAGATATGCTAGAGTTCCGTAAATTCAGCCTAAAAAATTCAAAACACAGACAAGTTTTCAGCCAAAACAAAGTCAGAGCCAGCAGTATTTTTAATTCTCTTCACTAAATATTTTTTACCATGAGAGTATGTGTAAAATTGATGCAATTGTAGTCACGATAGCATAGGGATATGAAGGGTTTATAGGGTGAACTGCATGCTGAGGAAGAATTTGTGTGCATAAAAGATTGTATTTTCATCCAGCTGTAGTGGCTCCTGCAGCAAAAGTATTTTGCTCTCCTACCCAATCTTACTTAGAAATCTTAGTTTTGGAATCAATAATACATCTCAGGAGTTTTGGTTTGGGTCCCTGAGAACAAACCAAGAGTTTGAAAATGCCTCCATTCTCTGCACATCTGCAGGAGCTCTGCTTGCTCCCAATCTGCCCAGGAGACTTGACTCTGTCTTTGGGTTGAAGACAGACCAGGAGAGACACATGGATGTTTGCTTCCTGCTTTTCCTCCTCTGGGAAGAGAGCAGTCACTTTGGCTGGGATGCACCACTCTGAATCTTTGGAGAGATACTGCATGGGCTGTCTGGAAAATACCTGCATGCTGGGAGGTGGGAAATTGAACTGGGCTATTTGAGTTCCCTTTTGTTCAGAGAAATAGGGCTTCAAACTTAGAAACAGAGGTGCTTCAAAGGGAGACAGCTTCCACAGAGAAATAACCCTAACTTCCAAACTTTTAACCAAATATCCAGAGCAGTCCAGAAACAGAATGAGGCAGTGATGGCAACCAACAGCTAAGATATTAACTGTACCCAAGGTCTGCCAGTCTACAGGTCAGTTTTGACAGGGCTTGTTAAATACTTGGTGTCAACCAAAATAACTTGCAAACAGAGTATCTGCAAAATATACATATACTTAAGCATAACTCTGTGTCTTCTTTCACTTAGATAAAAAATCTATGTTTCCAGTCAGTGAAGTAAACAGAAATAAATGCAAACTGTGTGCCTACAAATTGCCTACAAATAGACAAGCAGAGAAAGTGTCGCTGAAGCAGTCAACAGGATTATTAAAAGCCATTCCTCATTAATAACAAAATAAAGAACTCTATCTCCAGAGACAGCTGAAGAGAAGACAGCAAAATACTAAAAGACGAAATTAATGTTTCCCATGTCAGCCTGTTTGCAAGTCAGTTAATCTGTAAAGAATGACTGTGCCTATGAAAAATATAGCAACAAGAACTAACAAGACAAAGCTCTATCATCAGCCTGAGCCAAAAAAATTCAGGTGAGGTATTATTTAATGTTAAGTGCCTAAAACAAAACAAAATTAAAAGCTGAAGATATCAAACAATTCATTTTGGTATTTCCAATGTACTTTTTTTTCTGATAGAGTTTTTCAGGACAAATTAAAGGGGTCTAAAATATCATATGGAAAATTAAGAGAAGACAGTTGCCTCCTTTCACTCAGTATATCCCAGAAGTTACACACTGTTGTAACACTCATGTACTGCACTACCTGGATCCTTAAAGTTAGCTTCACCTCCCTCATCCAAATACTATCCTGTTTGCAGGAGTAAACTTCTCCATATCTTGCCAGCTGCAGCTCATTTATTTCATACAAATAACTAATGGACCAGAAAAATAATATTGACATAGTATCTTGTAAATTCACCTGACCAAGAGACTGCTTGACTTTGTTTGCTGGTACAGCTGACATTTCTGTTACTGTAAAAGTTTATAACTTCCATAAGGGACTGAAATATATCCTCAGCACTCAGTTTTACTGAGAGTAAACAGAAGGAAGTTTTTGAGTGTAGTTCACCTAGATTGTATGTGAACACCCTCATTACTGGACTACGAGCTCTTCTTCCTCTTCCAGTCAGAGAAATTTGCTTCACCCCACCCTAAGCTCTCTTTTCTTTTTTTTTTTTTTTTTAATACAGTAGCTTGTGAATTTCACTAATTGGATTGGGTTTGCTGTTTTAATTTGCAGAAAAACTAAAAAAATATATTTTGTGTTAATGCATAAATAGTTTATACAACTGTCAATGAACCAAAAACCACCAAATACTTTATAGAGAACAGACCTTTTCTGAATCATGTCCTTTTCTTTATCTTAGTTGTTATTCCTGTTCTATTGTAAGATTTTAGTGGAAACACCATTAAAATGAGTACATTTTTACAACTGTTGCTCTTCATGAATTCTTCAGCATGTGCCAAAAGTTTGGGCTGAAAGTGGGAGTTTGTTAATGGGCATTTCTGGTGTTTGTATTATTTTATGTTTTCAATCTGCCTGATGGTAGCTAGCTATTACCATTTGAGGGACACAGCAGAGAAGCCATGATTTTCTTGGTCACAGAGCATGTGGGGTAGACCAAAATGTAGAAGCATATCTGCAATTGTGACCCATTCTCATTATCTTTTTCTATTTTAAGTTATATCAGTAGAGCGTTTTATAAAATTGTAATGAATATTGAAAGTGAATTTATAGCTTTCAGTGGCAAATTACAATTAGATGTGACCAAGGAAGGATTAAGCCCATCATTTTGCTTAAGAGAGTAATTGGAAGATAGCTGTAGGGCATCCTTTTGGTCTATAATTGGGTCATTTCTATCTCATCCTCTCATGGTGTGTATAATTACAAATTAATTTGAAATCCCACTGTGAGTAAAGAAAATCAGTTTAATATAATGGAAGTGCAAAAGCAACAGGACATTATTCTTTAAAAGATTTTTAGTGTTTATGCCAAAATAATCTGGCCCAAAAATCATGTTCCTATGGACTGCAGGGCTCACATATGGTTTCTTTCCTGTCTTTTATGCAGACACAGGTAAACTTTCTGTCCAAAACAAATGACATCTCATGACCACAAAAGCCATAGGAGTTTTCATGGGCAACAGTGCTACCAGAGGACTCCCAGGCAGCTCAAAACGAGGCGATCTAGTTTTACTAGATTTTACTCTTGTTGTCATTTGAAAGGTATTTTTCTTCTTTTCGCTGCAAGCATTAAGCATTGCTGAGCCCTAGCCAGCATACCTGCCCCTGTGGGCTGCAGGAGCCCAGCAGTTCCAGCTCCTGGCTGAGCAGTGCTGCTGGCAAGTTCCGCTTCCCTGCCTTCATGCCCCGGCCGCGGTGGGATGCGTTGGACCTCCTGCCCGCCTGAGCGCGGAGCAGGTGAAAACACGCACTCCTGACAAATGGATAACCCCAGCCACAGACTATGTTTTGACTTGCTCAACTTCCTGTTTCGCTCCAAGTGTTTTCATCTCTCCCCAGAAATCTTGAAAGGGGGTCGGTGAGAGGGTCCCAGGTGTGATCTGAGCATCGGGAATGTTGTTGACAGCGAGCCGGGGGCTGCATGGGGTGTGCACTTAGAGGGAAGAGGAGAAAAAAAAGATTCTCAGTGCAGAGAAAAAGGGTATTGAGATTTGATCACATTTGTAGGTGTCTTGTAAAAACTGTAGAACATCCCATGCCATTAGCATGATAAGATTAGACTTCTGGCAGAAAAATTCAGAAAATAAAGAAACAAAAGAAAAGAAAAGGAGGGGGAAAAAGAAAGAAAAGAAGAAAGGGAAGTGCTTAGATATAAGATCCAAAGTTCATTGGGAGTGTTCTTTATTGCATAGCTCCAAAGCTAAGATGTGCTGGGGCATGTGGAAAAATAAGGAGGTGTTAAAAAGCTACTGAGCTTCTTAGTTTTCAAAACCAGTTCAAAGTCCCAGTCTTGGATTATTCACACTCTGTGACCTTGAGGCCTATTTGGGATGCCATAAAAACTGTATTCAGGAAGGAAGGAAGAGATTATCAAAACCGAAATAACTCCTTTTCTTTCTAATAATACCTTTAGAACAACAATCTTTTTCTTTTATATAAACCCTTTCATTTGAGTATATCAACATATTTGTTAGATTAAAAAAAAATTAAAATCTCAGCAGCACAAGGAAAACCTGGGGCAACCAATTAGGAAGAAGAGCTAGAGAGATTTGAATGTATTTATCACTCACAGGAGAGAGACCTAACAATAAGGCAACTTAGTCTTCTCATCCCAGAAGTAAAATAGACATGCTAATAGGATATAGCCACCACAGTGTTTCTCTAGACTAATGTCACTCTGCAATTTTTGAAACAAGAAGTATTTTTAAATTTCCACGTGAAACTGAACCAACTAAACATTTGTTTTTATATTTTCATTACATTTTTTTCACTCCAAGAAAAAAATATTTTTTACAACTTAATCTCATTTCCTACTTGGAAAATTTTCTACCTCCTCCATATAGCTTCTAGGGCAGAAGATACATATGAAGGTTATATAAAAAGCAAAAATAAAAAATAAAAATAAAAATATAGATTAAAGAATTAGCTTCTCTATTTGTATTTTTTTTTGGTGCTGTATTTAAAAGGCTATAATTTAAAACACTATATACAAATAATATACTTGGTTGGTTAGTCTTCTATAGGGAAAAATAGATCAATTATTATAGGTATTCACTTACCCTGCTATGATTTTTTTAAGTAAATTATTTTGAATATCTGGCAGCTATCAGTGAAAGTTCTTATATAAAAATAAGTACAAGAGCCAAACCAGAATAATTACTGGGTTGTTTAAATTCAATTTCTTAAGATTTTTTTAATATCTCTAAACCACAATTTAAAAAATGGGTGGCCTCAAATTAGCTACTATATAACAGAGTTCAAATTATGTGAGTGGTGAATTAACTCATTTCCCTCTAAGCATTTACAACTCTCTGTTTGTTATGTAAATAATTCATGACATTTTATTTATAACAGGTCAATGGGAAATAGAAACCCATAATAAAAAAATATCCTTCTTCTCTTATTATTCCCTAGACCTTAATGCTAGCAACAGCAAATATACCATTGACATCTGCATTTAAAAGAACATTTATCCTTACTGTAAAGTTGCCCTACAATCATTCCCCTGTTCAGGAGCATACTAATGCACTTGGAGGGAATAAATCCTGCTCACAGTGTGCCCACATTCCACCCCTCAGGATGCTACCAGAGCAGCACAACGCTCACCTCAAACCTCAAAACCACTGGAATAAAACCTTGGTTTGATGTGTTCCTGACCCTCAGGCAATGCTTACAACAGTTCATGAATGCAACTTGAGGTTTTGTACGCATCTGGAAAGTCTGTGGTCTCTCAACCCTTAAAGTTTCCCAGGTGGTATTCTTCTGACTTCCATCAACCTTTGTTTGGTTCAGATTCCCAGGGGAAAAGGGTGAAGATGGTAATTTAGAAATATAGCTCTTAAAAATATTCTGATGTGGTAAGGAGAGAAAATACATTGTAAATTTTTTTTTTAATTAAAAAAAGTAAGCAGAATGGAAAATGGCAATTCGACTCACAGCAAATATGAAACTTATCAAATTCCTTTGTGTTCCACATTAATTAATGGTTTGGCTTGGAAGGGACCTTAAACATTATCTAGTTCCAAACCTCCTGCTACAGGCAGAGAGAGATTAGACTTAAAAAATATTATTAATATTTTGCTAAAATATAGGATTGTGCTAGATATCTGTTTTCTTTTAGATACCTGGTATAAGAGAAAAAAGGAGATCTAAAACTGTGGGAGGCCAAGCTAGAGGTCCCCAGTCTGCTTGATATGAATGGTAACCTTCAGTGTGTCTCTGTCTGAATGAGGACTTTTTCAGTTCATGTCACAGCCCTAACCACCCACCCTGAATCCTGGCCAGTGGTCCTTCCTTCAGTGGAATTTTTTTTTCTCAGAACCACTTTACTTTTGATATGTTTTATTTCATAAGCCACTCTCTCTATGCTGTTCTACAGCAAATTTTCTGCAGTGTTTCTAGGAACCGTTTCAGGATGTAACTCAAAGACTGAGACCAGATTTTAAGAGAGTGAAAGTGATTTTCTAGCTTAAAAGTCACAATAGTAACCTCTTTGTTTAAATGCTGAAGCCACCGTAAAAATTTGATTCCTTCATCAGGAGTAGAACAGAATTTGCTGGTCTTGTAAATTTTATCAAAGATGTTAGAAGTCATAACACTTTCCTAGGAGATGTTATCTTAATCAGTCTTTGGCATGTCTGGCTGAATCTTCCATCCCAGTACTGATCCAACCCTGCATCGCTAAATAATGGAGGAGCTTATCAACCAATCTGAATTCCAATGGAGTTTCCCCTCTGCTTTTCCTTCCAGTGCTTTTCTTTCCTTCCTTAAATATTTCTCACTGGACTCTGTGGTCAGTTTCTCTAATAGTATTTTACATCCAGCTTTACCTTTCACTTCAGGAACATTGTTCTTTTTCAGTAATAAGTCATTCATTTTTGCCATGGGCCCCTAAACCCATAATTCTACACCAGCGACACAAAGGAAGGGACTCATCCCTTGTGCTGTATTCTTGCAGCTGGTAATATGGTAAAATGTGTGAGATACCTCACTGTGCCTCACAGGAAGAGGGGTCTGCCTATACCTAATTTACTCCTGAGGACACTGAGAGTGGAAAACAAAGACTTGCAAGTGTCTGTGAGTGCAATGTAGTCTCAGGACCAATAGATATTTGGTAAGGCTAATTTCAGATTAAATAAATCTAATTTCAGACAAAGCTACTCTTCTTGATACTGTGACACAAGATTAGAATCCAACATTAAGTCTGATGTAAAATTTAAGGCATACTTTGTTACGATGTGATAGCCTATAACTGTTTTTAAAATTCTGATTCAAAACTGAAACCCAGATCATCTCTGCCACTTCCTCCAAACTCAGATCTACCAAAGTAGCTCTTCATAAGCACAAAAATGGTGTTTGCCAACAGGAACATTTCCCTGCATTCTATGTAAAATATTCTATATAGACACAAGAGCTTCAATGTTCTTTCTTTAATTTTAGAAAGGATTATTAGACTACCTAGATATTCTTGCCTTTCAACTGTAGTAGTAGGTTTTTTACTTCAAGGACTAACTTTAGTTTCCAGATCTTGTGGTTGCAAATTAACATGTCAGCTGTGATCTTGGGATTATGCAAGATTTGGGGTGCAGCTAAAACTTAATTAAAAGTTTTGATAAGCGTTTGCTTAAACTCCAAAGAGAAGAGAAAGGAAAAAAGAGCCTACAGGAGAAAGCAGGCTGGATTGAGTTGACCACTACTTTTTAGTGAAGTTCTACTTGTAGGTTTAAACTCAGAAGTGACCATCCTGTCTGACCCCAAAGGCCATCAATTTTCCCCCAGGAATTTCACCCTTTCACTCAGTAACTCAGAGCTGATTTGATCTTTTACAAAACCATGCAGTCTCTATTGACAGTCATGAGGAGTTTCTCCCTCCTCACCAGCAGACTTACAGGTAATATTGCATACCAGCAGCGTCGCACTTCTAAGGTTACTCAGCCACTGACAGGAAAATCCATTTAAGAAACAAATCTGTCCTGAGCAAACAGGCCTTTAATCTCTTGCATTATCTTCACTGAAGGTGATTTTATTGTAGGAAACTCAGCAAAAAAGGCTTTTATAATGGCAGTGCCTGCATGTGAAGGTGTTTAATGATTTTTTAACCCTTTAGCCATCCACGGGATAACAACCTCAAATAAATGTGTTTCCCAGAAATAGATGGCTAGATAAAAAAGGTCTACTGGTGGCATACTGGATTTTAATATTAGACATAGGAAAGTCTTCATAGGAAAAAGAGGCTGTAAATGTTCCAACTACAGAAAAGCTCCATCTGAAAACTGCAGTTTCATAGGCAACACAGACTTTTTCTCCCACAAAATCTGTCACTGGGGTGTATGAACATTCCTGGGAAGCACCTAGGAAATATGGACCACCATCAGAAAATTCTGAGGAAACCAGCTCACCTTGGCTGGGTCCTTTTGTTGCAATTTGCTTTTAGTCACTTTTCCTTTGCTTTACTCTCAATTCTGTGAATCTGTCCTTTCTTTTTATTCTATTTTTTTTTCCAGTTCTCTAAGAAACACTTCCCAACCCTTTGAAATTCAATAAATTTAGGAATATAAGTGAAAAAAAAAAGAAGAAAAATCCTGCATTTTGTTTCAGGGTGGGAAAAAAATTAACACCTTGAAGCTTTATTTAATTTCAAGTCCTTAAGTCTCAACTGCTGGCCCACCACCAGTCCCTCATAGCATGCTCATATCTCAGTGAAGGCTCATTCTCAGCTCCCCTGTGAAGCAGAACACTGAACAAGTGCAAGAGAGACAACCCTGCCTGACAGAGCTGCAAATTACAAGAAAAACTTAAACATGCATGTAATAGGGAAGTAAAACCAGGTATGAAAAGCCACTTACAGAAGAACAGTAACAAGGAGAGGATCTTCTAAGTCCAGCCACACCTAATCCCCTTTGACTTGCACACTTATTGTAGTAAAGTTGGGTTTGTTCTGTAAGGGTTTATTTCAGCTAAACCAGAAAAGGCTTGGTTCGAAATGGCAGAGCTCATTCTGCAGTAGCTGGAATCCTTTTGGAGAATGTGAGGCCAAATGCTCTAACATCACTTGTGTGGAAATCAAACAGTAAGGGAATTGTGTTGTCCATAAAGAACTGTACACTGAACTACAGAGAATTATAAGCAGGAAAATAAAAATATCAAAAGGACTCTGAGCAAATAAAAAACATTTGGGAAGGACACTTCACCATTTATTCATTCCTAATGAAAATAACCTAACCTTCTAAGGATGGAGTTGCTATCATGGATCATCCCCTCCTCACTCCATGCCAAACCAATATCCGTAAATAGAAAGGAAATTGAAAATAGTACTCTCTTCATGGGAGGTGATCCATTCTTTAGGCCCATATCAAAGGTATGAGATTTTAATGGGTAATCAGCCATCTGGAGACATTCCCTCGAGGTGCCTGCATATTTTGATTACAGAAGAATTCAACACTACAGCTCTGCTGCTCAGGATGAGCTTTCTGTGTCTTGTACCTTATATTATTAGACATATATTTTGTATTAATTTATACCTTGGGGAATTATGGCACATTAGTTTGCAACTTGCAGAAATCACCTGTCTCTTTAAATTGACATCAGGTGAAGCTCCTACCGCCACAGAGTAAAAGCTTCCTTACATACACGTATAAAGAAAGGCCTCTCCCAGGGACCAAATGGTGATGAAAATGGCCACTTAAAAACCTTCCACACCTGCAATATTGCCAACTCTTGACATTCAGGTCTCATGATTAAAACTTTAAAAGAGATCATCCAAATAGACTTTATGCTTGTCTTTACGTTTCCTCTCTTTTTCTCTCTTTATCTTTCTTTCTCTCTTTCTTACTTTCTCTCTCTTTCTTTCCTTTTTCTCTCTCTGTTCTTCTCTCTTTTGTTATTGTTTTCTTGCTTTTTTCTCAATTTTTTCTGTCCCTGTAAGGCCTTGGAAACTTCAAAACTTTTAAAAGTGAATACAGTGATTTTCACTCAACCACATTATTCTAGTATATGATGTTTTGAGAAAACCACCAAATATTGCAAGGATCACTAATAAAAACACTGCAACTGGCAACATGGGTGAATGAATCATTCTCCCTAGGATTTTTGTATAGACCAAATATGCTGGCATAAGCAACTATTCTCTTCAAATGGAAGTGATGGAGACAGAAGGAATGATTACAGCACAAAAGCTGTGACCTGTCCTGACTGAGCTCCTTTTTATATCTGCCTTTGTTGACATCTTCTTGTTTATTCTTCTGTGAGCATAGTCAGAGTATGTATGATCTTTTGCAAACAGTCTTGTGTCTGTCTTATAAATTTTAACAGACAGTCAAACACAAAGCAGCTGCAAAACAAACAGGTATTGCAATATTATGCTCAAGTCTGTAAGTCTGGCTGAGAAGAGCATTAAGAACCTAGGCTCAGTGCCTGGTTTACATGTCTATTTGTTCATCTTACTAAAAAACACAAAAAAATCCTCATGTGTACACTGATGAATGATCACAGATGTGTAGCCTAGTGCTATCTCTCACCACCATTTCAAAATCTCACAGTTGATTTGTTGGGGTTTTTTTGGTGCTTTTTTTTTTTTTTTTGTACTTATTCCCCCTGACCTGTGAGCCTGCTCTCCTTTCTTCTTAGAAATGATGTCCACCTGTGTGCTATGGGTACCATTGTGGAAGGCTAATTCACCATTCATTTAACAAGGTTAGAAGTATCTATTTTAACACAAATCAGTCATAGCTCAAGCATTCTGGCCCTAAAGAAGGTGTGCATACTGCAGAAAAAAAACCTGTCATACTGTTTGAAATCTCATTTCATCCCAGCCTGTGGCTGGGGTTAAAACAAGGGTTTAGACAGGGCCCCATGAAATCCTAAATGCTGTATCCAGCACTGAAGTTGTCACAGGTCCTATTGTACTGAAATCAGGAGGCATGCAGACATTTACTAATGTCAGAGTCCCACCAAAGCTCTAAATCCACAAATGAGGACCTCCTCTTCACAGAATCTAAAAGACACAAGAGCATATTATGAAAATAATTCTACAAGCATTGTTCCCTTTTTTAAAAACATGAACTGAGTAGGAGCTTATACCCACCTCTCCTATTCATGATTTTGAATGTAAGAGCTTATGGAAAAACTGAGAATAGTGGCCTATACAAAACCTCTTTTCTACATGCTGTCCTAAATTTTAAGCTATCCAGGTAGAAAAGAGCACACTTAAAGCCCTCCAAAAGGTTTTCCATTTTCTATAAAAGTATTAAAGATCTTTTAGTGAAGGAGAAAAATATAGAGCAAGATGAGTTTAAGCCTGTTGTTAGAGCACTCAGCTTGCAAAAGGGCACAAAATGTCATAGTTGTTGAGTTCTTAAGGCATTGTCTGGATTAAACTGCCATGGGATAAAATAGAGAAGCAGGCTGTGATGAAGGGATTGGACAGACCCGTTCCTTCTCCAAAGTGAGCTCTCCAACTGCCTGGAGAATGGGCTCTCCCTTTCCCAGTAGGCAGCAGAGACTATTTACCACTATCTGACCTGCCACCCTGGAAAATGGGGTCTCCATTTACTGACCCCCAGTGAGCTGAGATATGCAAAGAGCTGAGCCTCCTGTAGTTTCACTGCCAGACTAATGGCTAAATTGCTCTCCCCACATCCTCTATGCTGTTATCAGAAAGAAAAAGCATGATCCTGGTTGCACTTTCAAAAGCAAATGTACAGATGCTGGCACACAGAAGTTTCTTTGCTCTAAATTGCTCACGAGTGACAACACTATTTCATAGCTCTCAGCAAAAGTATTAAAATTCAGGGAGAGGGAGCACTGGTATGTGAAACACTTCACTTATTAATGCTTCTTTGTGGCTAAATTAAGAGTTCATGCTCACAGTCCTGTTTTAGGCATAGAGTCCAAGTATTGCATGTTGTCAGCACTATAACCAGGATTTTTTTGGAAGAGCACAGATGCAGACACTAGGCTGTGCAACTCTCAGCATTTTAGTATCCACATCTCTGGGCAGAGGCCATAAACTAACCATTCAGAAATAATGAAATGGCTTTCAAAAACATATGTTAGGCCCTTAAATTTCAGTCACTTTATTGAAATATAAAAGGACACTTAACCATGAAGAGGTACAAAAAGGCCTTACATTCGTGGATATACTTCTAACATTTAATTGACCCTGATAAATCAGTGTCCTGATTAATTTTTGGGGTTGGTCCAAAACTTTGATATCATTATTTGGTAAAAGGAAAAATTAACTTTATATCAAACGTGTGTCCTTTTATTAATGAAATACCTAGAATTAGATTGTGCTTGGATTTGCTCAATATTATAGGTGGATTCCTGATACAAATTAAAACTATCATGGATGATGGTGCATCTAAATATTAGGAAAATATCTTACTTTGTAACTGTAGTAGATATTTAATTTAATAAGCCTTACCTATTTCAAAAGAAATTTTTGTCTAATTGCTAAACATCTCATGACTGGTTTGTGTCACAACCTCTAGAAAATTTATTCCAAACTTATGAAAATACAAGCGAAGATTTGAAATTCTAGACCACTGAATTGTGGAAAATTTTAAGCACAGTGGGTCCTGAAGGCAGTTTTTCCTACAGGAAAAGCAAAACCAAGGCAGAGATGTAAACAAGTTATGACAGGCTGTGCATGGACATTGCTAATGGTCTGTGCCTTTGACTCAATATTTTCTGAAATTAGTTTAGCCTCCTTTTGCCAACTTTTTTCTTTGTATATTCAAGTGGTATATTTTTCCTCTCAATTACTAAAGTCTTTCCAGAATTATCTAATACCTGACTTTTAAAAATGTTTTCTGTGCAGCTGCTAATAGCTGTCTACATGGGAGCCCTATTCAAAAGCTGCCAGTGTCTCTGCAGACACACCTGCCAAAGGCTGCAGGCCTTGGAGCACACAGCCTGCTGCTGGTTTGAGAATGCAGGCACACTCAGGTGTAGCTGTTTTCCATTATTCCTGGGCAGGCACAGCCACAGTTCATGTCCCACATCCTCCAATCCATGTCCCATGCGGTCGTGGGACCCTGTGTGGTTACTGGTGGTGGGTGGTGCACGTGGATGTGGGGTTCAAACTGCAGCTAAGTCACTCAGAGAGGTCAGTGCAGCTGCTGAGTGAAACCAAGCCACCCTGTGCAGTCACTTCCTAACCTGCCAAAATGATCTGGCTCAGCCTAACCACGTTTATAAGCAGTGGTGCCATTTACAGAGCAAACATCTGTCAGAAGAGGAGCAACAGGATAACTGGGTATGAGGATGGTGAGGCTTTGGAGGAAGAGACTTCAATGTCTGAAAGCAGCTGAGCTGTGTTTGGAGCAGCACGTTGGACTGCAGCTGGAAGGGTCTGCAAGCACACAGCCAAATAGCAGTACATCTTTATGGAGTTATGTAAAACCACTCAATTTCAAAATAATCATAATGACCTGCCATTCCTCCTGGGGACTTCTGTGTAATTTGTGGCTACAGGGACTGGCACTGCTTAGGGATTGCTGGTGAGTGGTAATACCTGTTTGTTTGTGTGAGTGGTGGTGGTGATTCAGCCTGATGCCAAGGATATGCCAAATAGAACTTATCCCATAAGCATGGAAGGAGATCAAGGTTTGGAGAATAGGTTTAAAACAGACAGAGTAGCAGTTTTCTGCAGGGAGCATGGTAAACAGAAAATCTGGACAATGGGGTATGAGAAAAGGTAATCTGATGAAACCATTTGATTAACAGCAGAATTTAGTCTCAGCTAACAGAGATATGTGAGAGATGAGAGAAAACATGGCCTGAAGAGGAAAACAAAGGAAAGCGATAAAAATCCCATTAAAAGACTGCTGATCAGAGAGGCTACTGTCTTTAATTCCACCCCACAATGGCTCTCAGCCCCACAGAGTTCTGACTGAAATGGCTGATCACACTGTCACGACCACACTAACCTATCTCAGTCAAAATTAATAAAATCAACCCCAAAAAAGACCTTGAAGCAGTAGATTTTGAACCACTACTTCCAACTACTTTTTCACACATCTTCCATATGGTAGTTGAGGTCTACCTCTTTTCTTACATCTAAGTAAATTTCAGCTCTTTGGGGAACACAGAGAATTGATATAAACAAGCAAACACTCAGTTTCTGTCCAATGTGTTATTTTCACTGACATTACTAACAGCAGCAGTGAAGAACTGCAAGTATAAGAACTATTAAGTCAGCAGAAATCACTGCAGAGGGACTATGGCTGCTGCCTATAAACTCATCAGAGGGTAAAACTGCAGGAAGGGAGGCCAATACCAGGTCTCTGCAAGTGCTGACAGACCCCAGCTGGTGGGTTGTGCTGGGATGGGACCTTGCCTGTGGCAAATGACATCCATCCTTCACCCTAGGATGTTGGCACTAGTACACTCCAGCAAGCAGTGTGCACTGTGCACCAAGCAGAGCTCTAGGGAGGCCAAAGAGTGCTTGCTGCAGTGTAGGGTGTGTGGACAGGACTAATGAATGAACAGTGATGCTCCTCTGTGAGAAGTATTATCAGAAAAAAAGGCAGCAAAATGCAGCCTGTGCACTAGAGGATGGAAATTTAGGTCCTTAGGTTCATTGAGTCTAAATATATAGACATTGAAGGGACAATAAAACTTCAGCTAATAAGTGCTAGTAACCTCTAAAAGTGACTTAATAGCTTCAATTTAATGATTTGAGGCTATATAGAATGACAGAGTTAAAGTCCCAAATATTTTAGGTCACTGGTCTCCATCATGGAAATTGATTTAGGAGTCAAAATTCCTTAAAGAAAGGGCTAGAACCTCAAAACAGGACCTAAACCAGCCAGCTCAATGAGGAGCAGCCCAGAACAGCAGAGCCCACCACCCCCTTCTAAACATAATAATTTTTTTTCTTTGCAGGAACACCATGAGTTTTTCAGAATTGTAAGGGAAGCAAAAAAATTTTCTCAAAGCCTACTGATTTCTGTCTTCACATGACAGGTGGGGTTCACATTCTTTACAGCAATGGATTAGAGCAAACACACACATATGCACACTAGAAGAGTACCAGAACCTCAAGGCAGTGGAAGTAGATGCAAAATTTTTCTTAAAAATGGGATTTTGGGTTTTGTTTTTTAAATAGTGCGTGTAAGAAGACACTAAATATCTGATTGCTATGTGATTGGTTCTGGTGGAGACAAACTAGTGAGAAAGTGCAATTCAGGCAGTCAGAGGTGAATGACATGGCTTTGCAGTATATTACATGGCTCTCATCACTTCATGTGATATATCTGTGAATAATTAAAAATTTGAACCTGTCATGTTTAGGTTAGAAACTGGGAATTTGATTCCTGATACATAATACCTAAAAGCAAATACTTATCGGTCACACTAAATATTATTGGTATGCAATCTATGAAAAACAAAACAAAACAAAAAAGACACATGTAGCTCCCAAAAGTGAAAGTCAAGCAGGTTCAAGTCAGCCCTTTCATTTCCTCTCCACAATTCTAGTTGAGAACACAGTTAACTCAGTCAAGAATCGTCTTTTTTTTTTTCCTCCTTTTTATTTTGACAGGGGCTTTCACTCCCCCCACTGAAGGAAACTAAACTCAGAGAACTTTACAGGCATTTCTATTGACTCTGTGAATAATCTTGACTCTATGGATTATCCTCAAGCAGCTGTGGAAAACACAAAAGATTTCCCCAAACATAAGAAAAAGAATACTGATGCAGCCTGGGGCAGGTTTTTTTTTTTTCCCTCAGCTCTCAAGTGATTTTTAAGAGCCAGCCGGTCTGGAAAACGATGGATTTGTTTGTAGTAAAGGTAAACACTGCCAAAATCAACAAGTTCCTTCCTTAGGGGCCTGTAGAGCAAATTGGTCCACAGATTAAGACAGTTCAGTTAAGTCATGTTGAGGCTGACATGAACCCTTCAGGCTCCTTCACTTTCACCCCAGAAAATACGAGAAGTGATAAGATTCTTATGAAGAAATTACACATAGTAGGGTCAGAGAAATGAAATAAATTAAAACTGATCTCTCTAAATTTCCTGGCAAAGGACTTGAGGAGCTTAACTGAGAGGGTTGGTAAGTTTACCAGTAGTCAAATAGGTAATTAGACCTAATTTTGAGTCAAATAGGCTCTGTCTTGACTCTCTAGATTGGTATCAGTGAAGGATTTAACAGTGATTAGAGCTGTGTAAAATGATCTCATATGTTGTCACCTGCCAAAGAAATGGTAGTGGATGAAGTCTAACCCTATTCACAAGTCATTTTTCCAACCCAAACCAGGAAATGCACTAAACAAGCAGAGCCACTACAGAGGCTCTGCTTACAGAGGTGGATTTCATCTTCATGAATGCATAGGTTGTGTGTCAGAGAAAAAGTGAGATGGGAAAAACAGCATTTTACAATCTGCTTTGCAATTTCCCAGTGCTTTTTATTTCAAAAACATGAAAGAATTAAGACAAACTGGTTTTTACTCCTGATAAGACGCCAAAACATTCATCACTCTCATTACAAAAATCAAGAAAAAGAGGGAAATAGAAACTCAAGTCTCGTGCCAATTCTGGTGCCATAAATCATACGAAAATTTTATCAGAAAAGTGTAATAGGAAGGTAAGGCAAAATTTTCAGGTTATTCTACTAAACAATGGTGCCTAAAACTTTAGCAAGCAGTTCTGAATACTTTGGCTGGCTGTAGCTGACACGGCCAGGTCATGCATAGTTCAGTTGGACTTTATTGGCATGACAACATCTTCACACACAGCTACAGGAAATCAGCAATGCAGCTGGGAGGGAACACAAACTCCTGACTAGCAATTCTGTGTATTAATGACAATACTCTGCTTCCTAGTCCCTTACATCCTCACAGCATTTTTTAACCATTAACTAATGCATCAGTGAGATTTGTTTGAGATGGAGATGCAACAAGCAAGCTCAAAATGAGGAGCATGCAGGGCCACCATTTCAGTGGGAAAAGGTTAACTCACTCTAATTAAATCCCACAGAGCCTCTCTGTTCAGAAACCACCACATTTTAAAAACAATGAAAGTTAACATCTCATTAACAGGGAGGTTAGCTGCTGTAAGTCTGTTATATATAAACATTTTAAATGCTTATTTCTGCTGGAAAACATTGTAGAGGAATACTATATCCAAAAATATTTGTCAAAAAGGCTAAAAAACTACTAATCACTGCATTTACATTCTCATTCTGACCTAAATTAACATAGTTCTGCAGACTTTCCTGCACAGCCATACACAAGACCTTCCATGCTGTCTAACACGAGCAGAGGGAGCACACGTGTGCATCAGCCACACGGCAGACACCTTGTCTTGGGACAGAGCTGTTGCACTTGCTGTCACCAAGTGGGGAATATCAGTCCTGCTGGTGGTGATGGTGATGTCTCTTGCTGTCCAGAGCTGCTGCAGACCCAGCTGTCCCTCCTGCTCCACAACTGCAGTCACACACGCTGAGCATCATCAGGGATAAGTGCCAGCGGAATTCCTCAGCTCCATGAGGCTCAGGTACCACAGCACCAGCACAGCCTGAGCCTCGTTCACACGTGGTGCCAAGTGTGGAGCTGGCATGTAGCACTGATCTCTGCCTTTTACTGAAGACAGTCTTCTTTGTATTGGTCCAGTCATCATATGACCTCTCCTGACTATGTTTTCTATTTATTATTGCCGGAGAGAAAAGGGTTTTCACATGATTGGTATATGCACAGACACCAAAACTGTGCCTACTCTTAGAAAGATATTTGATTTATATTAATGAAGTGCTATTTTGGAAGTGAGAGACTGACTAAGAAATTTTATTCGGTTAAAGAGAGACCCAAGGAAATATACACCTCATTTATGACTCATAGTAAAAAAGGAGAAAGAACTTATGCCAGCTAGAAGGGAATAGCAAACAGCAAGTGTGTTTTTAGCAATTCACAGATATTATCCACAGCTTTACTCATTGAAGCACAAATTTACAATGTCACTCCTGATTGTATTACAGAGGGGCTTATTTCCAACACAGTCATGGGTTTATAACTTTAGTTAGCTTGTAACAATTGAAAAGTAGCAACAGGCATCATCGCTGTTGTTATGGCCACAGGGTGGTAACAGAATTCAATGAGTTCTAGAGACAAATACTCAAAATGTCAAAACATAAGTTTAACTGAGAAAAAGGCTGAAGTGTAAACCCAGCCCAGAGAATGGAAAAGTACTGGATAAAACACTGGAAAATATACTGCAGGGAACAATCCTGCTTTGGCAGTGGGATAGACTAAATGACCTAATACAACTTTTCCATCTCTAATTTATACGATTCTATGATTCAACAAAAACAAACTGTGAAATTAAAAACTGAAGCAAGTCTATAACCTGACTACCACATTTTACAAATGTATATATACATGATTCTATAGGTATTTAAAATAGTGACTGTCTTGGCACTAGTATTACAGAAGATATATGCAGACTGTCAGATTTCCTCTTAAAACATTCATCTGGCTGCCAGGCTGAGCAGATGCCAGCAGCCTCAGAGATAGACCTAAGAATAACCCTTAAGACACTCTGGAAAGAAATAATCACTCAAACTGAAAAAGTAAATTATGGTGACTGCCATGAGTGAAAACTCTGTGTTATGACAATCAAGTTAAGAACAAAGAAAAAAAAAACCAAACCCAACCGACCAAAAAAAAAAAAAAGAACAAAAAAACAGGGACAGAAAGAAGTTTGGGCCCTCAGTGTCTCAATATCATCAGCTATTATGTATGTATGAAGAATGGATATGGATACTCCATAGGATAGGAACTTACTGTTCTTTAACATGTTGTGCTTCTCCTATGTGGGGACACTTACAAATAAGTTGGATACATTCACATCATTAAAAAATTAATAAAATACGTAATACATCCAAGTCCATTCCTACCCTTCTTTTTCTTATAATGATCTTCTTTTAAAGGGAATCACTAATCTTAAGTGAGAGCAAAGAGAGACTTATATATTTAGGTTCTATTAGCTTAGTTTAAAAGTATTCCAAATGAGAATATGTACTAACAAAGACTGTTCTGTTTTCTGAGAAGGAAATACTGACTTTCAAATGTGCTTCCCCATGCAGATAATCCTGTGACCACAGAGGTTCCTGCAGTTGTAAATAATTTGAGACCACCTGGACATGTCTAATGTAGATAGCCTGGGGAAATAAGTCATTCAAAAGAAAAACGAAGTCGTCTTATTTGAGTCCCTGGGCACAGATCTGTAGCTCTAAGGCTAATCAATTAACTTCCAGCAGAAGAATGGGTGGCTCTGTTCTGGAGTACCAGCTTCAGTGCCTTTCTAAACAGTGGAAGAGCCCTGTCATCCTGTTTTAAATAAGGAAAAAGCTTCACCACTGGGGAGGACAAGTATATGATTTAAACAAATAGTTTATTAAAGGAGCAATTGTGAAAGAAAAGATTAATCCTTTTTTTTAAAGGAGTGTTTGTGCCATCTGAGAAAAATAGCTACTGTGGATTGCCTTTCCACAACAGTGAGCTTCCAACTATTAAATAATGTTTTTTGTTTTTTTTTCTCAAAGGAAAAAACACTAATAGTGTCGAAAAAAAACAAATGCTGGACAGACCATAATCCAGATGATTGCTACTGGAGTGTAATCAAACAAATCTACTTGGGAAGGTGAAGAAGTTTCCTGATGGTAAAATAAAAATAGTAGATGCATAAAACTGCAGGCTGCTTCAGCTTCTTTTAAAACCTTTTAAAATTGCCTTATTCATTACTGTCCTACTTTTTACATCTGCTTCAGCCCTTATTCTACAGCAGATGTTAAAACAGCCATCAAATCCTTACAGAACCTCAAGTCTTGTGACTTAAGGATGTTTTAACAAACTGAGATATTTAGGAGCCAATTCTACTGATTTTCAGCGAGGTTTGGGCTCCTGGGACAGGATTCACAGGAGAGTTTTATTCAGAGTTCCTACTGCACTGTCCCAGCTGATAGTGACCCTGGAGACCACATATCTCAGTAGGACAGGGGCACAGCAGCCTTGGCTGGACAAGGGCTGCAGAAGCCTCAAGAAGGAAATGCCACACCTTGTCTCCTCATTACAGCCAGCTTAGTTTGTCTCTCTTCAGCTACTGCATTTGTTTGGCCACTCTAACTATATTTGCCCACAGATATGTCAAACTGTAAGTTAGACCCAGTTTTACAGGTTACAGATCTAACATAGCTGCTTGTCTTGTGCAATTCTTTGTATAATTCATGGAACAGTGCATAACATGAACACCCCATTCAGTAGATCAGCAGACACATAGAAGAGAAATGCTCCACCAGGCTGAGCCAGAGGATATTTTGTGAGTTGAGCTTCAACTCACAAGCTGAGCAAAGCTCCTGGCTCCACTTATGTTTCACAGCCATGAACTTTGCAGAGCCAGGAAGCTAAGCCTTCCACAGAAAAATGGAGGGAAAGAAGGGAGAGGTGGAAGCCAAAAAACTCCCTTATAGTGTTATGACTGGGATATTTATTTCAAAGATCCACATGCATATTCCTCTTTGGGTAATTGAATCTGAGTCCAAGCTTCTCTATGCATGTGATTTTGGGTATCTGGGGACAATGTTTCTCAACTCCTCAGATCTTTCTTTTTCCATTAATTAAGTAGTCTGCTCTTTAGGGTAGTGAGGGGAAAGCAAGAAATTAAATAAAGGAAAAGGCTGAAGGAAAAAAACACCCCCTAACTTGCCAAACAGAACATTTCCCTGAAAAGTAGGACACCTGGAGCTGAAATAAAGTTTGATGAACCCCATTTTCCAGGGCTACATTTTCTAACCAGGTCATCCTCCTGCAGCTGAGAGATGCTAAAGGACATGTAGGAAATTTGAGTCAGGACTAAGTACATCTACTTAAAAAGCAAGATACATTTAAGGATGTGCTACACTGACCAAAATACTACTACTGCAAGTATTTTAAATAGGTCTATACACCAACAAGAAGGAAAACCATAGGGCATTTTGATAAAGATGCACAAACTTATATGATGTTTCTTTGGACTTAGAAGAAACAGGCTGGTGATGTGGTTCTACACTTTAATTTCAAGGGTTTAATATGGTATCTTTGGAAAATGAGGCTCCAAGTACCCACAGTATGTTTGAAGAGGGATGTGGGTTTTTCTGAAGGTGTCTCCCCTGTGCAGTACAGCGCTGTGCAGAGACACCTGGCACAGGGTGCCACCCCTGCAGGTGTTAGAGCTGTGCTGAGCAGCTCTTTGGCTGTGCAGCACTGCTCTTCATGGGTGCCCCAGCTTGGGCCAACAGGGCCCAGATTCTCTTCTCTGTTCATGATAGTTAACTACAACTTTTTATGCCCATTCTATATTTTTGCCCTAAGGAAGCTCTTACTTATGCTTAACAGTATAAAGTGTACACCCCCATCGAAAATATTAATGTCAGTCATTCATTAGTCTTTCATACCCATCTTCCCTATAAATTGGGTCATATGGTGCAGTACACACAGTCTGAGTAACTAGGTTAGGAAATTTGAATGATAAAATTCTCTTGCAAACAGTATAAGGTGTTTCAATATGTTATTTCAAAAAAACTATGCTTTCATTATTTGTTATTTTAATAACTAAAAACACAGTAATAATAAAACACCAACACTGGTTGGGTTTTTTCCCCTCAGAAAATTGTAAAACTGAGAGTTTGGGACATTTAAAGCAGTGACAGATTTTAGAAAGCTTGAAATATATTATGGAATGAAATGTCAGCTTTCCTTATGCATATATGCAATTTAGGCCCCTAGCTGCAGTGAACTATCTGGTTTTATGGGGTCTGTCCGGATAGTCTGGATTCTTTGGTCTGAATCTGCAAATTTTTTTCCCATGCTCAACTTTCCTACTGTGTGTGGTCCCACAGAAATCAATACAACTCCTCACAGTAGTTAAACCAGAGATGAGTGTGACTTTTTGAGTGTGAGTGTCTCATGGCTGAGACAGCATATTCCCATGAAAAGCAAGTGTTATCTAGGGAGAGGGAAGGTTCTCTCTGAATTATCCTACACACTTATTATTTTGTGTAAAAAATGCAAATAAAATTATAGTGTCACATTTTCCAGCTGAAACTGTCTGGAGGCTTTTTTAAATGATGCCAAGAATCATAAGTCAAAAACCTTAGAATAGTCAATGAATGTTTCAAATTATTCCCTTATTTTCTCAAGTCGCCTGGGCAAGGATATTTTACATGGCTCCTAATTTATTATCTTTCATAATAAGGAATGTTTTGCAGGAATATAGCATTATGGAATATTGCTGAGCATATTATTAAATATAATCATCAAGATTGTATGGTCATGTCTATCTTTATCCAAGATATTTGGAGAAAACTGGCAGTTTCATTCTTCATACATTTCAAGCTCTATTTATGCTGTTCAAAGAGCTTAACAAAATGGGTGCTCTGGTAGGTTACTGCTGCTTTTCCTTAGTGGAGAGCAACAAGTGCTGAGTCAGAGGAACCATGCAGAAATTCCAGTGGTCCAGGCCATTATATTCATCTCAAATGAGACCAAAATTCCACATTTGAATAGAACTATCAGTATGAAGAATACTGTTCCTTTTTATTAATGTTTGGGTTTTACATAGCACCAATTTAAAACAGTCATTCTTTTTAATTTACCACTGGGGGGTAAAAAGTCACACAGAATCACATAAAATCAAGTTTAGTATGAAGCAATGACTGATCCCAAACCTTGCATTATGCAGAGGAAAATTGTGTAGTCAAATAACAGCTGCCAGCTGTGATTTTGAGCCAGAGCAACAGTTTTTCTCAGCAGTGTGCTGGGAGACATCTCCAGAGTGAGTGGGATGGTTTGCAGTGCTCAAGGGGAATGGGCTGTGTCACTTTTGTGGGGAGCAGAGCACACTGAGGGAAGAAGGAAACAAAAAGATGGGGACAAAAATAATTACCTGTGCCCTGACTTGCCTCTATGTAACCCAGAACATAAATCATCGGCATTGCAGCCATTTTTAGGATTTTTGTCTTCCTCCCACTGCCAGGCTGGAGCAGCAGCTTCTGCAAGTGCATCTTAGGTCTGACAGGAGACAGGAGTGAGAGCAGGGGCAGCCATTCAGGCCAGTCACTGACAAAAGCACTTCCAAAAGTGCCCATGAAATATTATCTCTCTCAGGCAGCTGTTCAATACCTCACGATGTGTTAGGCACTGCCTTCCTGCCAGCACACTCACCCCAGCTTACTTCTCTTTATTAGATTGTGAATTCAAAAGCATTTCTCTCGTTGCTCCAGGGGCAGCTTCCCTCCCCAGGGACTCGGTGCTGCTCCCACAACCCTCGTGTACCCCAGCACCATCCAGGCCATCGTTCATCTCAATAGATCAAGCACTCAAGTGCCTGGGAATGCACTTTGATCCATTTTATGTAAGTAAAACAAAGTTTTGTCTTATGCACATGTATGTGCCAAAGAAAGAGTAGATCACTTCTGCAGATGGCAAAGTTAAATTAGTTAAATTTGTCACCATTTTGGTTGGAAATTTCTTTTGTCTGCCTACATGGAAGTCTTCTGTTTGGTGACAGCGTGTCTTTCAGGCATTTAAAGCCAAATGGGGGGGAAAAAATGGATCCTGAATGTTCCTGCTCACTGAGAACAAGTCCCTTGTACTCTACCACAGCCCCAGCCTGACTGTAAACTGGCACACAAACACAAAACATGCTGAAGAGTGCAAGCCCAGCAGGATCCAAGAGGTATCACAGTTGTTAATCTGCTGGGGTTTTAACAAAAGAATGAAAAAGGAACAAATCTGTGTGAGCAAGATGAATATACAAATAAGTTCCATGAGGAATAATTCAAAGGAAGTTTGGGATAATTTACTGCTGTTTGGATTAGTCAGCATAAATAAAAATATATTTATTCACAGTCTCAAATCCAGGCTTGGACTACAGGCCTGTTCCACAAGGCTCAATCTGCCATATAACTGGAGTTTAAAGTAAGACTTCAACAAATCTCAGAGAATATTTTATTGCTCCCCACTTACTACTGCAAACTCTCCTGTAAGTACCCTCTTCTGCTACTGACATAAATGTAGATTGTTTTCCATTAGAGAACTGAAAATAGAAGGCAATAATTCTTTGGTGAGTCAAGCTGAAACTTTCTGAATTATTAAACATTCATTTAGCCAAGGTCCAAGCCCACCTATGAGTGTAGCAGAAGCTCACAGGTAACATGGAGGAAGGGTGCAGTACTGAAGATCTGTGACCTCCAATTTTTATCTGCATGGTGTTACTGGTAATGGGAAAATTGAGTGTCCTGGAAAATATGGACAGCCACAGCTTCTTTTGTCTGAGCTGCATCTTGGGGGGCCAAAGGACTCCTTATTTCTGCCAGAGCCGTGAAGAACATTGGGGGACACATACCAGTCTCACCACAAAGCCAAAGCATTAACTAAATGACTGTAGTGAAAGTCAGGAAGATCAAATTAGGGTCAAGATAACTTCGTGTCCTGCTTGCTTGCTGCTTACTCAGAAATAATTTCCTCTTTATGTGAGTTGTTTGCTCAAATGAGGTTTGTAAGAGCCCTTATCTGACTCAGCCTCCAGGAAACGATGTTTGCCTCACTGGGTAAAATCATGCAGTCACTGAAAGCAGTGGGAACATTCCTGGGGATTTGAAGTGGGGACAAAGCCTGAGGTAACATACACTATAGTACATATTTCCTTAAACTCCCCACAAATGAAGAAAACCTGCCCATTAATAAAAATTAAAATCAACTAAAATTATAACAATTACATCAGCTATTTTCTTAATGAAATTATTTTTTTTTGTCCTGAAGAGAAGCCTACCCATACACCTAACTTTATTTATTCTTTTATGCTAAAAGTCCCTGTATTTCTCCATTAAGGTTGAGGACAAATATTGCATTAGCTCCTAAGAAAAATATGTCAAGAACTGGATCATATTAAACAGATTTATTCAGGTTTCCAAAGTGTTTCTGATCAGTTTTTAAGCCATTTTAGGCTTGCACTCACCTAGCAGTTCAGACTTTTCCTGACTGAATTTTGAGCCGCTTGCAGAAAGACAGAAAGAATTTTGTATTTGCCATTATACATGAGATATAAATATGCTTTCATTTGGCGATTATTCTCATGTTTTCCAACTTTTCCATTGTCTTCAAAGTTTCTTAGATTAACTTGTTTATAAATGTCTTTCTCTTTTTTGCTTTTCTTTCTCCATTTCATTGGTATTTGGGCTCTCTATTAGCCTTCAGATAGTGTCTGATCTAACTTTGTGAGACTATGGAATAAGCATCATATGAACTTCTTATTTCGCACTGTTCTCTTCCTCCACCTTTGCAATCATATTTTCCTATTTTGTGTTTTAAAAGTGCCTTGGTTTTACAGTAGTTATGAAAGATGGAATCCTTGCCTGTGAAAGACTGTAAATGCTGGACTGCTGACAGCACAGAAGCAGAAAGAAAATGTACAAAGTGTAACCTGAATAAGAATTCTCCATTTCTGGCAGTGCTTTGCACTTCTGCCAATGCAAAGGCAGCAGGACCAGCCCAGTTCACCTGGTCCAAGAAACCTGCTGTGCCTGGATTTTTGCAGTTCAATGCATATCTAAACATGCCTATAGATTTAGCTCCTTACTATCTGTTTCTTTACCCAGATATATAAATAGTGAGGACCTATTAGAAGCCAAGTCCCTAAAGTATTCCTGTAGAAGAGATACCACAGAAATCTTCCTGTATGTTTGGGTTTCTTTGGGATTTTTTCTCTCAATGTTTAATCATAACTCCAGGAAAACACCAATTTTTTAGTATCAGAATTTAATTCTTTATTCACCCTGTGCTCCTCAATAAACATGTTCATTTGAGAGCTAGTTTTATTCAGATAATACCCAACTGCTCCTGAGTTAATCAAACAGAAGCAGCAAGGAGGCAAAAACAGAGATCAGACCTGCCACTTACACACTTTGCAGCCCATGATGGGCAGGCACCCAACCTTGCTGGAGATAAACATCTCAAAAATTAGTCTTATCCAGAATATGCTTCTGTCCCTCTGTCTGTAAAAAAAAAAAAAAGAAAAAAAAAAAAAAAAGAAAGCAAAGAGAAGACAAGCCTGTCCATCCCCATCCAGGGATGCAGAGATGCAAGAGCCACATTGACACATTTTCAGACTCTGCTTTGCCTCTCCCCACCTTCCAGTCCTTTCTAGCCAACTCCCAAGTGATTTTTTTTTAGAGGTAAAGCAAGGGAAAATGAATTTTCCATAGAAATTCCATTTCTATTTATAGAAGTGATTACCCACTGACACAAAACACATCACAGAAAGACCTTTCTGTCCACGACATTCAGTTTGACCATGAGCACACTTCTGTAAGACTTGAGGCTTCCTGAAGCTCTGCTGAGACTTGCAGGATACAGTGTTCAAGAAGCCCTATTCAAACTCAAGACAGAGCTTTTACATTCCTTGGCCATCTTATTGTTCATCTTCCTCAATTTATAGCACTCTTTAGAGCAGAAATTAAAAGGGCAACATTTCATTCAAAAATTGCTACAATCAGGTGCAGCTTAAAGAGTTAACTTTAAATGATGTTATTGTCATGATGCTGTTCAAAGTGCCTTCTTCACAAGAATCCTATTTGAAACTGTCTTCCAAATACACCTGGAATAAGATTTCCAAACACTGAGGTTTCCCTGAAGCACAGACCAACTTTCAGTCATCTCTAGGTAAAGCTAATTCACAGTCTAGTGTAAAATCCATCTGGTCTAATTAGGTGACAGAGTTTGACTCTCCCTGTTTCTCACCCTTTTCTTAGTCAGTCCTGTGCAAGATGGAATAGAAAATTTAATTCTAGATGTTAGAGACCAGCAAACTGAAGATCTGTTAAAGAAATCAAGCAGGCCACTTAAACTGATTTTCCTTCCATCAGACAAAACTCTGTGCAATGGAGACCCATTAAATGAATATATAAGGAAGCTGGTCTGTAGTGCATCCAGCACAATGGCCAAAAGAACACTGTTAAATTTATCTATCCAACCCAAAATATATCTCACACAATGTGAGAGACTGCTCAAACAAATATCTCTCACTCAAGGGAATTGCTAAAGTATTTGGGTGCAATATGGATACATATTTAACAGTTTTATACTTCAGATTGAATAACCCTTTAGAGGTTTACCATGCTTATGGCTTCAAAATCAGGATGTAAGTCTACTGACTACTAATAGGGACTTTATTGATGCCTTTTCCAGTGCAGAATAAAAACTGTGTAGTACACTGGTATTGACTTTCACAGCTCCTGACTATTCTTTGTACCTATTTCTTGTTGTTTTGAGGTGACTTCTGACTTCATTGAATTCCTTATGCAAAGCCCGTAAAGCTGTCACCAAAGGGACTTTGGGTACCTAAAAGTTTATTTGAAAAAGAAAGTTTTATTCAAAAAATTAATTTTTCCTATTTTTGCTTCCTGAATGAAATTGTTTAGGATAAAAACATATTTCTAGTGTCAATGGGACCTCTGGAACATTATTGATTTCAGTGAATTTTATAAAATCTTTAAATGACACGTTCCCTAAGCATCAGTCTGTAATCAATATCTTTGTTAATGTTCCATCCTCTACAAATTATGTGGTTTTATTTTCTGAAGAAAGTTTTTGGAAATAGAGGTTCCCTGAACAGGAGCTATCTCAGACTTTCAGGAGGACAAAATTCAGACCCCTTCCTGGTAACCCCCCCACTGCAGTCATTCATAAAGGGGACTATTCAAATAATATAATGTCAAGTCAGCTGACCTCTACTGTCAAACAGGAATGTAAAAGAAAAGCAGCATCTTAATTAGGAAGGCTCCAAATCGTATATAAATTCATAACTCAATGGCAATCACTCAGAAGCTGATAGGGAACTAGACACTTAATCAGTGAATTAAAGTAACGTGCTTCATTCAGCTGCCACTCTCAAACAATTTCTGTCATGTACTTTGCTGCAATGTTCAGGTATGAAGCATATTTCATTATATAGCTTGGAAATCCCAGGGGTATGGATAACGGCAGCATCCTCAGAAATTCCAGATGCCTTTAATATTCACATTAATCATTCTTTCTCCTAACTTTAGCACAATGAAAAGATTCAGCAGTCTTCAAAATATCCATCTCTTGCACTGAAATCTTCATATTCTGAAAAAATTACAAACCTGGTTTAGAGCGGAATTCAAATTTTCTTGTGAAGGAATTACCTGGAAAAAAGAAACAAGGAATGAATGTTTTTCTCTTTCCTGGTTGATAATTTTTTTCCACAGCAAATGAACATGGTAAACCCTGTTCATATGGGAAGTCAAAGAATTTTGATCTTTTTTCCTGTGCAAAAGTATTGATTTTGAAAATAGCAGAATTCTCTTTCAGACAGTCACTTCCACAAAAAATCTATGCCCATTAAGCACAAGAAGTTATCCAGATTCTCCAAAAAGTTGGCATATATCACAGCCAAAGGCACCATGAAGTATTTTGTCTATGTCATTATAACAAAAAATGTGTTTATATCTTCTTGTAGTGTCTAGCTGTACCTTCTTGTCTTAGAATGGAAATGCAATAGAAAAGAGAATTCCCAGTAAAACAATTTCAGGGACTACTGATACCATGAGGCAATGTTTCCTAGACGTACTGACGTAAAACATAGCAGAAGGGTGAAGCTTCCAATACCAGCAAAGTCACGACTTTTACCCTTACAAAATGCTGACATTTCAGTGAAAATACATATGATTTTGTAGTGTGTTTGCATTTCACTTGGAAAATAAAATGGGTCGGATGAGTGTTTCCAGACAAGCTCTCCTAAGGAGTGAAAATGGTTGGCAGAAGTTCAGTTCTAAGACCATTGCTCATCGCTTCAGGACACACATCTACCACTACAGAAGCAGACATACTCCAGATCTTGTCTGAGAGAGCAGTAAAAGCTCATCGCAGCAAAACCAATCTGAGTTTCCTCCAAAAGAGAGAAAACAGAGATTCACCAAGCTATATACCACCTGGAATGGCTTTGCAGGTCAAACTTCAAATATATTCTATGAGAGAAGAGTTTATTATCTTTTTGCTTTCAAGAAGCTCCTTATTGAAACAAATCAATTTGTGGTATTTATGGCACCTATACCCATTGACAGAGCCTACACAAAGTTATTTGTATGTTGTCAGGCCACTAGAAATGCTGCTGGGTGAAGGTACAAAGGAGACATCACCTGTGCAATAGATTTCTTCACCCAATGACAGCATTTAATTTTTCCCCTATCTGGAGACAGAATTAGTACACTAAGGGTCTTAGGAAACAACTCTATGAGATAAGATATAATGGAGCTTTTACCAGCTTAAGCCAATGCAAGGTCCAGTGAGATTTTCCAGCTGGAATTTGCTTTTTCTGCCTCTTACATGTGCACTCCCAGGCAATGTGTGAATTTGTCATCAGGCACTAACAAATTGCTGTTTGTTTTGCAGACTGCCCATGTCATCCCAGCAGGAGGAGCAGAGTGCAGAGCCAGAGGTGTCACAGCTGGCGCAGCAGCCCCCACGGGCAGACAGGAGCCAACTGCTGGGGCTCAGCCAGCCCCTGCTCCCCACACAGGCTGACCCTCCACCACAAACTTGCAGCCAGGTCTCTTCCCAATGTTTTGCCATGCCTGTGCTCCATAACTCCAGCTTCAAGAGAGGTTCCCTTTTTATGGCCACAATTGCTCAGTTCTAGCAGAGAGCCAGGCAGCAGACCCAGAAGTAACCCAAAAATGCCAAAACCCTCTCAGGTGAAATCATCCTGCATGTGACAGAACGGTGTCCTGTCCCCACACACTCCTAATCAACGCCAATTATTCATTTCTTAATAAGGCAGTATTAAGAGATTCTGTTACACGTGTTGCAAGGACGTTGTCATTCTTTCAATTGCTCAGCCTACAATGGGAGTAATCTCCATAGAGCAGCAAATGATGATAGATAAGTAACCTAAGCCAGAAGATTTTGATGTTGTTTTAAGAATATCACTGGAAGAGGTTTCCCTAGATTTCAGAGCATTGCTGGGTTCTTTTTTTCAAAAAATAGATATATATTTCTCACTTATACATTTCAAGAGCATTACCACAAAGAGGAACCCTTGTTGCCCTCTCATATTTAACATTCATGTGGAAGTAGTCAGCAGTCCTTCCTCTCCTCTCCTCCAGCTCAGTAACACATATTTATCTAAAAAGCCGACCCATTTTTTAGCTTAAGAAAAACTTTATCATAGAGGATTGGAACTAGAAGAATTCCTAAATAGGCAATTCTTCTCTCCTTTTTTAAACCTCTCTCCTTCTGTCACTTTGGTGATGATGTCCCTGACCAGTCTGTTACAGCCTGACCTCAATGCCTCATATGGTCTAAACATCACCAGATTCTATCTGACACACCAAGAATGAAGTAGGTGATGCTTTACCATCTCTTTCCCCATCAGAACTGCAGACCAAGTACATATATGACAAGGCCATATGTGGAAACACTCTGAAGGCATCTTCCTTAAAAAAAAGAGAAAAAAATATGGAGGTTTTTCTCTATTGCTAAGTTCACTGGGAAAAAAAAATAAATTCCACTTCCTGTAAGTGCTCCCTATAAGCTGAAATTAGAGGATGAAACTGGAGGATCACCCCACAAGCACAAATATAACAAATACACCTTTACCAGCTTTATCAATGATAAAGTAGGGGAAGAAATAATTTTCTGCTGCAAAAAAAAAAAAAAATGTCCCATACATTTTCTGTGACATTAACCTTTTACCAAACACAATTACGTAGCAGATTGTTACAGTGACTTCTGTGGTGATCACAAAAGAAAAGAGCTAGATCTGTAACATGAAATTGACGTCTTGCATACCTCCCTGAGAACAGCCCTCTTTCTCTCAAGGTGCCTGTCTGCCTTCTCTCCTCAGCCCTCAGGGCAGAGAGGAAGCCTCACCTCAGGTCTGTGTTGCCAGGCAATGAAGCTGTACTGTAGAGATGGGAATTCTGAATCTCAGCTCTCTAACTTTCTGCAAAATGCATCTGTAGGCAAAGTCAAAAATGTATTTTGAGAAAATTCTTCCTGGCAGTCTTTGTTCTGAAGGATTTTCAGGCAGACACAAGAAGAGGTGGAGGAATCTTACCTGAGCATCCAAACTTACGTTCAAGAAAGTACCAAGTACATAAACACCCTTCTTCTGGGTGTCCTCATGCACCTGTGGCTCCCTTGAGTTTCTTCTGGAAGCCTGAGCAGCAACTGGACCCAGGTGGGTAAATGCCCTTTGCAGGAGCATTGCAGATCAAAGATGGACATTCTGCCCACTTCTCAGTGAACCCAGAGTGAAGCTGTCAGTTTTACTCTCTAGAGAAGATCCCGCTCTAGAGGAAGGGAGAAGGAAGGCATCAGGCTGCAAGACAAATATTTCATATTTCTCTTGAGAAGAAACTAATTCCTGAAACTCAAAGTTCTGTCACTCACCTTTAAAGTGGTTGTTTTTCCTCTCTCAACTTTCATGTTCTGGGTTTGTTTTTGGTTTTTTTATATCATTGCACACAGTCAGAACTTGTCTTGGAACATGATCAGCTCCAAGTTTTGTGGAATAAGGAGAGGAGAGAGGCAGAATTTAGGTAACTGGCTACTGTTGGCTAAGCATTCCCACTGAAAACTAGAGGGACTTTGCCTAGGCAGAGGACAGAAGGTGAGGGTGAATAAAAGGCACTTCTGAATCTATACTGTGTGGGCTAAGAGGTAGCATTAGTTTCAGATGAGAGTTTGGGTACTGACCAGCTGCCCTGGCAGCCAGCAGCATGAACCCTTTTGTATGCAGAGGAGAGAAGAGGGCTGCAAATGGGCTTCCTTTAAAGCCAGGGCAGCCTTTTGCCTTGATCAGGTGAAAGACAGCAAGGATCTGGATGCTCTTGCTATACCCATTAGATTTTTTTCTTCCATCTTGCATTTTACAGATGCTCCAAATGAAGGAGAAAGGTTTCTGCCTTGAGGATCCTTCCTGAGTTATACAAAATTAATCATGAGCTTATGCAAGAAAACAAAGTTATCTCTTGACAGGAAAAAAGAAACAGGGAATGTCAGAGAGGTATAAAAATGCAGTGTATGGACTTCATGACTCTTGAAATAAAGTAAAATAAAATCAAGACAGCACATTGTGTCTTAGGTCATTTAAAATCAGTGCCATTTTTGTTCTCAGCTGTGTATTCTGCCCTGAATTCAGAGCTGTCATGGCTCTTTGTTCTTAAATCTCTGTGAAGTATTGCAAAGATGGAAGCTGTTCTGCTTCTCCACTCTCACTGCCTTCAGGTTTATTCTCCTTCCC
>QUSF01000003.1:11126012-11257273 GCA_003676055.1 Chloebia gouldiae
TTTCCTTTTGCCAATCCTACTTCTTCTTATTCAGCAATAAAATACACGTGGCATTTTCATTTAGCAAGAATACATTCTGGAAAATTCTTATGAAATTTTACAAAACAATTGTCAAAAAAATGCCATGTGTTCCCTATAGGTTTCCTTTAAAACAACACAGGAAAATTATTACATTTCCTTTGCCACTGCCCTTGATTCATGCACTGTGGTTCAAATTCTGCACTACTAGGCATAAATGCTATTGTAATAACTTCATTTTGTACTAGCAAAGATTTTGGCCAAATATGTAAGAAATTCCTATAGTTCTGCTCAAACCTTCTTCTGCTGTTAGAGAAAAGACAGGTGCCAGACTCTTTTTGGGGGTGCTCAGTGGCAGGACAAGGAGCAATGTCTAGAAACTAAAATGCAGGAAGCTTCACCTCATCTTGAGGAAGCAGTTCTCTACAATGAGGGTGGCAGAGCACTGGAAGAGCTGCCCAGGGAGGTCATGGAGTCTGCCTCTCTGGAGACATCCAAACCCTACCTGAGCACATTTCTGTGTAACCTGCTCCAGGTGACCCTGCCTTGCCTGGTGGGTTGGACTGGATGATCTCCAGGGGTCCCTTCCAACCCTACCAATTCCAGGATTCTGTGAAAAATATTTTTCCAGAAAAGGGACATGTATTATGATATGCAAAATTAGCCTTGCTTGTTAGTCAGCACAGAAGGAGTTAAACCAGGACAAAAATCTACTCCCTGAACCTGAGAAGTATTTTTGGAGACACCGCTTTGGAAAGAGGAAAACCTGCTTGGTTTTTGTTTAAACTAGAACCAGAATTTCACTGACTGGCTTAGGCTTTCAATGCATTTTCCAACCTGTTGGACACCTTCCACAAATATAAAAAGACACTACAGACATAAGTGAAGAGAAAGAGAATGTTACTTTTGTGCACAAATTCCTCCCCAGGGGTTTATAAAGAAGGTCTGTATTTTTGTGTAAAGATACAAAACAAATTTTCTACTACAGGGAGGAGCAGTAAAAGCAAATTTATTATCATTTTTATCATTCCTGACAGTATTTTCAGCAGACAGCCCAGGTCCATGAACTGTGCCTCAGAGTTTCCACACATGAGAAAATTTGGGAATTGAAATTCACTGCTCTTGTCAAAGTGGTCCAAAAGAATGAGCCACCTCTTCTAGAACACACAGTGTTCCTGCACACAAAGTCATAGAGAGAGAGGATCTGGAGGAATGTTTTTTCCAGAAGCAAAATTAATTTCTTTTCCTGATGACTTTAACTGAAAAACTAGATAGTTTAGTATGTTGCTTTATTGGATTTGGGGTTTTTAAATTGCTAGTTGCCTTTTTTTTCAGATTGAAGATTCTTTTCCTGTCTCTTAACTCTGTATCATTTTTGTTCAGTGCCACAGACATAACAGCTCAATGTCTGAGGACAGGGATTGGGAGATAACAGCAGTTTCACAAAAAAACAGAGTTCTCTGAGCCAAATACTCTTCCAGACTCAACAAGCCCAGTGATTCTCACTGTAGTTACACGGTGTTTTTGCAGTATTTTCTTCATCCTTGAAATAATTCTGCCACCTACTCTCTAAGAACTGAAGAAATATATTCTGTACCTGGAATTAGAAAAATCTGGGGGGGAAAAAAATTAATTGCAATTAGTTTTGCCCGTCTAATTTGCAGGCAGTCTTGATCTATTCCTTGTGGGTCTAATGGAAAGCATGTATTGCTGAGTATGGTAGCTCATACCACTGCATTGTTATGCAGTGCAGGACTAAGAGAGTTCAATAAATTATTAAATATATCCCTAAAAAAGCCTTTCTGAAAAAACAGAACTGTTTCTGTAATATATAAGAAGATTGAGTCTCCTTTTCCAATGACTGATCCTACTGACCAAATTCTGCCCTTTGTTTGGAATATAACATTTGTTTGCTCTCTAACATTAAGCAACATTGTTCCATTTCAGCTGCAGGGCTTCATACCTCCACAGTGCCACTTTCTGTCTTTTATGTTTAAGTCATATTTCAACACCCCATACTCGCTGCTCAGATCCTAGATTCTATCCACAGCTAAAAACTGACTTGCCAGGTGAAACTTTTTTAAAGCCAAGTTATAAAACAAGTGGGTCTAGAAGGAAGAGTATGCACATAACTAAATACAAATACATTTTTAACCAAAATCTGACGGTTCCAGGACTTACCCAAAACTCCTAAACAGTTACTTTTGGTTGCCTCCAATAATGTTTGAATATGTCTGCTTATAAAACCTATTACAGCGAGTTTCATTACTGCTTTCTCCAGCTTTCCTGCAAAGAAACACACTGAAGTGAATTGCTTCTGACTTGAATCTTCACCAATATTGTCTATCTTTTGGTGGCCTGTGTATGCAACTGTAATATTGGAAGGTTCTTAGAAAAGTTTAAAAACTGGACCAAATTCAGGCAAGAGAGAAAACTTCAAAATTAAAAGGATTTTTACAGGGAATTCATGTATGGAAGGAAAGAAATCCCCTTTATGACTTGATGAAAACATTTGAGGAGAATCCTCATTCTTCTAATTATTTGCTATTTTTGTCAGAAATGTAAGCAATTGTCATGGCACATCATAAATTACTGATAACATATCACCAGTGAACATTAGTAAGTGAGATAAATGCAGAAAGTATTTATACTGCTTCCAGACCAATTAACACTCTGCCACCCTTCACCACCCAAGTTTGATGGTATTTGAGTTATTGACAATTTGAAACTGCTTCCTTTAAATAATCTTAGCTGTTGTGGGGTATTATTATCCCAGATACACTGCAGAATCCTAAATCCAGGTCAGTTATGAAATTTTCCCCCAGCTCCATCAAAAGGGGCCCTTGTTGACTTCTTCAGTGCTCCAGCAGCCAGCGCCCACAGTTGCTCTGTGGAAAGATGTGACTCATGCCCAATTCACTCATCTAAAATTCTCTCCAGCTCAATAACTCCTGGCAGTTGTTTCAACCTTTTCTGGGTGTCAGAAGCACAGACTGTTTTATCTGGATGTTCTGCGTGGCTTGTCAAGTGGAGGAGATGGATTAACATCACATTCCCATCAATCAGGTGCTGTTCACCAAGTATTACAGATGAGCCAAGAAGGAACACTGTAAAGCAATATTCCAGTTTTGCTGCTGCAATGGCTGACCATTCAGTCATTACACAATAATTTATTGGATATTAAGGAATTTTAAGGCATAACTTCAGTGATTTCCTACAGCACAAACAATTTCTGAACTATTCTAACCTGGTATGACTCAAATCAATCCTTGAACTTGCATTCCAAGAATTCCCCCTTCTCTAGCAAACTCAGACTATCCATTGACTGACATTGCCTGAGACTGATTTTTGGAAAAGTAAGTGTGTCTTTCACCAACCACACTGCTCCTTACAGCTACCTTAATGTACTCAAGGCTTCTCCTGAGAAACACCAGGCAATGAAGAGCCCCTTTGTTGGGAGCTGCTAGATCTGATTAACTCCCACCAAAATAATATTCCTATTGTGTTCACCATACTAATTCAAAATCAACCTACAATTCTATCATCTACTGCAGAAAAATGCTATAATTCACCACTTCTAGATAGAAAAAAATACGAAAATAGCATTATCCAAATGGCAAGCCCTTAAATTTTCACAGCGTCTAGGCTGCATGACATACACAGTGTGTCCTTAAATGCCTTCTCAGATCCAGAGGCTGGGAATGTTTTGACACTATTTTGAATTTATTAATAAAAACATTACTAAGTCTGGGGAAACAAATACAAAACCTGCAATTTTATTGTTCTTTCTGTTTTCCAATGCCTCTGCTCATCAGTCTACCAAAAATTTTTGGTTTCCCAGGCAAATGTCAAGCCCAAGACAATCTCCTATCCTCAAAATGCAAGATATCCTTTTAAAGTTTTCTGCAACACCTGCATACTTCTACATTTAAAATAATGCTATTGGATGCCTCAGAAACAACACTGAGGAGTCTTATCCTCTTTTAATCCTTTTCTCAAAAAATTGCAATGCACTTTTAAGTACTTAGGATGCTCACAAACCCCTGCACAACTGGCAGAACCCACATCTGACCTGCAGCCATACTTAGCAAAGTCATCTCTCTGAACATGATTTTGGCAATTTGACAGATACAATTTTTTTAGAGCTATTTATGTAAGATGATATTTGGAAATGGCTATTTTAAGGGAGTTCAAGTGAGAGCAGAACTTGCAAAAAATTTAGCAAAACTTTTTCAAACCTTCCATTCAGCTATCTCAGTACTTCTTTGCTTTGATTCATCATAGCTACCTTTAGCCAACTAGAAATTTAATGCTTTACCTAAGGTACCCTTTCTCATTTTGGTCAAAAAATATACAGTTAATCTACCTTAGGCCTACTATTCAATTTCAGATTTTGTATTCTTTCTGAGACAATAAAACCAGAGGGTATTTTCAGTCAATCATAAGGCACATATGATTCAAAATTCCAATAAAATTAGATGTGAGCTAGAACTCACCTCTTTTTATTGGTAAAGGGAACCAGGCATTTAAAGGTCAGTGATTCCTTTAAAGCATCCCCTTTTTGTTTCCTGTAGCATTCACATTAGATTATCAAAAATTGCATTGTTCAAAGACACAATTTTTTAAAAGATAAAATGAATTCTCTGAAAAGGTACAGTTAAGAAATAGCCAGGAATGTACTTCCAGATTTTCCTGGCTCTGGCTATAACTCAGCAACACTGTGTAGTTACACCATCATCCAAGTCATGCAGCTGTGCAGGATTTTATCCATTTAAAGCAAAACAAAGCTTATTATCCAGTCAAGAATCACTGGAGATCCACTCACAGCATTTGCACAGCAACACCAACTCTGCACTTCAGGTAGTTGTTTAGGTAGGAGCAATGTGCAATAAATAAGTCACACTGAACAGGTTTTTCCATTAAGAACTGGCTTTCCCTTGGATTGTTTCTTACAGATACATTCCACTGATTGGTCTGGTACCACTCAGATCACTCTGTGCAGTATTCCTTGGTATTAGACAGGCATTAATACTGCCTACAATGAGTGCATTCCTAATTAGGAAATTCTAGTCTGTGGGCTGATTTCAATTCCCATTGATTTTGATTTTAATTTTCCTCCTATTAGGAGAAAATTAGGTAGGCAGCTTGTGCATGGGTGTGTTAGGAAAGTCAGGGAAGAAAATCAGTAGTGAGTGTTTATTGTTCTATCTGCACTTTCTCAAGGATGAACTCAAATAGATTGTTTGGAGGAAGGTTAATGAATTTAGACCAGGGTTTACAACAGCTGCCAGCACAGGGGGAGAGGCTGGGGGAAGCAATCTGCCCGAGGTGAGGAGAGGCTCTTAGAGTAGCAGGAAAGCACATGCTGAGAATTCTGCTTTTTTGACAGGTCAACTAAAGTGCAATTTGTGAGATCAATAAACAGACCTGCCATTATTATGGATTAGCCAGACTTTCCTTCATCCAGAGGCTTCTGCATTACTGGAGAAAGTGTATATTATTCTGGGACCTTCTGAAATAGGCAGCTTTAGTTGGAATATGCAAGGGAAAGTGGCAGGGGGGGAAAGGGAGACAGGATCATCACAAATTCAGTTTTTCTTACTGTTTTATCAAAACATTCCTATATATAAGTCTCAATTATATATATGTTTTATATATATATATATATATAATATATATATAATAATCCTGTTTTTTCTAATACTGAACTCATCAACCACACTGAGATCCTAATGTGACAAAAAAAAAAAATTAAAGATTTGGTTTCTTTATCCATAGAGAATTTTCCTTACAGTCTCTCCCTTATGCTCTCTCCCATCTAACACTTACACATGTGTCAGCCTGTTTAGCTCTTCACCAAAATAACAAAACAGGTGAAGGCCTCATACATCTTTACTTTTTATGGTGGTGTGCAGGTTTCCTCCTGCAGGTCTCCTGTTCTCTCTTTGGGACCGGTTAAAATGCCCTGTAAGAGATAAAATCATGTTTCTTGGCAAGTTTAGGATGTGGTAGTACTGAAATAATGGGTCTGGAGCAATAGCAGAGTTGAGCAGCCAAATGATGAGCACATGGTAAATTCCATGATTATATGTGAGAGCATGAAGTTTGAGTTTGCAGGAGGAGAGAAGTTATCTTCATTGAGTAGGAGTATACAGGGACACTAAAACCACTCACCCCTGAAATTTTGGTCTTATAACAGCTCATCTTTAGCTCTGTATTTGTGAGACACTAAGAATTACACAGCTTCAGGCCCCACTGATGTTTCTCAAAACTAATATCTAGCGTCAATAATAAAAAACCTTATTCCTTCATTTTTAAAACCTATTGCCCTATGCAAAAATAATTCTGTCTTGCTTGAAGCCAAGCAAAACAATTCAGATTTGGAGAATAGATATTATCTGCACAAAAACAATAATTTTAAAAAATGACACTACTTGCATCAGACCAGAAAGTAAACTATCATTTCTTATAAGTTTGTTGAAAAATAGGATGAGACATGAACCTCATGCTAATGTTTCATTTGAAATGGGACAATGGGATCTATTTTCTTGTGAAGATTTTAATTGAAGCAACAAAGCATTTAAAAAAAAAAACCAACAAACAGATATAAACATTTAAATCATATATTTCATAAATAAATGTGTAAGTATACACATATTTACTCTCTTACTCCAAGATCCTTGTTAATGTGTATTTATGCAAGAAGTTCTACTACTTGAAAAGTAAAAGAAATCATGAAAAACTGAGTAAATATCAGTAAATATTTTTATAGCTATTTTAAGTAGATCTTATGTGCAGCTGAAATGCTAATTATTTGTTTAGGGAAAATGAAGAGTAATAATTTATTTAATGAAATACTTTTTAGTTTCAGAAAATGTCAGGATCACACATACCATCTGGCTTGTCTTATTCAGGTATACTGTTCATTCACTTTCATCCAAATTTATCTGAGATATCAGATGCCACCAGAGTCTGAGTATCATGACAAATATTCGAATATTCTTCCGTCTTTCACAAATGTCAATACAATTGTTGGGGTTGTCTTGTCACCTATGTGATCCTTTAATTTTTGTCCTTCTCAATGAGGAATCAAACAGCCCAAGAATATAAAATATGCAAGAGTCCCATGATTTTCTTTTCTATTTTTACAATGGTGGTACATAGGCTACTACACATGACATAGGGAGGAGACTTCCAAGCTTACAGCCAGGTGTTGGCTCTCTACTTCCCTTATCTGGTACAATATTCACATCTCCTATTTTTGCCACAGAAAACTTCTACTCCACAAGACACTGAAGACTTTTGCCACTTCACTGCCATAAAACTCTGCTGTTTAGTTCCCCATCACAAGCCTAGTTTTTCCTCTAAAGACTAATTCCCATCCAAAAAATCCAAGTTTTCAGCATCTAGATAGGATAAATTTTGGACAGGACTGAACATACAGAATAGAGGAGACCCAGAAGGGTTTCTGTCCCCACATCAGGTACCATTCATCATAGTTCAGACAGCTCTCCAGTGCTGGAGGTGTGATGGAAGATTTGAGACATCTTTAATCTTATCTCAGTGTAGTGTTGGTATAGTGACATAAATCTGAGTATAAGACAACCACCAGACCCCAGTCCCTGTGGCTGCCGCACCCTTTTTGTAGAGGTATGAAAGCAATTTCTTGCACTGTCTGTGGTGTTACACACTTTTCATCTTACAAAAGTGAAAGGAATGAGAGAAAAGAAGCTGTAGTCTTTTAAAAATAACCATGTAGGCTAAATAATACCTTACCTGTACATTATATATTTCTGGGATTGTTATGGGTTATTTTCCCTGCCTTTTCTAAGAAGTTTTTTAAATTTGAGTCACTTGCAAATCACATTGTTTCACATGTGGAAATACAATCTCAATTATTGAGTGCTTCCCCAAATGGTAAAAAGTGCTGTTCTTAGTTAATCCTGTGTGTGTTACAAGTTTCTGTGTGAGGCCGAGGGCTGCTGACCTGTTTGTTCTTCACAGTGTAAAGCCAGAATTCTTCACTGAATGATCTCCTAACACAATTTGAAGGGCTGATGAATGTGAGGAGACAGACGGTGGTGTGAGAAGAATTGGACTATCTTTCGTCTAAATATGCAGCACTGCCTGTCTAATAGGTCCTGGCATTGGCTATTTAGGCTGTTACTGCAAACCACCTACTAAAAATTGTTTCAGTGTGTTTACTTTCAATAGCTTGTGAATTTTGGAACTGTGGAAGAATTATGAACCTGTGGAATCTCAAGACCTGCAGAGCTAAAATTTGCTGGAAGAAGGTAGACTTGCAGCACTTGGATGCTGATGAACAGGAAACAGCCAGTCCCCAGAGGCTCCTCCAGTACTACAACAGAGAAGGGTCTGGTTGCTGTGCAGTTAGATATCAAAAAAGATCTGATGGTGTAAAACACTACAGATTCATTTCTCTCTTTTTCCCACTACTGCTTTACTCACCATTTTCAAAATTAAATGTTTCATCTTCGATGTTTGAAATGGTTTTCCATCTCAGAATTAAGTTGGATTTTTTAAAGGGGTTAAATAAGCATGAGGAATAATGTCATTGTTTCTTTTAATCTAAAATACTTTTTTTCTGGTTTAATGTTATTTCATTTTATTGAGAAGAATTGCAAAGATTTGCTATCCAAACAAAAAAAAATACAAACAGTTACTAACTAATATAAATAAATGCCGAACTGGAATTAATTAATTGCAAGCAAGCAAAGATCTTCTTAAGCTATAAAACAAAGTAAAAATAAATAATTCCCAAAGTTTGTAACAAAATCAATACTTAAAACTACAGCAGCAGATGAAATTTCATAGATTTAGGTAGCTAAAGAAGGACTGCCTTTATTGATCTACTTCTATGCACTCTTGGAAGCTAGTATAAATACAGTTTCCCATTCAGGGAGCTGGTTTCCCATTATCATTGCACTCTACACTTTGGATATTTTATAACATATTGGAGTTTATAAATATGCCTGCTTCTAATATACATCCAACCATGCACAGTCTAAGATGTATGAGATTTTAAAAACAAAGATGAAGTTCCTTACCATCAGAGAAGAGTGTTCTGTCAGGCTTTGCCTTCTTTAGGCACTGAAAGTTCACTATTTTTTCTGAAGCTACTCACTGGGATCCCTCTCTACCAACAAAAGCTCCTTTGGAGTGAGATTCACCCATCTGAAATAAGGGGCCCAAAGCAGGTCATCTGAATTACCTTCCATTCTTTATAGAGGAGACTAAGTAATATACTGTGGACTTCTGAAAAGCAAAATTAAGATGAAATTAATTGTGTCTGTTACCATGTAATATTTGTTTCCAGCAACAGGAAAATAAGCATAAAATTTAAGAAGCTAAATCTCTTCATTTACTACAGGTGTTTAGAGTTTCTGGGCTAAAAAGTGTTGTCAAAAATTACAGAAGTATTTATCTTTTTTATGTACACAGTCATTACCAATGACCAAGTATCCAGGCTGCTGCAACCTATTCCCCTTATTATTATACTTGATTCGTAACTGTAAAGTTATTTTTCCTGTAGTCTAAGAATGGAAAAAGTACCTCTGTCTTGTCAGAAAGACAAAACAGTTTTACTGTTCTTACAAATTTCCAGTGACCACATTTTGTGCTGCATCTTCTTATGGCAAACAAACACACAAACAAATACACAGTCTTCTAGTAATCCATCTTAAAACAAACCTTTCCATGGTGACTCCTTTGAGGGGCTGAGTGTTCATAGCCTACTTAGATAAGCCATTCTGTTCAAGTTCCACATTACCTCCCTGTCTTTCTCGACTTAAAAAACCTGCTCTGCTCATGGAATTATTAAGACTTCCAACCAGATCTGTCCTCTATACTTACAACATTATTTTATAATTGGAAAATTATTTAGCAACAGGCTGTGAGCAGAAAAAAATCAATAGACCTTGATAATGAGATCTGTCCTACATGTTCCTAATCAATTATTTAAAAAAAGAAAGTATATTACAGAGGTGCTTCACATGGTACTAATCTTGCAAGCCAATGTTCTGTATTCATATTTTACTAATAAGGTCTTGTGAGGAAAAGTGAACTCTGTTTAAACTATCATTCATCTTCATTTCATATCCTGCCAAGTCCCTAAGCAAGGGCAGAAGGTCACAAAGCTTTTGTGAAATAGTAAACTATTCCTTACTCAGAACATTGATGATATTATCTCCACTGATAGAGCATCTGTTTTCTACCTCAGTAATTACAAACATTGCAATGCTATAAACTCTGTTCTTGAATATTAAAGAAACAATATTTATCCTATTTCAGCATTACCTTTTTGACAAGCTCTGCTCTGCCTACTGTAATGGCAGAACTGTTTTCCTTTCATGTCCTAATAATTCAGTATATCTATGTATAATTCAGTAATCTATACAAAGTAATTGTTTTCTGTTTTTCTTTTTATTAGATTATTTCACTTTTGGAGGAAAAAAAACCACAACTGAAATGCAGATTAAGCAGCTTCACTGTGATAATAATTTTATTTTTATTTTTGCTTTGTTAAGTCTTTTAATACCCATGCAGAACACCTGGGGTACCAATATGCCACTTAGACCTTGACCCGTCCTGACTGCTGCACTGCTTCCCAAGACCAAGAGTAGAAGTAAATTCTGAAAGCTCAACCTGAAACTCATGTTTGGCTCCCATTTATTCTAGTGTCACCTGTAAAAAAATAGTAGAAGTTGTATTATTAATTTCTGCAATGCACAAGATAATTCATCTTCTTCTCTCAAAATAATAGACAGGAATTTACAAGAATGTAGTCACAAGTACAGGTGATCACTATCATGAATACAAAGATAAGAGATTCTTTTTTAACCATTCAACATTTTTTCTCTCAATTTCTCTGTATTAAAGCATTTTTAGTCCCATTCCAACTGTACAAGACTTCAGATATAATAAGTCACACCTGAGAAAGAACAGAGAGCATGGCCAGTTTCTGAATAGGTGGTAGTATTTATTGAGATGCATAATATGATTTACAAAGTTCTTAGCATGCTGAATTTGAAGCTGTTACTCTTCATCAGCACAATGGCACATAAAGCTTCCTTAGCAGGCAGGGATTTTTATATGCCTTGAAATGTCTATTAGTCTAAGTTGTGCTCCAGTGTCTAGAAGTATTTAATGACTTAACTGGAAGTTATAACTATTTTGAGAATCATGTTGTCAGTGACCACCTCATATTTCTATGAGGCTTGTGTCTTTTACAAGGGAAGGCAAATGATTTATGAAAAAGGTGAACAGCTGGAGAATTAAATTATGCCTTTTTTTGTCTTCTCTTAAACCATGTTTCTTCACATTTGTGAAGATTTGGATATAAAGGCTCACCAACAAAGGCATGAAAGGTACAGAATTATTTGCAATTAATGGCAGCCACAGGAAATGCCATGAAAGAGGGTGCAAGGTCAGCCTTGAAAACCAGAGAATCAAAGATTGTAGTTATTAAAATAATTGCAAAATCACATTATTAATGATGCATGTTTTGAGGTGGTTTAAGGGCAATTGCATTGCACTTTTGTTCTGGATTCCCAATTATCCACGACTTGGATTTGAATGAACTTTTTAAAATTTCTCCACAAGAGGAGGACTAGAAACCAGCTTTGGTAACAATATCTGCAATTTGGCATCTGTTGAACGGAGGTTTGTAAAACCTACTAAGTACTGAAGAAACCAACAAAAAAAATGCCCATTTAGTTGCCAATCCCACATTAAAAAAAAAAAAAAACATTCTCCTAGTGACAAAAGTTGATACTCAACAAAAAGAAACACTTTGTTCAGGATTATAATTTTTACAGTCATTCACACATACTTAAACATTTACAGCTAACTCTTATTTCATTTCGGTCAAGTCTGTTCTTGTTGTTTTGACTCAAATGAACCTGACCTCGTTATCTTTATGATCGTCAGCTTGTGAAGTTCACAGCAGTGCTCATGTCAATAGCTACAGCTGATTACAAACTTAGAGGTCATCTTCTTTGTGCTCTTATCTTTCATTTTGATTAAGTAATTGGGAATTTTACATAGTCAGTGATTGAACTAGCCAGTGCTAAGTTCCTAAATCAATTAAAGAGGTTCAGGAGATGCTAAGTAATTTTTTGATACATACAATTATGTTTCTGAAAATCAATCCAGCCTTAGGAGTTGGGTCGGAGGGACGATTCAGACACAGTTAAATATGTATTTATTTAATCATCTAATGTTTTAGACACAAGCACAATAATATATATATGGACAACTGTATCAAATATGAATTCAAAAGAAACCTCATATGGCCCAGTGATGAGCAAAAATAATTTCTGTGGCACAGATATAAGCAGGACCCAATGTGTGTTGGGCCAATGTGCCCAATGTCCCAGTTAAAGGGAATTCTGTTCCAGGTCAGACTCTCTTGTGCCCAGTGCTGAGCTTTATGAGAATCATTTATGCTGAGATCAATTGGTGCAGTGCAGCCTCCCACGTGTGGAGTTGCTGAGTCTGTGCTCAGGCAGCCGAAGGAGGATTTCCTTCAGGACTGGTAGCATTCCCAAAACTCAGGAAGCACACAGGAGCCAGAGCGATGCACAGGGTGAACAGTCCAAACTCAGATGAGCTACCACAAGAGCTAAGACACACAGATCATAATGTGCAAATGGACTATCTCACCACGAAGGAAAAAGGCTCCCTTTTCTGCCTGTGTAGAAAGCAAACAGTAAGGTATTGCTTTACCTCGTCAGCTCACTCATAGTGTTGGACCACACAAGTTCCTTGATCATGTCATAAATTATCAAAACTGAGCAAACAGTTGACTTCAACCTCAGAATCTTTAAGAAAAGCACCAGATGTCTTATCTTTGGTCTTTCTTTCTGTTTATGTCTCTATTGTTAGAGTTCGACATTTTAACCTCACAGTGACATCTCTGCTTTCAGGAGGGTCATAGTAACACACCTGTCCACAAGCTGGGAAATCCTGCTCTGGTTGATGATTACCTCTCTATTTTTGCTTTCTCATCCCATTTGAGTTACACCCAAAGAGAATTAGCACATGCATAACTACAGGAATACATTTTGATTTACTACACGCATGCTAATCTGGCTCAGGAGCCCAAAGCTGAGATAACACTTTTAAAACTGCTGAGTGTTCTAACCTTAGCCTGTGATTCAGAGATGATGGAAATAATGTCTGCTGATAAGTTAACAATAAGTTGCTACATGGAAAAATCAGTTTTCAATTAATTATAAAGCTGACAGAAAGATTAATGGCATGGTTGTAAATATTTGACCAAGGTCATTTAGAAAGTCCCAATGTATCTCTCAAACCAATAGGTGAATATTTCAAAATCAAATCTGCACAGTGCAACAGATTTGGCTTTGGAACTATTCCAAACCCTGACAAGCATAAAATAAGTGTAGTTACTAGCACATGTTTACATAGTGTTTTATAGTTTAAGATTGCAAAGTAATAATGATTTAGCCTTTCCAATAGCTCAGAAAAGTGAGCAGTCTTTAGGCATGTAAGTACTAAGACATTGAGAGAATCACCCCAAACCCTTTTCAAGGTACAGGAAAAAGAACTTGTTACAAAGTCTCATTTATGATACTCAAGCATTGAACTTTAGTATTAATTGATTATTTTCCTCAACTAAATGCAAATACACAGTCCTTTATGCTCCTTTAGATTTTTCTTAGTCAGCACTTGAAAACATCTCTAAAATGCCTGGTTTTGGCAGTAGACTGCAGGAACAGCAAGGCAGAACTCTGTGTGTCTAACCCCACTCTAGAGCTCTAGGGACATGCTAGCCCAGCTTTATATGGAGAAACTCTCCCCCACCCCTCACATTTTGATGCAGTTGTTGTTTGCAGACAGATGTGCTGCCAGCAGCTCACGCTCTCCAGACACTCTGCAGTGCTCCAGCTGGTCAGCTCATTCCCCCAGCAGTGCCTGAGGAGCAGCTACAGCCCTGTGCAAACCTGACCCCGGGGGTTTTAGCTCAGTGCTGGTGCTGCCTTGTGCTCCTGAGCACCCTGTGGTACCCCTGCTTTGCATGGCCACAGGAGATGGTGCTGCCCACAGCAAGAATGCTTCCCAGATCATCCTGAAAATCATCATACACTGAATTTTCTCCTTTAACTAATGCCACCTACACCTGAAATATTTTCTTCTCCCATTTGTTAAACCAAGGTAGCATTAATAAAATAAGGCCCAGAAACAGAAAACTTGGACTTATAATGTCTATTATATTCTTCATTAAGTACTGCTGAACCTATCTATAAATGTAGATTCATGAAAAGAGAAATTCCTGCCACACCACATATTTCAAGATTTCTGTAAAGCTATCATAATCTCACTGAATATTTCACATTGCAACAAATATTTCTGGCTTAGAGGAGTTTCTAGAACAGGAAGGAACACGTAGGTCTTGTGAAAGTCTCTCTATGTTTTGTTCAACTTACAAAGACATGTGTCCTCTTACTGAAATCTTGGTCCCATAGCTGGACAAACAGTGCTTGAACTGCAAACATTGCAACAGCTGAAATCCCACAGTATTCTTGTCACCACCAGCCCCACAAACCAAAACCAAAGCAAAAATTAGTTTGCTCCTGGCTAAACTGGTTGGAGTAATGCTAAGTTATTCTCAATACAGAACTGACAATCAGTAGTTCCCAAATGCTGATAATAACAGCAGTGAAAAGAGTGACACTAATAATAATTACTATTATTATAATTATATAGCTACATACTTCAAGCTGCATTTAAAATCACTTAAACAGAATAAAACTGATAAAACCAGATTCAGCATGTCACAGTCTGATGTATCCACCCAGGAAATTCAGAAACACTTAGCTCACCAAAAAGCAAAGAGAAAACAATGAAAACATTTGCAATAGTCTCTTGTTAATGAGATGTTTATGAGCCAGTGCTTAAATTGTAAAAAAAATTTAAAAAATAAGCCAGAACTGCTGATTAGTGTTTTTTAGAAGTTAAAATGTTGGATTTCAGTGTTTCCAAATTAATTACAACATTGAAAATTTTAGTGAAAGGTATAATCCAATAATGGTCACAGAAATGGGACATTAAAAGAAACTCTCCAAGTTGCAGGAAAGCCACAGCCCGTGTAAATCAGCAAAGTTACACAGATATCAATGAAATTATACCAAACTGCACCCACTGAGCTTTTGGTAAAATAGACCAACAAGGAGAAGGATGGCAAGGTATAAGTAGAGATGCCTGAAAGCTAAAGGAAGACATTTAAAAATGCTGAATGGGATACATAAAACCTGAATGTCTGAATCCCAACTCAAGCCCATGAAGTCAGAAGAAACTTGAGGACAGCTCAGCTGCCTGTGGGGAGACCAACCTACCCCAAAGCTCCAGGTGTGCTTCAGATTAAATTCCATTGTCTGTTGCAGAAGTTTATAGATCCATTTTACAGGTGAACACACACACACAAGTGCCTAAATTTAAGCAACTGAGTCTGCAAGGTCATTCCTTCCTGAACACCACAGGAAATGGAGAAAAACAGGCACTACTCCACAGCAGATATCTGACCTCCATTAGACCATAAAGCAGCATTAAAGTGCACCATTTTTCAAAGAGCAGTCTGAAAAAATCAACACATTCTTTTAATTCTGAATGGAGCCAAATTTAGAATTCTCAAGTCCTTTCCTGGAATGAACCTACAATCAAAAAAGTTCAGTGTATTTATTTTCAATATGCATTCATTAAGGGAATATGCTTTAATGTTTCATACCTCATTTGATTGGTTTTGTTTTGTCTTCAATTTCCCTTTCAAAAGGGGACATATACCTCCAGAAATATTAGAAATGGTTTTCATTCCTGGGTACACATGCCTTTAAAACTTGCCCAATATTTTTAGAAAAAAAGAACATCTTTTCACATGTAATGGGCTGGTACCGTGGTGGGGAAATCGCTAAAGAAGGCTGAAGTTCAGTAACACTGCAGCTCACAAAAATGTGTTTCCATTTAGATGTGACTAAATATCCTGTTTGCCTGTTCTTTTTTGCCTGATATATCAGATTCTTTACTGCATCTGAAGGTTTTGGATCACAGCATTAAAAAGAAAGGGTATCCACACACAGCTAGATTTTCTTCTGTGCCTTTCTCTGAATTGTGTTCACTTGCCTCATCCCACTTTCTCATTTTTCCCCAAACCATATCCCACCTACTGAAACCTCATTTTTTTTCAAACACTGCTTGAAGAAATATGTTTCACAGAAAAGGTACAGGAGCCAAGTGTCTTCTCCCTTTATGCAAACAATGGCATAAAGACAAAACTCACGTGTTTTCCAGTTCCTGTTCACCTCACGCAGCTCTAGAGCAATGAGGCGAGTTTACATCACCATTTGAATGGCACAAAACTGCAACTAATTTTTCAGCAGTGCAGGTGACTGGTGCCTGAGTTTTTGTTTTAATTTCTCTTTCTGGATCACTGTCAGGAGGTCACCCTGCCCCTCGCAGTCGTGGCGCTGGGTTCTGGTTTTATGACATCAGTCCTACTGGATCCTTTTGCCTGGTTTACCCTGTACCAATGCTCCTTCATGGCTGGGGGAAAGCTCTTGTTTGGCTGCTCTGGTGGCTCCTCCATAGGCTCCCGAGGTCACTGGTGTCACCAGTGTCACCAATGCCAGGGCTTTATCACACCTTCACCCTGCCCCGTGTCCACCCACTGAGTCTGAGGGGCCCAAAGGTGCTGCACAGCCAGACACAAGTGTGATGGTGATTTCTGCATTAAGGTCACCCCTAATGGAGTCTGGGATAGACTGCTGTCTGCTCTTTTTTCATAATTCCTTTGCATCAAATAACATGGTGTAGAGACCTTACGTAACAAGTAAAGGGGCTATGTATTAGAACTACAGGTGTGTTGCCTAAAAAAAAAGGGAGAAAATTCACTTCTTTCTTCTTTTTCACGTCCTTTGAATCCCTGTTGTTTCTTGTACCATGCAAGTGTTTTCCTCCTGTCACCACTTCTCCCCAGTAGTTTGCATCCCTCCTAACTTGTAGAGGCTAAGTACCAGCTCTCTCCAAAATGCTAAAGTGAGCTAAATTGACTTCCCTGTTGTTGTGTTAACAATTGAATAGAAAATTACAAGGCTTTCTTGGAAATACAGTTGTATTTCCTGCTTTCAGTCTTGGCTGCAGTCCAGAAAAACAGAGACATGTAAGAAAACCAAAAAATGCCACCACATTTAGGGAGAAGGAAGGATTACTTTTCTGTATCTTAAAAAAATAATCTTTATTCTCATATTTTACTTTCTTTTCAAAATTTTATAGAGTTACTTACAGGGAGTTAGTTTGTTTTTCTCTCAGCTCATGACACACATGAGGAGCAATGAGATTTCAAGCACCACACTACTTAGAAGTCCCAAACCAGCATCCATTTGCACCAGGCAATGCAGAAACATTTTCAACAGACCTCAGCCCTAGAGCTAAGAACCAGCAAGGAGTAATGCAGCCAGCTCAATTTCAACTGCTATTTTAGCCACTCCACAGGCTAGCACAATAAAACTCTTTGAAAGTAATTGCCAGATTTTAATAATGTTAATAATTTTAATGGCTGTAAAGGAGATCTACTATGACAAACCCATTGCCAGTGCTGCAAAAATGAACACCCATGTGCAGAGCCATTCTCTGTCTCAAGGCACAGACTATGCACTACAAGTGGTATCAAGAAATGGACATTAATGAATAACCAGAGTTATTAAACTCAACTACAAATTTTCTGCTTTGATTTATCCCAAGCAAATCAAGGGGTAAACCATCATTTTTGATAGGAGCTTTTTTTTTCTCACTTTGACCATGTGGTAATCTGTGTAAAAGATGGGCAACTGCAGGATTTATCAGCCCTTGACCTCAGAGGTGCAGAGAATGCAAAGAGAGAAGAGCAGACGACAGAGCAGACTATCTAAACATCCTCTTGGGCTGGAGACCCTTGTGCCAATGATCAGAGAAACCTCTTGGCATCACATCAAACCAAGGAGAGGAAGACTATTTGGGCTCTGTTCACTTGCCTCTTGCCCCTTTCTCATTTTTCCCCAAACCATATCCCACCTACAGAAGCTTCATTTTTTTTCAGACACTGCTTGAAGAAATATGTTTCTTGTAAAGATAAACATGCCAAAAAAGAAGTCCTTCCAAACAATTTGTAAATTATAGTAATTTCATTTACTATTTTTGGTCCAATGGTCATCACACTTAAATCTTCTTTTGCTACGGGTATTATTGTCTTCTTACTAATGGAACTTTAATAATTTTTTCCATCACATTGTTTTCCTTTTGGAGACCAGTCTTAAAGAAACTATTTCACCTTGATCTTAGGAGAATGTGCAGATTCACTCATTTAATATCTTGTAGCAGCAGCACCTTTTCTGTCATTTTTGAAATTTCTTCTTTTCTCATTAGCATCTTCTGTGTTCCTGCATGTTTCCAATGGTATTCATGCTTTCTTATAGTGCATAAATTCTTCTTTAAAATCCTTTACTCTGTAATCTTTTAATATAAAAAATACAGTAGATATTTCATTTTCCTTTGAGAGTCTGCTCTTTTTGACAAACTGATGAATAAGAGCAAAAGGAATCATTAAGTGCTTAAACTTAGTCCCAGACAACGCATTATGGAATTCACTGTGGTACTTATACTGGAGAAGGCTTTTTTACTACATAATAGGTCTCATTATCCCCCCAGAAATTCAATGTTCTTTATTACAGTAGGAAGAACAATGTACACAGAAATTAACAGGAACTATCAAAGAACCAACAAAACAAATATAGAGAAAAAGTGGGTTTTTTTCTAAAATGGAGATGAGAGCCTTACCTTGTCAAAGCACTGCACTGTTTGAGAAGCACAAGTCTCAGAGGGAGCAGAGCAGTTAATGATAGAGGTAACTCAAAACATATGATTATTTGCAAAATGTTTATTAGTATTATTAGATTTGAAGCCTACAAAAGCTGTTGTGATTATCTAATCTGACACTTGCATATCAAGGGAGAAGGTCTAATTTCTGCAGGAACTCCACAGTGTCTGAATAAAAGCATTTATTAAAAAGACACATTTTCATAACTTAAAAATAACCCTAGTTATTGATAATCTGTCAAAATTTAAACTTTATTAGCCCTTTGTTTGCTTCCTCTTACTTTTAATGTTTGTAGTTCACTTCTCATTTATATATAAGTCTTTTAATTTTAGGGAAGTTTTTTACATTTTACATTTTGCTTTCTTTGCATCACTGTGATCAGATCACTCCATTTTTATGATTGAATTTCACCTCCCTCATGAAAATACTAGTCTATGCAATAAAATAATTTCTACCCCTTCTTTTGCACATGTAGGTCTCATAGACATTATGAGATGGAGGATCATCATTGTATTTTTTCCAATTCCATCATTCCTGTAATCTCCTTTAGAAATAATAGATGCCCTAATGGGACTCAGAATTATGACTCGGTAACTCAGATGTTACTTGTTGTATTTTCACAAGGCCATTCCCTGCTCCTGAACAGCTTTCTCCAGTTTTATCCAGATATTTTTATTTTTATGATTGATTAAAGGTAATATCAGTCTTTAGACAAATCTTGAAGACATTTCTTACCTTCCAGAGCATTGCCTGACACACTGTATACTTGACTGTGGTTTTCCTTTCTAGATGTGGGATGTTTCATTTGGCAGTACCAAAAGCAATATTTTAAGTGTTTTTAGCCAAAAAATTCACACTGATCTGTGCTATTTATTTATACTATTAATAACTTCTCTAGTAGTCTTTGTGATATATATGTCTTACCAGCATTTTTCTTCTACTTTCTTTTATATTACTGATTAAAGTATTAAATAATATTTAGCCTAGAAATGCATCACAGGATGATGAATTCCCATGCATAACACTTGGAGATCTATCAGTAAACCATTTTTTATTTAATTTAGAACAGTATATTACAATAATCATTCTTTTCTGCTTGACAATTTCCATACTTCTGCGTATTGTCTACATAATTTCTTTCCTTCTTTTGTGGCTGGACAAACCTATAAATAACTTCTGTTTGAAAGGCATGAGTCTAAAAATAGAGTGGAATGAAGCTGAATAGTCTAGGACACAATGCACATTGTTATTTTGCTAAACAGGTGGGGAGGAGGAACTTATATCTAACATGTATTTGAATGTTTTCTCAAAACTTCTTTATTTAAAAGGAAAAGCTCTCAGGGCATGTGAAATATCCAGATGCCCCATCTAAGATTACAGTTTGTGTCTAGCAACCACTACTTTTAACAGTGTTTTCATAGTTATTTTACAGAAGATACCTATGAAGGAGGGAGATCCAGCCTAATTCACTGGTAGCTTTCTCTCTCTAGCCAGCACATCAAGACTAAAAGAGTTTTCCAGGCTCACATGCAAGGAGGGATGGGCACCTTCAGACCACTTTAGATAACCTAATTCAAATAACAGCTTTAGAAAGGGACTGTGTTCTGAAGTCTCTCTGTAGAAGCCTGAATTATTAATTGGTATGAAACAATTAATTGTTTGTAAAAGTTGAGATGAATACAGATGTGGGCACTTAAACTTTGACAGGTGATTCCTGCTAGAGCCTTACAACTGACACCTCCTCCAACCACTGCTGCAAAGAGAAAATCCATGGGTGCTCACAGTCTTCCACAAGATCTTCACTAAACATATGCACAAGTGAGATACCTGCCTTAGACATATTATTTTTATCAAGTATTGTTGTAATTTCAAATTCAACATGTCCTATTTTTCATTAAAATCTTACTAATTGCATCATTTTTGCAATCACTTATATTCCAGATTAGCCTTATGCCAGTTTTGCCAAAAAGCAGTGACTTCTCTTTCATTACCAATCATCAGTCATGTCTGACTGATTTCTGAAGGATTTTTTAAGTTCCTCAGTGCTGCAAGATTTGCAAGTAAGTAAAAGAAATTCAGTCTCCTCATTCTGACTCCTTTGGCACTCAAGGGTGCCAGTCCTGCTGATTTCAGAAAACTATTTAACTTCCACTGTGTAAGTTTTTGGTCCTCCTTATCTTCTAGCTCAATAGAATGTATTTCCTTAATACTTTATCATAGAAATACATCATCCTGCTTTTCTTAAGGAACAGATAAAAAAAATATTTGTTGTACACTTCCTTTTCTATGTTGGGATTACTATACTTATCTCATGTCATACTGATACAGTTGTTGAACAGTTGTTTGTTCCTGACACACTTAAGAAGTTCTTTTCTGAAATTTCAATTGGTTTTCTGCTTTTCCAACAATGGTTATTAATATTTATTAATGTCAGCTTAAATGTCTTTTCATAACTTGTCCTAAAAAGTAGAATATTATTATTTGTGCAGTCCAAGTATCTTTTCCTTTCCTTTTAGCCATGAGTGCAACGTATCAGAGCATTGCCTGTCTATTCACAGTACTGAAAGAAGTTTGTGAAGCTGTCTGTTTCTCTTAAAGCAGATTTTGCTGTTAAAACAAGCTGGAAGCACCATCAGTCATCAGGTCTGCATCTCAGTTTGCCCCTTTCAGTTTAGCCCAGCTGCCTACTTGTCAATCAAAACCACTTGTTATGAATAGATATGATGCCTGCAGAGATTGACAAATTGACACCCCATGATGCAATCCTGAGACACAAGTGGAAGGATGCAACATATGGAAGCCAGTTTCTGGTGAACCATAATATCTCTGCCTACTCTGTCCAGATGTTTGCAGGGCCCCAGATATGTCAAACTCCTCTTGGTGTATCACATTGTCAGACAGAAAATGAAAGTACTATGAGAAAGGCTATTCTCATATGCCTGTAACCATGCTGAAGCCAGATATAGCCAAGAATACAGAGCTTTACAAAAAAAATTTTCTTATTAAAATACAAAAGATTCTGACATTCTTTATATTCTGTAGGACTACGTGAGTCTGACTTCCGTATTCCAAAGGCAAATGTGCATGTATTCTTATAAGACTGACTTATAAGCAACTTCTAACCCTCACCTAAAAAGTTGCTTGTCCTGCTAACACCCTTGCTCCCATGTAAAATCATGTGATATTTTGGAAACTTTCACAGGGAATCAAAGTGAGAGCAAGGAAAACCAGCTTGACCTCTGTTGCCCAATTGTATGTCTCAGACCTTCCAGTGACCAGCAGAGCAGTTACAGGATTTTTATATCAGGTTGCCTATTCCACCTTGTATATGCCTGCTCTGCATATATGTCTGCTGACAGGGTCTTTAATTACATGATTTCATAACTTATTTTCCATTCAGTGGGTGAATCAGCAGTATATATGAAGCAATATTTTCTTTTTCCTCTCAGCATTCATGGTGCAGTTTTAAGCCCCACTTAATGGAAATCATCCAAACCTTACCCAGGAGATAGAGTCACTTATTATCTTATGAGTGTTTCTGTGGGCATGCCTGTGCCATACAGCGATGGGTGGTGTTTAGACTCTTTGGAGAGTGCTGCCTGAGCCAGCTCTTGAACCACGTTGCCACATCAGCAGGGTGCTGCAACTGAACTAATAACCTTCCTTGGAGCCATTTGGCATGGACATTTTGACAATCTCATGGCTAGCTGGAGACATGGTGTAAATATGCCCAATGATACTCATCACCACAACACCAAGATTTAAACTGCACAGGAGCAAACCCCTCTCATGCCTGCGTCGATCCACTTCACCATTTTTTAACTTCAGTTTTAGAAACACTGGCTAATGCATTTCCTCTTTCTCACAAATGAACCTAAAAGCACTTCTCTTCAGAAAACTGAAATTAATTTAGAAACTCTATCTCACATCATTCTGAAGACCAAAGAGCAAGTTCGGAGCATTTTCAGAATTGATCAAGCAATTTTTCAAGACATAATGCTTTTACTGAAACAATTTTTTTTACCCCCATGAGTTGAGTTTATCTTTCCAAAATTTTAGTAATTTTATTTTCTTTCTTAAAGAAGTTGAGGTTCTGAGGACTGTGGAGATTGGTGGTAATTTGATTTATCACTACTCTATAACTTTTAAGGAACCCATATAGGCATACATGAAGGCATCAATTATTAGAGAGAATGTCTGTATTTTGGAATTTATATTTATAGGTCAGATAAAATGTGAAAGATAGACTGTGCCCATTCCACTACCAAAACATATTCAAGCTTTTCTATAAGAGACACAAATTAGTCATGAGCCAGCAGGTTTGAGAAACACAAAGAGGTAAATTACAAAGCAATGTGCTGGGATTTAGCTGCATGACTCCTATTAACATCAATGGGATTTAACTGTGTGACTCCCTGTGCACCACTTTGCAAATTTACCCTAAATTGACTAGCATGGTAATTCCTAGACAGCATGCAGTGGGAAGTGACTGCCTCTGTAAACACAAGGGACTGTTGATTCTCAAACGTCTCCATGCTGCACTCAACAAAGAACAGGCATTCAAAGAAACATGTTTATTCCCTGCATCACAGGAGGACAGGAAATAAAGACACAAGCTCAGAACTCCATAGGCGACTCCAGTTCCAGAAATGTCATTTAGGGAAAACAGAACTCTCTTAATGATTTCTGATACTGTCAGATTCCTTACCTTCTGAGCCAAAAAAATAGGATCCTTTAGTATCACATAGGTACTGAAGTAGCAAAAGAGAATAATTTCTTAGTTCCTGTACTAAAATGACCTGAGAAAACAGAATCACAGACTCATAAAATTATTTGGGTTGGAAGGGACCTTAAAAATCATAGAATTCATTCCAGTATTCTCTTCAATACTACTCCTCCTGAAAAATCGATCACAAAGAGGTTTTTTTTGCTTTCTGCTAGAAAAGGTTTATTCATTTGCTTCCCTCTGTTCTCATAAATCTTCTCTTATTCTTACATTATTATGTAGCTAAAGGTTTCATTATTAGGTACTTAAATCTAGCTCACCTTTTATTACCTTTACATATGAGCTGGAACATATTCCTGGCTGAATAAAAGAGAACAGGCCTCGTTTGCATTGTGTATTTCCCAAAGCAGAGCACACAATTTCAATAAAGGCAAGAAACCCAATATGTAGGATAGCAGAATATTAGCATGCAGGTGGTTTGTGATTTGAGGGGGATGGAGACAGTGGAAAATTTTGAAGACATGTTAAAAGTCAGAAATAAAAATAATGTACTTTTCTTCTAACTGAGATATTATTTTTAGATTTTCAGAGCTACCTGTAGTTTTCTGTCCTATAAAACCAAACCACTGCTCCTCAATAGGTATCAATCTGGCAAAAGTCAATTTGGAGATAGTACTGCTTCATGGAAAGGCAATATAATGTTGTAAACCTGTTGTATAAATACAGCAGCAAAGGAAAATAAAGAGGAGCAAAGCAAAGCTCTTCTGATTGCATTGTTCTTTCTGACAAGCTATTGTTATATTGCTGTTTATATTATGCCAGTTTCCAAAAGTCAGTAAGAATCTAGCATATCTCTTGGGTGCAAAATTAAGACAAGTAAAGCCTAAAACCACAAAAGAAGGGGCTAGAATGGTGTGAGAAAACATACAGATGTAAAAAGCCACAGACACTCAGTCACACACAAGCCACATCTAAGCATGCATGTATAGCTACTACCTGTTGCACTCTATCGTACAATAAACTGAATTTGCATCAGAGAGCCCAAACTTCCCCTTATAATAGATGTAGTAGTTCTTCAATATTCTCAGAGTTAAAATATAGAGGTCAGATCTACAGGAATGAATGAAAAGAGGTGATACATGACAGTCCTATATGGCATCAGCTTCCTTCCATACTCTTCATTCAGTCTTTTTTTTGAGCCTGGGGGAAGATCAGCAGGTATCTATTTCCATCCTGTATTATCTAAGGATTCTCATTTTCATCTTCCCATTTGAGGAGTAAGTAATACTTCTGTATCACTTAGCTCCTCTATTAGCACTGAATCTCCTGAGCCCCTTTAAAGTGGATTCTCAGATTAAAATCAGCTATCCTCACAGTCTCTGCATTCAAAATGCCCTGAAAAGCACTGAGAGGGAACCGTATGTTGGATAATTATCCTGATATCTCAGCACAGTGAAAGGATACACACATCTCTTTCATTTGTGTGTCATTCTAAGGGGTTAGCAGTTCAGATCTGCTCACTCTGGCTCAGAAACTAACAGCAAACCTATCCCCGACTTGCTGTTTTTCAAACATGCTAAAAAAATCAGTGTATTTTTAGTATAGCATCTGTGAGAAAAAAAAACGTGGAAAAAAAAATTCACCCCACTCAAACTATTACCCCTGTTGAAAAAAATGCTCCTTTTTATCCAAGAATATTCCTTCCCCAGTGAAAATATTCAGGCTGTTGCTGGATTGACCAGTAAAATCCTCCACATTCACTTCTTCTGGTGAACTGGTAGGGATGTGTGCATACTCAATGTCCATTGCAGTTCTGAACTTCATGGTGTTAGAATGAATATTGTGGATATTAAGACACTCTCAAGGTTTTCTATTTCAGCAAGTCTATCTACTGCCCTTCATCTGGCCCACAGTCAAAAACCAAATTCATTGTTATCATCTTTTCACTTAGAGCCTCCTTCCTGGCTTCATGGAGTTACAGAAGATTTTCTGCTGTATTTCCTTATTTTTTCCTGTCTTCATAAAAAGAACAATTAGCAGGAAAAATCTGAAAACCTGATTCCATAAGGTTGAAAAACAAAAATATAAAAATCACCTACTTAGTTGAGAGTAGTTTTTGAAATGTGGTAATTAGTTGCTATACCTAAACAATTAGCTTGTTACATTGAAAGAGTGATCCTTCAGTCACCCCATGATCTCTTCAGAACTTTGCCACTGACTGCTGACCACTCACCTGGGGCTACAGAGTATGTAGAAAACCCTATGAAAGTGGCATCGATTAGAATATCTTATGTTTAACTGTCTGCCACCAAGAGCACTCCTGAATTTCAGCTGTGCTCAGCTGTGTAACTGATGAACAAAGTCTATCCTCATTTCAAATGTCCCCTCTCTTCTTCCATGTGTAAGAAATACTTCCATCTAAACCTGGTCACAGAAGAATGTCGCACACAAAAGTCTACTGTACCATCAGACTGATGCTTTGTTTCATGGGGTGGAGAATTCGTGCTGGCTGCCCTGGAGTGGGGGACAGATCATGAATACTTTCTCTCCACCTGATCAGCAGCAAGAATGAGAGAAACAGGCTCCCTGCCAGTTTCTTCTTCTTTATTTCCTCCCTCCTTCGCCATTTTCTCTTGCTGTCTACTGTCAAAAGGAATTGAGCAATTTTCAAAAAACAGCCTCAGGAGTGTCCAGCAGGAGCTGAGCTCAAGCATGGGCAAAAGCCTGAGCCCCCAAGGACAGACTGATTTGCAGCCCTGCTGCAGCAGGAAATGCTGGGGACCTTACCTGGATCAGCAGCAGACTGCCCAGCCACTTGGTAGCTGCCTTGAAACGTGGTGGTACAGCAACCTTGAGACTCACAGAAATATAAACTCAGTAAGTCATTAACTGTTCAGTGGGCTGGGATTAGCAATACACTGAGATACATTCTGAATCACTGCTCCTAGATGCCCAGAACAAAGGCCTATTTCTCAGTCAAAGCCATTGGCACCTAGAAATTACAAATACTTTCTAAATATAATTTGGAAAGCAGGACTGAATGTCTGCATCCAGCCAGAACACAGGTATCTTACAAAAACCCATTCTATCCGTTCAATTTGTGAATTCTTCACATGAGTTTCTCTGGTTTCAAGAGTGAAGAGTTCAGTCAGTTATAAAACTATGGAACTATTTTATTTTTCTCTAATAAGGCTAACACAAAGTATTGTATACCATGTGTGGTAATTGTTTTGAGACATAGTGACTTGTTGAATAGAAATTCAAGTAAAATATTTTAAATTCACCAATGGATAAATTTCACATAAGAACAAGAATTAAGAAACAAGTGTCACTATAGTCAATAAATTCACATCTTCCACCATGGTTCTACGTATCCTTTTGTTATAGCTGTGCTGATCCCTCAGCAAAGACTTAGAAAATCTCTTTTCTGTTCCTGGAGGTTTTCAGTAGCATAGTGAAAACTCCAAAACAAGGACTTCTGTATCTACTTTGTAAAAATTTATTTGGCAAGCATCTTTCAGTAGCAGGAAATAACTGTTAACTGATAGCAGATAATCAAAATGTCTAGTGTTCTGGTCACAGAAATTACTATGGTATTCATCAGGCAGGAGAAAAAGAACTCATTTGTGCTGGTAACTCTGCCAAAAAGAGTTGATACTGTAAAGTCTGATGGAGTACACACTGTATGCATACCTTTTATTTTCCTGGAAAAGTTACAATCAGATAAAATATATTCATTGGCTTTAAAGCTCACAGAAAGCTATCCAAGACATTCATTGTAAATCTATCATTCAGTGATGTCTGCTGTATTTTACTGACTCTTTGATTTTCATTTCTAAATACAGCTTCAGGTGGAGACATTTTGGCTGGCGTTACTGTGATAACATTAATAGGCTTCTTGCACCATTTTTGACTGCCTAATAAAATAATTTATTACTTACCTTCAGGAAGTTACAACACAGAGAACAAACTTGTAGGTAACAATCCATTAAAGCTTTGTACAGGCATTTTGATTTCTCAAAATCACAGGCTGAGTATCCAAAGCAAGAAAAAAGACAACAACCTAGCTGCTTAAAACCAGAGAACTTTTATTATTTGAGTGAGGTTGAAATTTCCAGCACTGACATCACAGATCTCTCTTCATGTATTTCAATTCAAAAAATAACAAAAAGGGTGTGGTAGGAGCATAAACCAGAAAGGAACTTGTCCAGTTGACACCCATAGTAATAAAATGATAAATTATAATGCTCTAAGTATGTTGACAGATACTTGTAATACTCAGTGCCCTGTATGCTACCTTCAGCATAAAAATAGGTCAAAAGCTATGAGGCATTCTGTACTGGTATCCAAGTGTTCATGTCCTGTGCTACTGATGGAACTTTTGAGCTGCCTCCACTGCTTGGAGACAAGCTTTGACAGATGCAAGCCACAGCTGTACACAGAAGTGCTGCTGCTGAGCTGGGGATTTTTTCTAACACAGATTCTGCCAGCTTCATAAAGACAAGGTTCATTTATGGGGAAAGCAAGCCATCTGTGCTGTTTACCATACAGCACTGGTAAAATCTCCTTCCATCAGCTGCCTCAGTACTCTACAAGTCACAAACAGGTCTCTAAAAAGTCTAACTTCCTTGCCAGGGCTACATCTCCAAGATTTATAAGACAACAGAGAACAGTCATATTTTGCTGTTGTTAATTTATGACTCTCCTAGGTATTTTGTAGCAATTCTTCCATCTCCCATTTGCCTAATTTAGCACTCCAGACTTAAGCAAATGTTCATTTCTACTCCCTGTAAAGTTATGCCTGAGAAAAGAGACCTGAATAGGTCCCAGAAGGGAAAAAGCACCCAGTAATAAGGTAAATTTCACTATAGATAGAAAGGCCACATTCCTTCCACACTAAATCAGCTGAAAACTATTGCAATATGCATTGTACTTGAGGGGATTTCATGTTTCAACTTGAAAAGTGGCCTGACAGTGGTCAGAAATATGTTTTGAGACATCAGCTTTATGAAGCAACAGAAATTTTGTGAAATTACAGCTGGAACTGTACAGCAGATTAGAATGCCCTTGAACTTGGCTAGCTTCTGAAATACTTATTCATTCAAAAAAAACTAATAAGCTTTTACTGCTCCTGAACTATTATAAAACATATAGTTTGAAAAGTCTTCAATTAGGGGGAAATTTGAATTAGGCAATGGGCTTTTGCATTTCAAGAAGTTTTATCTTCTAGTGGTGCCTCTGGTCTCCCATATGAATAAATCCTCAGCATATTTATATCTAAGAGAAAAGATAATAGTAAAGTTTCCAAATCCTAAGTTCATTTTTAGTCAACACTTTTCAAAGCACATTTTTACTAGGACACAATTTAAAAAATAATTCAAAAGAAGTCTAAGGAAAATTAGTTGTATTTTAATTTACTTAGTTTTTTCTTTCCAAGACAGCTATAGTGTACATAAAAGTTATGGATTTATTTTCTAATTATAAGATTGAAGACAGAATTTTTGCCAATTCTGCAGATATATTGAAAAGTTTAAGTAAACAGAATTTCAGTAAAATAGTCACTGTTTATTTTACCCTTATATCTCAACAGGTTACAATCAGAAAACAAATAAAACCTCTGCCAAAAAAATACATAAAAGCCATAACGTCATATTTCAAATCTTACCATGTCCTTTGCAGGAAATGGTTCCTAGCATAGTCTTTAACATCAGCAGTTGGCACAGGCTGTAAAACTATGCAGTGGGTTATTTTAAACAATTTTGAATGAAAAGACAACACTCTCAGACTCCCTGACTCTGAGTGATTATTTTTGGGCTCAGGTTAGATCTGTCTGGTTCTATAATAACTACCAAAAGTTTACAAAGGGCTAGAAAATTATCACAGGTTTTGTACCATTAACTCCATCTCAGGATATGAGTAAGATGGTAATATCAAGGCAAAATAAAGTTGGGAAAGATGGATCATGCAGAAGAAAACGTCCTGAAGGAACTAAGACAAATCAATATTTAAGCAAAAGTTTAAGTTTTGTTGTCATCTAAATCAAATCCTTTGAGCAAAAGACTCACCAGAACATTGATATAAAGTCAAAGCAAGTTTAGAACAAGATCACAGCATATTCCAGTATTAGTCTTTTATACACTGAGAGATTAAATGAGGAAAACTCTACAGTACCCCTTAAAAATAACATATGGAGAGCCTATAAATCTCCTTATTTCCACACATACAGTCAGAGTTGGCTGCAGTGTTACAAGCATAAGAGAAATACTTGGTTTGGGTTTTACTGGCTCGTGAATCTTTCTCCCAAATACTAATGGTAGGTGACTGCAGAACTGGCTAGCAGGTGAGAGATGTGGGCTTTTTCCATATACTCTCTCAGTCTGTACTTTTATTTACCTGCTTTTCCAGTATATTTACCCCGAAGCCTTTTGCAGCAGTCTTTTTATTCTTACAAAAACTGAGAAAAGTGACAGATGCTCATTCAATCTTTCTTCAAGACTTTATATCTTTTTATTGTCTTCCTTAATTTAAAATATATATTTATAATGAGACAAGATAAAGAAGGTGCATCACAGCTCATGCAACAGGTTTGAGCTTCATGGCAAATGCTTTTTATCATAGCATTAAAGGCACTTGTTATGGGTTAAGGAAGTAATTTATGTCTCTGTTGGACCCCTATAGTAGACATCCCTTAAAGAACAAGGCAGATGACCACCAATCCAACTGTTTATGACAGATCCTAACTATTCCAGAAAAGAAAATAAAACAAGAAATCTCTTCCTTCAAAAACTGCTCCCATTTAAAAAAAAAAAAAAGGCTATTGTCTTCAGACAGGAACAAAGATTTAGCTTAAGATAGTCAAAATGCTGTCTGTTTCCCTTACAAGGAACACTGATTGTTCAAAACCACCTACATGTCTACAGTCACTATCTACATAGTATCAAATGATGCAACATTAATTTTTTACAAGTTCTTTTCTCAGGGAACCAAGATGTCTGACTCAGTAAATTGCTATTCAATTAAATCAGACAAAATCACAATCTCTGTGTGTTAAAGGACAGCTGGCTACAATCTTCTCTATATCTTGCCCTTCCTTGCAATTTCCACTGGCACCCTTTTTATTCTTCTAAAAAAGCTAATGAGAATGAAGCCCCACCTAAATTCATATTTTGCATGCCTATCTTTTCTAAGGAGCAGGTTTAAAGCAAACTTTCCACATCATCAAGGTTTCAATCCTGCCAAAGTTTCTGAGGATGGACATTGCAACAGGAGGACAGAGACTGAGTTGGCTGCAAGCCCACCCTGCCTGGCAGGGGAGGGGCAGAAATGTTAAGCTAACATATGACCTGCAGTGATGAACAGGAATACATAGATTAAAGATAGCCCTGTCAGTCAAGTACACAGACACTTGGATAGCAGGATTTATTCAGCTGGACTCAGAATCCTGGTCTTGTCCACAAGTACCCAAATATCAATCCACTAAGAACAGACTGATAAATAGCACCATAAAATTATCTCTGTGTGTGAGAAGACAAAATTGTAGAATTTTGTAGGCATGGAGACAAGTTTTTTTTTTTAAACAGAACTATTATTATTACCTGTCAAAATATACAAATCTTTCCTTTCTTCTGGTATCTAACACCTTTCCAACCATAAAACCATTTTAAATAATGCTTCCAGGAACCCTTGGAGATGCACAGTTCCAGGTCCACCTGTCCTCTGGCATTACAAAGCATCAGTTGCCTGAGTTTGGATCCTCTACTTTTTATCCCAAAACAGCAGTACTCCTGTGGGTCCTTGTAATTCTCTTCTATCAATAGCAAGTAGGTGAAGAGAGGAAGTATCCAAACAGCAAGACCATATTTATATGGGAATATTTAAGGGAATATTTATTTAGTGATTTTAATGTGCAAGTCTTGAACACACAACAAACTTGTATCTCTTGCTTGTCATGACTGACCCTATGTGCATTCTTAATGCAGAAAAACTAATGAAGTTTACATTAGGTCCCAGCATGTTATACTCAACTAAATCATCTGACATATGTGAAATTTTTAACTGTGCAGACTGTTTAGGCATCATCATCCTCAACTGATATAATAGAGTTAGTATAAACCTTAAAACCTTTGCTCTGGATCATATTCTGAAGAAAGCTGTTCTCTCACAGTATTTAATGCTGTACACACTATATGCTTTGTACTGACATATTCAACAATGAAAATTGGATTTCTTATTTCCAAGAATTGATTAAGCCAAAGCATGGAATAATATCCTGTATGTAGCAAAGTGCAGCAGAATTTCACTCACTTTAGTAGATAAGTGACCAAACAGCTTCATTTTAAGTCTGCTCCAATGCCATATTAAAGGAGACATTTGCTGTGGTATAGCAGGTGATGGTTTTTGCACTGATGAACATGAGCTACAGGTATTTCTGTGTTCCTGTCTCTCACCAGAAGCTGCAGAAAACACTGCCAACCATGCTGTTAGCTGATATTCATCAAGCAGCAGCCTGACCTTTTGCACTTTCTCACTGTGCCACGGAGCATCCTGTGCCCTCACTCAAAAAAACACAGGAGAACCCGAAGGACACAAATAACAAAGCATCCTTATTGACCACAAAAGAGCAGACATCACCTCACTCAGTGATCTCCTCAGTTTGATCAGAGCTTCGTGCACCACTTACTAAAGCCAGTGTGTCTCTGACCCTCATACCTCTCCACAGTTACTCAGCTGCTCACAGTTCTACCCTGTAATGGTCAAGAGGACAACACGTGTTTGCCCACTTTCCCCAGCCTCAGTGTTTGCCTTTATTGATTATGATCAGCTGTAAAGCCTGTGAATTCTGGGTGCTCCAGGGGTTTTCTTGACAGCTAACTAAGCCTGAGGCAAACACAGACTCATGCAGCTCCAAACAATTCTACCTGGGATTCTTCTTCCTCCCCCTTCACCAAGCACTGCATTTAACTGTAATTGTTTATGATAAGGAGATTGTAATTAGGAACATGCACTAGCATAAGTGTCCAGTATTTCATATGCCAAGCATGTGCCACCAGCACAGTCAAAATACCTCCAAGGATTCCTTTAAATTTTTATTATTTTCTTACAGTAGATGAGGAATCCCTCCCCCACTATGCACACGTACATTTATGCAGCTGAGCTCCACTTCCCTGTGACAGCTGATTCAAATACAGACCAAGTTACTAACGCTGCACAAAGTTGTTGGTTCTTTCTCAGTAAATAGGAGACAAATGTCACAGAAACCAGTACAGTGAGCTTTTAAAATGGCAGTCAAGCAGAGAAATGTAGGGCTAAGCTACATAAGCAAATGTAGCTTAGCATATTGGCTAAGCTAGCCAATACCTCATTCCTAGTCTAGTGTTCATTCAAGAGTGAGAGGCAGTGTGCTGATCTTTGTTTGCAATTCCTGCTTGTGCTGCATAGGTTACTAAAGGATTTCAGAATATATCTAATACAACCCTATAAGGAAAAGGTAAGTATATGACAGAGCTCCCTTGCAAGCACGCACAACTCCACACAGATGCAGAGACAACATTCCTGTGAGAAGTGGAGTTTCAGGTTTGTAAAAGGTGGAAGTGGGAATGGTAATTTGAATCTCATGTTAACACTTTTTCTTCAAAAGTTGCTTATTCATTCAAGCTATCAACATGTTGACTCATTTCTATTTGGCTAGAGGTAATAGCTGTGCTCTCCCATGCATTTAAGTTTCAACCAAATTAGAGTACGAGTCAGAATTCTTTGCCCCTGGCTGACAGTCTTACAGAGCTGTCAAGACAGCAGAAGGCTTTCTCCAGGTAAATAAGATCTGCATTGCCATGGCACAGTTCTTGCTAAATCCTTTTATCTGATGCTTCCTTGGTGAGACCCACCAAGGAAGAAATACATGCCATGCCCACAATTATGCATACTCTGCTAATGGAATTTCCATGAAAAATAAAAAGCTTCTGGGGGATAAAAAAATCTTTATGCAACTGACAGAATTAATGCCTCAATCTTTTGGATTTCACTGCAAATATAAAGAACAAAACCATTCCAGTTATATATTTTATAGGATTTAGAGAAGAAAAAGTGAAGAAAAAGTTTTTGTGAACTACGGACTTGTATAAGCACTTTTTGCAGTTTAGATTTATCTGAAAGATGGATATTTCTCTTGATTAAATAGAGATGCAATCATCATTTGGAAGATGGATTTCACAGCAAATTATCAGGCATTTAAGACCATAAAGTTTTATCATTCTACCAAACTGAATACAGCTCAGTAAATAGATTGTCTAAGAACCTCGAAGGCACACTATGCATTTCTGAGCCTTTAACCATCAACTTACTCCATGTCACATAGAGCAGACTAATGAAGAGTATAGAGATTCAAAGAAGCACTTTAAGATTAAGAGGCTTGTTAAATTTCAAGTCCACAGCATATAAAGAAAGAGCCCAGTAAGGTTTCTGGCCCATGGTGCACAGTCTTCATGGCAATGTCTGAAATATCTGGTGAGCACACTTCCATACATCATCTTCCCAACTCTTTTTTTTTTTCATCTGACCAGTCAATTCAGGTTTACCTATATTAGGAGGAAAAGAAAAAATTCATTTTTAACTGCTATAAGAAGTAATATCTAAGGCAAGATTAACTGCATTATGTAATAGAAGCAACCCTAATGTTTACGTTGCTCTTTAATTATGAAAGACTATGGCCTTTTCCTGCGATACCTTTGCAATAGAAGCCTTTGCTGCAAACCTTAGAAATCCAGCAGAGAAAGCCCTTGAGCTAAAAGAGTGATTTCCCCTTGTCTTATGAAATTCCATTCAATTTTAGCTGCAATTTCAACTGTTAAAAAAATTTAAAATCATATTTCCTTTTTTTCCCTTGCACTCCCCAGAATATAACAGCTGCACTAAGTCAGACTAAAGGCTCATCTAGCTCAGTGCCCTGTCTCTCTGACAGTGGCCAGTAGCAGATGTTTAGGGAGAACATGTAAAATATAGGGCAGACACAATATTTCCTCCTGAACCTCCCAGCTTCTGTCAGCAGTTTAGGGACTTCTTGAGTCCAGCTTAAAGCCCACCATACTGCGTATATAATTAGATGTTGTATTCCCTATGTGCATTACTTTGCATCTATCAACACAAATTTTGTCTGCCCATACATTCAGTATTATCAGATAATCCTGCAGATCTTAAAATGCCTTTTTCCTTTGTTACCCAAAATAAATTTTGTATCCTTGTCATTCCTTTTCAAGTCATACTTCATCCCTTTCCCACACTATTTAGTAAAACGTGAAGTGGCACAAGTTCTGGAACAAGTTTATTCAAGCACTAATCCAATACCATTCTGAAAATTATATTCAAGCATTAATCCAATGCCATTCTGAAAAATTATCATCTTTGCTTCTTAACTTTTTTCATAATTTTCATCCCATGATAGCTTTATTGCATTTAGAATCTTCAATAAAGACTAGTGAAAGAGTTGGGATTTTATAATCTTTGTACACAATATCAACCAGGGTAATCTTATCCACATGATCCTTTACTACTTCAAAGAACTCAAATGGGTTTATGGAGAGATACTTAATTTTTCAAAAGCTGTGAAGAATTGGTGTGTGTACTTATTCTCAGTTTTATTGTTATTTACACCAGATTTCATAATACAAAAACCAAACAATTACTCAAAAATCTCTGGAATTAATTTTAGATATTGGTGCCATATTTCATTCTTTATGTAAAGTCCTTTTGAGGTTGTGTGTAAATAACTCTGACAAATTGCTACCACTCTTTTCACTATGGAACAATGTTCCATAATGAAACATCTCCTGCTAATGCACCATTTTCTCCAAGTCATCCTGCAGAAAAGATCTCCCTTGCATGTGATCAGTCTCCTGTCCTCCCCTAGCCCACAGTGAGGGAGTGGGATCCTGGGCTGCCCACTTGCCTCCACCTGAGGATTGCTCAAAGCAGAACAAAGCAGCAACTAGGTTGTGCCCTGTGAACTTCTATCTATTGCACTTCCAGAGTTATCACTGGGGACCAATTTAGGAACACTCAGCTCTGAAGGGTATTAAAAAGCTGTTTAATGTCATTCTGAAATACACACTCTGTGATTTTAAAGTCAATTGCAAATTAAACACAACTTTTTCAAATTCTGTCTAATTAGGGGATCAAAAACCAGGGATGTCAGTTCTCTAAGCTGCTAATGTTCCTAAACCAGCAGCTGCTATTTATACCCTTTTCACATTGCAAAAATGGCTCCAGCCACTTGATTCAAGAAATACCTGCAGAACTGTTTTGTATTTGAAAGCAGCTGGAGGGTGAAAGAGCCTTTGGTTTGAGCATGGCTGACCTGTTTAATTCTACTCCCTGAACTAGACTGTAAAGTACTACCAAATCATGCTTTTTCACTGGTACAGCCTCTGGACACTCATAATAAGGCATATGCCAAACAAAAGGACTCCCTTTGGCATTTCTTGCAGGGGACACAAGACTTGAGTGTAAGAAATAAAGGAGATATTTTATTCAGACTATTGAGCAGAGGCACTACCTACACTTCTCCTTAGTTCTTTCATTTCTAGACCAAACAACACAGACTACCCTGAACTAGTGAGCTGATGCTTGCTCGTCACTTTAATGCCTTAGCTTTTCAAAACTGCATTCATGCACATGGATGACCCCTCAACCAACACAGAAAAATAAATTATTACTTAGAACCTCAGGTGAGCAAATCCCATTAAAATTCTTACTCTATGATTTAATATTTTCAGCTTACTATATACCCTCGTGTTGAAAAGAGTGCTTGTAGGCAGAAATTGTCTAGGCAAAGCTGGTTGTTTCAAAAAGCCAACAGAGATATGAAGCAGCTGAAACTCTTAATTTAAGGAGCATATGATTATTTTTGGCAACTAAATAATAAATGAAGCTTTTAGGCAGAAATAGGGGCAGCTGTGACAGGCTTTAAATTAAGAGAAACACCCATATGTGCTACATCTCACATGTACAACACATTGTATTACTATGAGAAATCCACTAAAATAAGTAACTATTGAATCTATAAAGTCTGAAAGTTCAAAATAGAGATCAGGCACCTATTTATTAGACTGTCAGCAAGGTGGATAACACAGAACTTCAGCACCTTCAATCTGCAAGCCTACTGAAAACTACATCAGTCCTTGCAACACAGAGCTCTGAGTAAACACAGTTTGCAGCTAAGTCCTGGATTTTGCTCAGCTAACACGTCTAACCCAGATCCTCAGTCTTTGATCACACCTATCACATCCAGACTTGTACAGTAAACACAGAGGTAGTTATGAATTTTTATTCCACACCAGTGTTATTAGGGCATTCAGTGGAAAACTGTAATGTCAATCTGGTCCTTGTTTTAAATCACATAAAACTTCAAAAACCTCTGTCCCTTTAGAGGTGGAGGATGGTGGCAGTGCTTAGACATGGATGGGAGAGAGAAGAGCCTCTATATTGTTGTTGAGAAGGAGTCCTTAAATTCACCAAAGATATGGGGATAGATCAAATTGCAATCTGGCACGGACATCACAGAAATTTCCACAGCTTCTGAAACATTCTTGGTAGGTAATCAGCATATTTTGAAAAATTTCTATTACTGTTAGCTATGAGATATAATTTGGGTGTTTTGTTTCACTATCTTTACCGGGCTTTGGAAAAAAAAAAAAAAAGCTTTATTACCTAATTCTGCATCCATGATCTCTGAGATGGACATACAGCACAAATATTTTTTCCAGTCTAATCTTAGCTGTGTGAAAAAAAATTTTTAAAAAAGAGGGATAGGACAGCAAATACTGCATCATTTCTGAACCTGGTTTGGGTGAGGAACAAAAATAACCTTCTGCACCTAAAATCTAATACTTGGTTTTTTTTCTCAAAATATTAATTAATTAAGTTGCTGAGGTTCCTTTTATCAGGATTATAAATGCCCCTTAGTCTACAGTATAAAAATAACAGTCAGAATGTTCTTACTCCAAATGATGATCTGAAATTGTTATATTTATATATTATAAGCTGTCAAAATACTGGGATGATGGAAGTTTTGACAGAAGTTTTGCAGGCATTTATGGTACGGTTCACTGTGCTTAACTATTAGAGAAACAGATTCATCAACAAAAAATCAGAGAGCAGTCCATGAGCAGTTAGCCCCTGTAGTATATCCTGCTCTCTTGAGCAACATTCCATGCTTTATGGAGCAAACACGCCCAACCCCCATTTGTGCACCTGGCCCCTTGTGGACCTGTGGCTCAGCCACGATGACACCTCGTGGCAAAGGCCCAGGGAAGCTTTCACTGCACCCACCTCCCTGCCCTGAGGTCCTGGGCTCCATCCCTGCTGCCACAGCTCCTGCTGCCTCCCAGCCCCACCAGCACTGGCCTCCCTGCAGCAGCCAGCTGACATTTGGCTGCTCTGCCCATGTGTCTGCCTTCAGCATCTTCAGCATCTTCAGCATCTTCAGCAACTCCCAGCTCCTGTGAGTCCCACGCTGGGTCTCACATCCCCCTTGGGCAGGCATGGCTATGAATATGGGGAGTGGAGGAGCTGGAATTCACACAGCACAGCAACAAACACATTACAGGATTTCCCAAGCTTACAAATGTAGCTTAGTGTCAAAATGTTAGAGTAATTTTATCAGATTTTAGATATCACACGTCTTTGATATTAAATATTCAATAATTTGGTTATCTAGTAGCTCAAACAGGTGGCACTGCAGAACTACACTGTTCTTCAAAATAACTGTGCAGCACAAAGTTTAAAACAGATTCCATTCAACTCCACTTACTTTTCAGTGAAACACAGCAAATTCAGAGCTGCAACATGCATTAATGTGTATTTGATACACTGACCTTCCTTTAAGCATAGCCATTTAAAAATAAATACTTGAGAATTATTTACATTGCATTTTTTCAGATCAATGAATATAAAAAACTAAATATTCATACATTACATCTGCATTTTCATGGAATACTACCAATCTTCATTTTCACTGCTTCTTTAATGTTGGCAAGGAGAAATTAATTGCATTAATTCCTTAATTTTTCTATGAGGAATCTAACTTTGATTTTTAAGATATGGCAGTTTCCTAATTAATTTTATTTGAGGACTTGCTCCCCTGAAAACAAACTTCAGGCAAGGTTATATGTAGCTATATATTTTGCCTTGGTTTGAAATCCTTATACCACTGATTTATTTTTTTTTAGCACTTTCAAAGTAATTAACAAAGTCAAAAGTCTCTCATGGCATCATGTTTCAGCCATGCTAAAGCCTTCTGCTTTAATCTCCACTCTCTGGCACTGAAGTGGCACTTAGCTTACCTAAGTGAAATAAATTAGTACAGGAAAAATTCAATGCATGCTGTACTTCATTCTGTAGTCTTACCCACTTTCAGGGAACTTCATGCCAGTAGTGTACCTCTCCCAAGATAAATGTAACTATGCTCTATACAACTGCATAAGTGTTAAAATAAAGTCAGGCAGAAAAACCTGGCATTTTGCCAGTTTCAAAAGGCACAGAAATATGTTATTCTCATCCACTCTAGGTTTACAAATTTTGCTGTGAGCAAAACACATTTTTGCTGCATCCTTTCCTAAGTAATTTTCCCAGGGTAGAATATGATTCTTCCTTGAAGAATTTTGCTTTGCAAAAAGAAACTGCTAGAACTTTTTTTCTTATGAAAAGCAGTTTTCTGGAGTACCTTACAATGAAACACCTCTCCTAACCACCTAATTATTCCAGCATCTATAGAAATCAGAGACAAGTAGTGCAAAATAACAGTTCTAAATTCTTCCCTAAAGGTTTCTTTTCTCTGCACTTCCCCAGCCTACTGGAACTCATGTTAGCCAAGTTGCTCAGAGACATTCACACAAGGATGCCAGAAAATTCTTCATTTTGGACTAGAAGTGAGTTTAAGAAAATAATTTTGTTGTTTGTTTGTGGTTTTTTTTTTTGTGAATTTAATAATTCTTAAATCATCTTTCTCAGGGAAAATAGATGTATTAGTGCTGCACAGTCAGAGCTATTATGGGGTTTTTTTAGCAACACTGAATCAAGCTGCATCTGGAGAAAAAAAAAGAACTAAAAACCCTTCTATCTCTCAGCTGACAATTCAGTGCAACAGGGGCACCTCCTGGAGCAGGCCAGTTGTGTGCCATTCTTTACACAACATCATGAGCAGCTGCTTTTCCCAGCCCAAAGTGAATGACAAAAGCCCCTCCTTCATGCTGCTGAGGGACATCTACACTGATGTGCACTGTGTAGTTGTCTTCAAGATTCCTAGTTAATATAATCCCAGAAGCACAGGTATAGCAGCACAGAGTTTAATATGGGCAGCAAAAGGCTGTGAAATAGAAACATAAATAAATAAATAAATATTCAATAATTTGAATATTTATTGGGCTCTTTTAGCTGCTATGACCAAAGTGCTACTGAGCCTTAGGCTAAGTTGTTTAAAGCTGCTAAGGAATGTCTTATAGCCCACGTCCTTAGTATTCCTCCAAAGCTCTTCTTCCTTTCTGTTCCACCCTTACTGGATGCTGATCCAACAAGACACTGTTGATTTATTTGTTGGATGAAACTGGCAAAACCATGTATGTCCATTGGCTTGATTCATCTTCTATGTCTCTTTCATTCCATGCCAGTGAGGAATATTTTTTTATTCCCTGACTGACATGCTGTAAGGTTTGCTTTCTTTGCTTTTTTGTTTAGATTATGCAAATTAGATGCAATCAGATCTCATTATTGCTATCTAAATTGCTCACCAATATGTCATATTTTACAGAGTAAAATACAGATGCAGAAAGAGCAGAGAGTGAAGGGGCTCACATTCATCTCTTATTTTTATGGATGCTGGACTTGGTAAACCAGCAGCTTAAGCTTTATATTAAATAAGATGCTTCTCTACACAGACTATAAAACCTAACATGTGAGAGGTAAATAAAATGCAAAAACAGTTCTCAGCAGAGCCAAGATGATACGTTCACTGGATTAAAAAAAAAAAAATTAAATCAATTACTTTTTCCCAAGTGGTCACTGAAAAACAGCACATGTCAAAGCATTTCATCAAATGAATAAACATAAGTATAGTTAAAAGAAGAGTTGAGGGCCAGGGTTCCAAAGCTGACATTGACTCCTGCTTGTCACAAAAACAGTCAGTGCTGGTATAGGAGGGTGGAAGTTTAGGCACCAGTCTTGAAGCCTCTAGACTGCGAGTTTGGGTTATTTTAGTGGCCTCTTTGTGAGTTTTGGATCTTCTAAGGTTATTTAACTTATTTCTGCCTCCAACACATTATTTCAAAGGCTTGACCTCAGGCCAACAGCTAAACATGCCTGTACACTCACAAATATGATTCCTCTTTATTTTAAATTTAACCTGGGGCCACCAGAACAGCAGGCCTGTATCTGTACAGTTAGACTGGCAAGGTTCTGAGGTGGGGACCATAACCATTTCAGACACTGAAGAGGCAGAGTGGGATATTTAAGCCATGCTCACTAGTGGGTTGCACAAACCCCATTGACTTCAGCTTAACTTTGTACTTCCCTAGGAGGCCCCAAACAGGTAGGAAACAGTACCAGAGCTATACTTTAAAAGTTGTGGTTGACAAAGGCATTTTTATCTTTTATATAATGAGAAATCAGACATGTCTTACATGCAAAGTAAATACCAGAAGAAAATCCTTTAAGAAGCTGTGCTGAAAATTCCAGTCAAATATACTTTGGCAAACTAGATACACATTCTATATATTCTCAATGAACTTTCCCCTGCTGAAATAAAGGTCATGACTTACAGCTATTTCAGAAATGAAAATACCCCACACAGGTTATATTAAAACATGTGCAAGTGTATAAAACATATACACAGTCAAATGCAAAGTCTACAGTCAAATGTAGCATTGAGGTTGCTCAATCAACCACACAGGTCAGGAAATTCCAGAAGTTAATGGTCCATGGTCTTCTCCTGTATAACTTCACTGAAACTATTTTGCATTCCCAAAACTCACTGACATAGAAATATATGAAGAATTTCCATTCATTTTAGTTTATTAATGTTTGTTACTTAATTCATGGTGGAGACTAGTAGAAGATTATATCTGGACGTATTAACATTATGATAAAACTGATTTAATTTCAATCTGGGTGTATAATCTTTGTATGAGAAACCTGAAGTCAAGACCAAGTGGTCCAAAGACCAATTTAGTACTTAACAGCTCAGGAGTTAATTTCCTATCTCTCTTACAGATTCCCTAGTGGTCTTTGGTAAATCACCTAAATCTCCATGCAATACTAATTCATTCCCATATTAATATATTTAATATAAAAGGACTTCATTTCATCTTCATCTACTTTATTTCCTTCTGTAAGAACAAAGAAAAAACCAATTTTGTAGCTTGCATCAATCATATTTTTAGTCATTAGAACATTTATTTTGAAATCATATCAAAAGGAGCATATCTTTCCCACACTGTCATAACATAAATAACCCTTTTAATGCTTTACGAAAATTCAAAATGGACTCACTAGTCATGGAAAACATCATCATGAAAGGACTTTTATATAGGCAAGACTGACTTGAATAGATTGGAACTGAACTTGAACATATGAAGGAAATTTGGACAATTATCCCATTGACTTTCCCATTTTCAGAATGCCACCTAATTGTGTCATGTTAGCTGTCACATTGCACATTCTTCTGGAAGAAATGCACATACATTTCCTGAAAATATTGAAAATTTTCATAGTTCCATTGATTTCTTTTCAGAAAATAAGATATTAAGAAAGTCTTGCTCTTTTAGTTAAGTTCCTGTCAATTGGTTGTCTTACAGTTAGTCAAAGGCTGAGTGAGGAATGTTTCATGGTTTTGAATTTTTCTTTAAATTTGAAATATATTTTAAAGTAATAATTTGTATAATATGTTTTATATATGTGGAAAATACCTTTTACTTTTCCTTAACCTAGTTTCTTAGTGAAAAAAAAAAGCAGATCAACTCTATTTAAACAAGTTATTGTCTGAATTACTAAGAAATACTCCTCTAAAATTGCAAATTTCTGGTATTTGATTAGAGAAACTAAGCTGAAACACATTGGCAACACTAAAACACTATAGGTATTGTTGATTTATATTACAAATTGTCCTTGTATTTTTATTATGTTGATGTGTCTTGTTGATTAAATATTTCTTATGCTTTCAAATACCTCTTTTAGAGGTGTAAAATACACATGTGGATTTCTAGTAGACTTATTTATCTAAAATGCAGAATATACTTGCTGTATTTAAAGGTCTCATGATACCTTTCATGTGTATTTACAGCTTCATTAAGTTGTATGGAAGTATAATGAAATGGATATATTTGCTACTGGGGGTGGTTTCACAGGTGTTTAAAAATATGCCAACTGTCTTCCAAAATATGGCAAAACTTTGATATTATAATAAAATTATATAAGACAGCCAAATACACGTTGTTATTCCTCTTTGGGAAGTACGTGAGATCTAGTTATAGATGCTCAGTGTTCCTTCTCTGAGGATATTTCAATTTAAGTGTAAACACAGAATTAAAAATTATGTAAAAGAAATGGGAAAAAAATGCAGTGAAATTTCTTAGCATTGAAGTGTGAAGTTTTAGAGAGGTTAGATTTCATATTCTGTTTGTTCTCAAAGATATATTTTTGTCTTTAGAGTTGTCAATATATGGCTAAATAAATGTGAAAAGCATTGGCAAGGCTTTCATGTTAAAAAAAAATCTGGTTAACCTCTATTTTGCATTAAAATTACTGGTGAAAAACTCTGTGCCCAAATGTATCTATAAAATAAGACTGATTTGCCTGGAATATTCATGTATGCTCTGAAATTAAAAAAAAAAAAAAATCAAGAATGAAAACTGGTGCTCTGTAGATCCAAGTGCCCCAAGAAAATGCTACAAATCCAAAGAATGCTCCTGCATCTACATTTTCTACACTAATATCTCATTTAGCAGTCAAATGCGAAAAGGTACATGTAGCTGGGAAACTTCCTAAAAACAGTACAGGGGGATGGGGAAGAGCACACATGTTTTAAGTGAGGCCATTATTAATTTGTGCTCAAAATCAAAAACTGTATTCATGAAAATAAATGTTTGTCACTAACTAAATAAATTTTGTACAAGTTAAGCCCTTCCTCATCTGTACAAACTTAGTCATAAGTATTATTATTACTAAGTTTTAAAATCATCTGTCATAAAAAACAATTTTATCTCAGTCTATTTCTATTTCTTGGTAGGAACTTGTGCTATTCCCTGAGTTGGTAAAGATGTCCTTGGACTGTCCCACTCAGAAGTATTTACCACTGCTGACAGGAGTTTGCTCTTGCTGCTTCTGCAAAGAGCTGCAGCTAGGATGGAAAGAGACCTCCTGGCTCTCGAGCCCAAAGCTGTTCACAGGTTCTCCCTCCACAACTTGCACTGGGCTGAGAAAAGATTAAACTGCAAAGTCACCCACACTTTTGGGAGCAAGGAGCAGAAGTTCAGATTCCTTCTTTCCCAAGAAAGGGATGGGCTGAGTGACTGAGAGACCTTAGTAGTCATTGCACAAAAATCTCAGTGCAATGCAGGGATGTAGGGTCTCTGGAAATTCCTTGAAACAGAGGGATATAATTGCTTATGTTATATGTAAAACACAAATAAGAAAGCTCCAAATTGTCTAGAGACTGGAAAAGTGACAAGTGCCAAGCCATTCCTGACAGATTCAGCTATATCAGTGCTAGAGAAAATGTTTTTGCTTCCCAGATTTTCTCAGCTACAACTACAATCAAAACAGAAATGCAAATGCATAGTTACCAAAATGACAGTTATTTAGACCCCAAACCTGACTTCCTTTGAATTAAAAATTATTTCTGAAAAAGTCCTAACACTTGTTCAACAGTTTTAATTTTTAAAAAATAACCGGATTAAAAAATTATTACATTATTTTACTCTGGCTTTCAATTTGATAATTTTTCTGTTTCCTTAATTATACAATACATGGTAGACGCTTGGATTTTCCCAAGAGGTTATAATATACCATCTCTTAGAACAAACACTCTAATTGGGTACATAATTCTGGCTTTTACAAGGGGTCTAATCAGCTCCTAAGGCAGATGAATTCAGGTTTGTATACCAAATGTTTGAGTAAAAATACAAATGTTTTAGTGAGAGGTATTTATAAAGGCCATCCTTGGCCTCAGGGGTTAACTTCCTTATGCAATATCTCCTGCTTTGAAATACCCTCTGCCAGAGCCTCTCTTACTACCAAGCACAGGGACAGTTTCAGACCAAAAAAAAAAGGCTAAACTGGGCACTGTGAACACCCCACTTCTAAACATGCAGAATTTTTCATTAAGAAATTAAAGTAGGTAGATTATAAATTTTCATATGCTCACAGACTAATGTCTTCATGCTGTCTCCAAACCCTTCTGCATCTTGTGCCTCTCTCACTAAGATCAGTGCAAGTCCCCACAAAACCTATGTGTATCAATAAGCTCTGGCTGGATTCAAAACCCTTCAAAACAAAGCTTTCTTGAAGCCTACAGGATTAACAAATACTACAAAACTAAAGTAAACTATAGAAAATGAAATGCAGGTGTACAGATGTAGTGAGTGTTCCAAGAGATCAGTCCCAGGTGCAGAGGGTGGACAGACAGACCAGCTTCTCATGATGTGATAGAAATGCTCCAGCATTCACATTTTGTACACGTTCCAGCATTCACATTATGCAAGTATTCCATAGTGAGAGTTATGTTCTCTGAAGCATGAATATAAAATAAAGAAGCTTTCAGTGGAAAATATGTGTGCTTTCATCAGTATTTTTCATTTAAATGTTCTTGCATGCTAATCACAGCCATCATTTAAAACACAAACTCACACTTCTCTGGTATCTCAGTTCATTAACTGCTGCACAGAAAGACCTGTGGATTCCAGAAGAAGCATCAGTCCAGAGATTGCTCCACATGGGAAAAACTCTGATCTTCTCTTTGGCTTTCAGAGAAATCAAGGGATTTTTATAACAATGGGTATCTGAAAATTTGTGGGTGATAAAGTCTGGAAGACCACTATTTAGGTTAGCAGATAACTCCAGACATAGCCAGCCAGCCATCCAGCCAGCTCCACTAGAAAGCAGCTTCCCATCAAATGAAGAGCAGTTGATCTCACAAACACAAACTTAGGAGCCATCCAAAGCAATACACAAATGCATTCTTGAGAGACAACAGGAATATCTGTATGGACATAAACCACAATACACTCTACCACAAGTATGGCATCTCAGGATAGGAAGAGATATATGCAGGAGTCCAGACATCATTTATGAAGTTCTAAAATGTAAAAGCCACAAATTCTTTTGTAACACCACAATTCCCTTATTTTTTGTCATGTAAGTCAATATTATCTCATTCATCATCTGTTGGATTTTCACACAATAAAGTCATCTCAGTCCATATATTTTTCTAATAACTGGATAAGGTACACTCCGTTTTCTCTAGCACATCAGTCGTGCCTAGAAAAGGGAAAATATATTTTTTTGACCTTTGACAAGGTTCAGGTGAGTTGAAGCATGTCATGTTGCCCTCTAATTTCTGTGAAAAGAAAAAAGAAAAAAGATTCTTCAGAAATGCCCAGAGATACAAGGCAATCTGACAACCTTACTCACAGGCTACCCATGGAGTAAAGTGCTACTTAACACAAGTACAGTTTGTAGGTACCGTACTGGGTCCTTTTATTTGCCTTTTCTGAAATGTAAGAACAATAAATAGTAGAATAAAATATTTCAATAACATTTTTGTTTGTTTTTCACATTATTAATTAACACCAAATGTTAATTCTCTATATTTTGCTTTTAGGACTGTGGAGTCCTAGGCTCATATGAGCTATGACTTCTGGTTAAGCTTGATTAGCTTCCCAATTTATACTATGTGCATTCTTGCTGTCACATTGAAATCCAATTTTCAAGGGGATGCCAAGTCCTTGATGAAAACAGTCTTTTATTATATCCTAACCAATGGATTAGAATTAGATTGGGCTCATATGGGAGTAATCAATCACAGCTTACATTTAGGCCATTCAGCACATTTAAAATGCACTTACCCATACAATGTATAAAAATATATATACTATTAAAAGCATTGTTTTGACACAAGTGAAGAAAATACAGATTCAAAGTATTCTAGGTCATTTGGACACATCTTTCTTCCATTAATTTTAGTGGAAGAGATGGACCAGCTTCATGCTTGGCTTGCAGTGATACAATTTCACAGAAGTCAGTTGAACAATATTGATTTACTTTTGCTAAGAATAAGGGTGTAGAACTCCCAAAAGAGAAGCAGTTCGTGAAACAAAATGATACTGTGGCAGTAAAATTCAAAAGTATTCTCATTTGGCAAAGATATATGGATTAAAACCCCCAAGTTCTATCTTTTCTTTCAAATATTTCATTCTTACTGATTTTAACATATATGAACACAAATTACTTAAGTCCTTTTAAACATTAAAAAAGTTCATAAATAAGGGTTCCTAGATAAGCAATTTGCTGGTTAACCTCTTAAAAGCATTCTGAGAATACAGATATCCTCAGAAAATACCACTGGACTTCCTCAGAAATGTGTTAATTTTGGAAGTATTTTGTTTCTGCAAAATATCCAAGCAAAGATGGTTCAGTTGTTTCAAACCATGCCAACACTGTAAGAATGCTAAATGAGGTTTTATTTACCTTCTATTTAATAGATTATAAAATACTCTATATCAGAAAAGAAAGAAAATCAAGACCAAAAAAAGTCTTGATTATCTAGATATATTTCAATGCATTTTTCCATATACATGAATGTACTGAAGCATAATGTATTTCTTAAGATACACAGTTCTTACCATGATTAGTTGGAATTGATTTCAAATTATTTCACCTTTACAGGTTTAGATTGACTACCTAGATAATGCATTTTACTGTACTACACAAATATAATACAAAAGTATTAATTCATGTAAGTATAATTTTAGGAGATGATGCAAGCTATCAACAAATCTGTGTTCTACTTATTTTCTGTAAATTTTTTGTCTTCAGAGAAGATGATTTTAACTACAAGCGAACCTATGGTGAATCCAATCTAAATGGTAATATAATAATCCACTTTTGTCACCTTCCTTAAATAACATGCTTTCAAAAAATGTCAATTACAATCTTAAAATAAATCAGACTTTCTTGTAAAGACAGTTTCTCAAATTGCATGATTCTTCAAGAGTGAATTACAGGGATACAAGCCAATAAAATTTTTGTAACTCTTTCTTCACCATATCAGAAACATGATGAGAAGGTTTCTGAGTAGAGGAGACAAATACTCTCTGTTAGATCTGGGTTGTGGGAGAAGCTGAATTAATCCCTCACTGAAGTCATGTAGGCACAGTTCAATAAGAATCACAAATACCTGTATATTAAAAATAGAGTACAATTTAAAACCAGAAAAAGCCCTCAGTTTCTCTGAAAACTGACCATCAGTTCCTCATTACCACTCTGTGCTCCCTGATTCTTGGCTTTGTGTTTCAGACTCCCACCCAATCAGGACTATGTCAAGTCCAATATTGGCTTTTAGTTTCACTCAGGGACAACAGTCTTTCCAGTGTGTTTTTGAAGTTATTTTCAGCACTACTGAGTGTAGCTTTGCCAGACCTTTATACAGCTCACTTTTCTGCTTTTACACTTGTGACCTTGCTATTGGACTAATATATAGTGTCCCTGGTCATGTTATTGTTTTAAGTCCATGATACTAATGCAATACATTAATGTAATACTACATGTTAATACATTAAGGACGTGCTATACCTATTTTTTGACCTGCTGCAAGATTAAATTTTTATTCTGGAATACCTTGGATATTTTTTCCTGCCTATGAAGGTTGACACAGAAAAATACACCAAAGATTTCGATGTCTTCCCGCAACAACATTATGGTGGTTCGAGTGTTAATGGAAAGATGGTGTTGCTCTTCTCAAAAAAAAATTTGCATGGCAATACAGAATTATTGAACAAATAATTTCAAAAATAACTTTAAAAGGCCGTCTGTTCTAATTACTGATGAAAATAAGGCCCACTGTAAATGCCTTCTACAGAACTGAGTCCTATTGAACAGCTTGCTATTCCTATTTAGCTAGAGAAAAATCTTATAAAATTATACAGACCCCGGAAATGATGATCTATTAGACAATTGACCTGTTCAGAAAGGATTCTTGTGATGGGTTCAGCATCAGTAAAAGGGCCTAAGAATGGCTGAAGTGGTCACCACCATGCTCCACATTTCAGTCTTAATAAATGGTCACTCTTATGTTTTGTAGAGTGTTAAAATCTATAGACATCTGAGTGCTGATGTGTTACAAGTTTCAAAAATGTTTAATGTGTGGAACTGTTGATTTACTGGTTTTTTTAACAGACTTTGTTGTTATGCTTCCAGCAACAGTGGAAGGATAATCTTTCTGGAATATTGAATCTGATTATATTGAGTAAAGGCTGAATATTTTTACTAAATAAAAGTATAAATATAAAGCTGCTTGTAGGCTAATCTGGAGACAAGAAGAGTTGTTTAAATGGTTTGTGCTGATAGCTTGGTAATTTTTATATTTAAATAAAAACTCACAGCACAGTTGTGACTTTTAATCTCTTTAGTGAAGAGGAAAATATCACATACTTTAACAAACAGACTTTTTTAACTTACAAATCTATTCAAGTAAAATATGCTGCCTCCTAATAACAACATGAAAAGCTTTGTAATTTGTGAAATAGAAAGAGGAAAGTAAAAAACAATACAAAACAAATCCAAAACTTCAGGGTGCCTCAGAAAGAGTTGTTCTGTTTATAGCTGCAATCCTCTTGTTTTCCCTTTCCCTCCTACACCAGAGCTGTATGTTCTGGACATATGCAGTGATTGACTTCTGCAATGGCCAGAGCAATGTATTTCTCTCCTTCAGAGGACCTTTATTTTCCTCTGCATTTTAAGGAAGATCTCTCTGGAGAAAAGGACATTGACAGGTGATGAATTTGGTATGGAAAAGACATCATAAAGCAAAGTTTCAACATTAGGATACTGCTAGAACACTCATTAAAGTCATCTCATTATAATTGTTTAAGATATTCCATATGCACCCAGCCTTGCAACCATTTCCCAGACTATTTGCTTTTAACACCTTGCTCCTTTCTTTCCAGCACCCCCATTTTTATCTCATCTGCTATGAACTCCTCACCTTTTCCTTCTACAGCCCACTCCTGTTAGCTCACAAGGACTAGCAAAATGTTTCCCACATCTTAATTTCACATACATTTTCACATTTCAAGTCCCTGACAGTGTCTAGGCAACCAGTGGCCAGAGATTGCAGGCACACACGCAGCTCTGCATTGTCTTGCAGTTTCTTGGTGCATCCTCTTGTTGCAATGGACCCAGCAGTTGTGTCTGTCTCATCCTTTAAAGTTGTGAGTTTCATAATGAAGGATTTTCTTCCTTCTGGGTTTTTTCAGACCATGTGGTTCAGCTTGGTCAATGAACGTTGCTAGTGCAATAGCAACATACACGCCAGGGGTAATTGAAAATATTTGCTCACAAGAAACTATCAAAAGTAATACATTTTACTACCCTCTGACAAAAATAATAAAAAGTCTTTGAGGCAATGGAGTCAGTTTGAAGAGTTGTTAACAATTTAAAAATTGATAGGGCTGTCTTTTAAATGCTAACTTATCCTGAATCAAAAAATTACTACTTTTTATCAACACTGTGAAAAACCTAGGCAATTTATAGGCTTGTCTAGCTTTTAATGGGTTGATGTTTGGAAATGCTCAAAAAAATGAAAAATATTTGCAGAACTATTTTCTACAAAGCCTTCAGTAAAACACTAAGTCATGTATGGGAATGTGTGGTATACTCTGGTACTCGGTGATTGATTGCTTCCCATTGGAATGACACTTGCTGAATTCTGAGGAACTTTCATTTGCTGTATAACATTTCTAGTCCTTAAATACATGCACATTCACACACAAAAACACATTGAACAAGACAGATGCATTAACACTTGTTAGCAGGTCAAACTAAAACATTTTCAAGGACACAGTGTTCTCTGACCGGCTAACACTTAAGCAAGCTGCAACAGCCCTATATAATTCAGATTGTAATATGCTTTACTTAACCTTTGTTAACTAACACATGAAGGAACAGCTTTTCCTTGTAGTGAGGACAAAGCATGGTATTTCAAAAGGGCTTATGTGAGTTGAGAGTATGGCTCTGTACACAGTTAAATCCTACATTTGACTGCTGAACCCATTCTTTCCCCTTCCCACTCAAATCCACATGGGAACAACAGAATAGGAAATAAAATGTAGAATTGAAAATACTTTGAATTGTTTTCCATACCAAAATCCAAAAATATATACAGTTTTTTTCCATTTGTACATTATGTTCCCTTGTAGATAACATGAAACATCTAAAGGTACTTGTCAGGAACGATCCAAGGAAATGAAGGATTAGGTTCATGAATGTGCTGCAAAATAAGATGCACTGGTTTATCCTCTTAGTCACTGGTACACATCCTATAATCTCCAAACTACAGTTCTTGCTTTTACTGCTGGGATTTGAGAGCAGACTTTTTGACAGTCCTCAGCAGAGCAGGCCCTCACGAGAGGGCTGTAGACCACTCCAGGCTAGTTCTCAGAGTAGTTGGAGACCCAGGTAAACAACCTCCTCAACAACTGCTGGAGTTTCTGAAGTGCTGAGTTACTGGAGGGTAACTCCTCTCCTGATTCTTTTTCAGGGATCATTAAAGCACACTACAAACTTTTTAGAAGCTTCTGTTTCAGGGTTAGTAGGAACTCTCCCCCACAAGAACAGTGTCATCTGTTTGAAAGAAAATACTTCATTCAGACACCTTTTCCTGGCTCAGGTCTCCCATAAGGATTCAGTAGCCCAGCCACCACATTTTTAACTTCTTCCAAGCCTTTTGAGCCTCCTAAACCTTTTCACTGTGGTCTGTGATTACACTTGACCTTTGTATAGGAAGCACAGAGTAAGGGAATGAAAGGGTCCTGCCAGACACAGACTGTCCTTAACAAAAATATGCTGTCTCAGTGAACAGGCTGGCTCCCTGCAGGTCAAAAGTATTGTCATAGTGAGTCTAGAAAATTTTGGTGAACACTGGAGATTAAAAAGCTGTTCTCACTGAGCCCTGGTTCCCCTTGTCTGTAGGGTGGGGAATGTTAGCTGGGGAATGTTCTTCCACCCTCTCAATGTAGTCACCTGCTATATAGAGTGAAAATGTGATTCTTAATTAAATTCCACAGTCTATCAATTTTCCAAAACCCTCCCTTCTGACACACAAAGGTAAATGTTTCCCCTCTTGCACTGTATCTAAATGCCTGTGTGTAGAAAAATTAAGTCTCTATAGGGTATAATTTGGAAACGTATAATGAAGATTGGAGAGTTCAAATGATACCACTTGAATGATCTAATGCAGTAATCTACTTGAAGAAATTTGCAAGAAACAAAATCCCAAAGTTCTTTTTAATTTTGAACACAGTTAATTGCAGGATTTTCAGTCCTGAATAGTTCATAGCACTGGGCAAGAGGATTATTGAAGATGTAGCTGTCTTGAATCATATCTTGGGTCTTCAGATCTCGTCTTGGACCTCATACAAGTTTGCTGACTGGGACAATGATTTTAGAGGTAACTGATATTACAACCTAGACTAAGGTGTAAAAGTAATCCAGCCTTGTAGGCATTTTTAATTTTCCACTGTCAGTACAATGGATCCTGCCAGGGAGGACCTCAGAGAAGCAGTGAGATTTCTGTGGGAAGCCTCTGAACAGAACCACTGGGATTTTAGGAGGTAGATGGGAACAAGTGTCTAAGAGGAGATCCTGCAGTTTATAAGGTCTCAGGAAGCTGCCTTTTTCTTTTCCCATTTCTCATTGCTTCCCTATCATTTTCTGCTATATACAATCAAACCACTGAAAAAATAGAAAATCATTCCAATGTGGATCAGAATTGTGAAATAATATGAAAAACCACCATCTTCTGTTTATTTTATTTTCTTTTTCACCATTAATCCCCAGGAGAAATACAGAAAAATTTGACTTAGTGATGCAACCTGCACGGGCTTGAAAGCAGGCAAAGAAAAGAAAGAGATAGAGTAAGAATTGCAAAACACTAGAAGAGTTCTTAAGATCCTCTCTTGGAGGCCCTGAAAGATGTTGACATAAGGTTTTCCAGTGGCTAGGCACAGTTCTGGAGGCACATGAGCAAGAATAAACTTTTAGAATAACAAAAGCTGAGAGAGCTTCTGTAACTCAGAATGTCACCATTTTTGTAAAAGCATTAGTATGACAGGACCACTAAGTAAAGGCCTCCAGTTTTCTTATTTAAACAAATTAATTACAAAACACATAAATACAAAAGGGATACCTGTTATATTGCCCAAAAGCAATATTTTTTCTAAAGTGAATACAGACATTGGGGAATACATGTTATTGTTCTATGTGTGAAAATTCAAGTTCATGGAGGGCTTCAAACACTCTCCAACACAACTATTGTTTCCTTCCTCAGAGCATTCAGAACAATGGTGAGTGCATGCAAGGAGAAGATTTCAATACCTGAAATACAGCCTGTGCTCACAGAGTAAACAGTTTCCTTACTGTCTACTGTCTTTCCTTCCCAATTCCCTGGGCATATTAAGGAAACAATTGAAAAAAACTAAGCTAAACAAGAAAGACTACCAGAAGAAGACACACCATCTAAAAATACAACCGTGGAATAGTCTTTACAGGTAAAGGCTGAAATCTGAATTTGATATTCAGCCAAAATTTCCTGACTTGGCTTTTAGCTGTTCTTCAGTACATTCAATGACTTATCAAATAATGTTAAACAAATTTCTTGGTCAGAGCTCTTTATATCCCCATTTGACATGGGCGGAATACCAACACCTGTTTCTACCTGTTCCTGGTGTTCTGCTTCCACATCTGAAAATATTTAGTCATCTCTGTACCAAATAGTTTACATTCCACATTTATGTAAGGTTTTTTTTATTATTATTTTGTCAGGAATTACAATGCATGAAGAAAAATACAATTCATTAAAAAAACTTGTAGGCAAATATAACATTAGTCTCAATACAAGGCAACAGCTTGCTCTTTGTTGCTATAGCTATTTGCTATTCCCAGTTTTAAGTACAAATTGCAATGCTAATGTGAAATTATGAAAATTCAAATTAATGCTTTCAGCCCAAATAAAAGCACATGCTTAAAGAAATATTGTGTACATTAATACTCATAAGACTGATTCGTTTGACTGGCTCTTTAGTTCACAGGTTCTTTGGTGTCATTCTATCATGCTAATAAGTATTCAGCAACTTTAAAACTTTTTTAAAATATCATGTTATCCCCAGTTACCTCTCCCCACCTTCTCCATGGCCATACACAGAGTAATCACTAAACCCCAGTGAGCAATTTATATTACAGCTCTGTCTCACAGTCTGTATCTGCCCCTTCAAATATCATAAATATCAGCTCGTTCCCCACAATACATTTGAAGGGTTACATGAAGGAAGTGGGAAAGTTTATTTTTAATATCCCCACCTTCCACTTTTTCAAATACATGAATATGCATTTCTGCTTTTAAGATGTGTGTTGTAAATCATGGCTTTAATTCCTCAAAAAATGTACCCCAGGACAGATGGGCTGAGCTCAAGCACTCCAGTACTATTAATAGTCCAATCCAACAGCTTCAGTCCCAGCTTTCCTGTTTCTCCTCTCTGTGCAGGGAAGGAGCCAAAGTTGTGGTGTGTACAGTTCTTATACAACTTCACCCATCATGGGTTTGGCACCAACAGCTACAACTCCATTCTGAACCTAAGACTTCTCAATAGGAGTTGAAACAGCACATATCAATAACACTTCCCTAGGAGAAGATAAACAATGTTTTCTTATTAAAGTTAGACTACTGCACAATTTTGATTACACTGTGTCAGTTTTAATCAACTGCTTCACTGTGATATTGCTTAAGGAAAAAAAATAGGAGGAACTTCATTTTCTCCTCAAATCTGTCATCAAGAGCACCAACTACCATCTTAAAATCTTTTGTTCAAAACACAAGTTTTGCCAATCTCAAAGGCTGTCATCTCTGAGGTACATTGAACTAATTAGTAATTTAGCAGGAGTTCACTTCAGGCACTTTGGTAGACAGACAAAGAACAAAGTTCCTTTATCTGTAGTAATACTTTAAAAAATGCCATTAATGTCCTGCAGCAAAAACAGTACCTGGAATGATTTTATGGAGCCAGTGCTTAATTTGAAAATATTCACACATTAAAAATATTTAATGAAACTAATTAAGAACCAAATTGCTTTCTTTCAACAGAAGGAAATAATACTAATAGATAAATGATCTTAATGTATGTATTATAACAAAGTCAGACTCACCAGGATGCCAGACAAAGGCTAAAGCATGGCAGCGTCTGCCTCCCACCAATGAAATGGTGATTCACACTGGAATGGATCATGGCCAAATCCATGTCCATCTCCCCCCTAACTGCAGGCAGCCAAAACTCTGTTTCACTTTTCTGTTTCCCTTGTTGCTGTCTTACTGATGAGAGTTCTGCATATTTTCCTAGGGAAATTGGATGATCCCACCATGAGAATATTTTGTTTTCAAATGCACAACACAGGTCCATCCCATTTCCAAAGCCAGGGTGGACAATCCTTTGTGTGGTCAAACAGAATCAAATAGTTCAGGTATATTCAAGAGAAAAGAAAATCCTCTTCTTACATGTACACACCCACCTCCCAAGTCAGTCCATGGCTAGTAGTCCTGATGTGTGACAACCTGTGCCCTCTAAGCCAAAGTTGTACCAGCTGTACCCCACCCAGAATTGTACAACAGACTCTGCTCTGTCCCAGCAGCCTCCTAGTCCACCTAGTTTAAATGCCTCCAATAGCCCAGTTGCATTGGAAGCAGGGTATTTTCTATTGCAATAATTGTGCACAATTTTTAGAAAAATATTTATATACACAAGAATAAATTAAATACCAAAAATCAGTATCCAGCCAGTCATTATTGCCTGTAATGTGTTACACCTAGTGCATAAAGTCAAAGGAATAAACACAGAAAGGTTTTTATATGTGATTAACAAAAAGAGAAAAGTATCCCTAGAGTGATTAAATGTACTCCATTGGCCTTTATTTTTTATATTTAATCTTTCAAACAAGCAGTTTGCATGATGAGAGCTTTCAAATCTACAAAATCCTAGTGAATTAGGAAATTACGCATTGAACTGATCTAAATTTGGGGTTTGGGCCTCTAAGTCATTTGGTTTAAAATCATTTCCTTGAATCACAATGCAAGATATTTTCTTATAGAATGAAGTAGTAAGTATTGGTTCTGTGGTGTTGATGAACAAGCTGGTATTACAGGTGAACCTTTGCATTACTTAATCTTTTTCTTCTTTTAGCTATAAAACCACTGCACAATTCCCCTTATCATAAGCTACAGTTCACTGGCTATTTTTAAGGAGGTTGCCATAACCCTGTTGTTTTCTCTTGCAGAACCAAAAATTTCAATGGTAAATTGTTTACAAATGCAGTGAAAGTATTTCATTGCTTTTTTAATATATATATATGAGATAAATCTCATTTCTTTGAGAAGCAAACTACTGTGTATAGCTTTTTACCACATAGATGGATGGCAGAAAATTTGTAGTCAGAATGGTATTTTTACTTCTCATAGCATAAGCATAAGGCATTCTAGCTCTAATTGCTTGAAGTATAATTAGACAGAGAAAAATATGAAATGAAGGAAAGAAAAATGATGTGTTCAGTGTCAAACCTTTCCACACTTGCTAGAGGTTGGCACTCCTCTGACTCACAGACCCTTGTGACACCTGTAACCCTGCTGTAAGGGATAATGACCACATAGAGGAAGGACCGAGCAAGTTTTTGCAAAAGTATCTAAATTCCTAAATGTGTTTTGTAAAACTTTTCTGTCAAGTGACTTTTCTAAATTGACACAGTTTTCAGAAGAAGAGGGAGTCCTTCGAGTCCCAGAAAAGTGGTTTAATTATATCAGCCTTCTTCCTTAGCAGGAGCTATAAGGCAATAGAATAATTACATAATAACTGTGCTTAAAAGCTCATCATTTAGACCATGCAAAGTGAACTGAAGAGTTGTAAACTGACATTTGGAAAGGTGACCTGAATCGAAAGCAGATATTTTTTTCAGTCATTTATTCTCTGAGCTGCAAAATTTGAATTGTAACTGCACTTAAATGTAACCACTGGCAATTATTATTTTTTAAATACCTTAAAAAAGGATGAATAAATGAATTTTCTGCTGTTGGAGGATACTAGTACTAGAAGGTATGGTATAATTTAAAAACACTCTGAAACAAGCAAAGTCTCATCCTATGTTAGTTTCATAATTTTACTTGTAAATTTTCACCAACATGCCATAAGTAAACTGCTTGCAGCATACTTTAATCATTTGCCAGACACAGTCAAATAAGTGAGATTTCTGGGTAGGCCATTTGTCTTGGATTTGAATCCAAATGACAGAATTATTTGGATATAGCACAATTAAGTCTGTCCAGTTATGATGGCCATTTAATGAGCTTCTCCAAGGCAGAAGGAAGTTGGTTCTATCTGTCTAACCAGGGTTTTAATATGCCATAAAGAAAACATAATAAATAATTTAAGCGTTGAAACATTACAAAGCTAAGACTTTCCCGGTGACTCAGTAACGTGGATTGGCACACATGGAGACAGCCATTAGGAATCCAACCAAAAACAAAGTTGAAAAAAAGTAGATCACAATATTTGACTGCTAAATATTACAAATGTGCTGTCTCTCTTCAATGGAACACGTTATGGTTTGAGATAGTTGTAACTTTCACTTGACAGGCATTTTGTGGCTCTGCCTATAGGTCTGCTCTCAGGTGTCATGTTGCTAGAAGGCACAGTCCTGGGGAAGAGTGAGTGGATGAATGGAGACAGGGAGCACCTCACAAAGTTGTATCAGAAATCATATGCTGCCCTATTTTAAACAGAAAACCCAAATGATTTCTATCAGACACTAAATTAACCCAGCAGGGATTTCTGACTGTTCCAGGCAGAAAACTACTTTATTCATAAGAATAATTGGATATTCGAGAGATCGTCATGTTTTGTGCCATGAGTCGTAAACGTTGGCTCATGCATAAAGGATTGTCATGGGGTCTGTGCCTCTTTACCAAGGCAATTATGCAGTTGGTTAAGTTCAGCAATGCCCTGAAACCTAGCTTTAGGACAGAGCCAAGGTCCTAAACCAACAGGAGTTGGCCTTTTCAGTGACAAGCAGGAATGAAGTTGGCAGCAGTGCCCTAGGAGCCTCCTCTGTCGCTTATTACACAACCCAGCTAAAAGGAAATGGAAATTATGTTGGAAATGGAGAAATGCACGGAGGTGAGAGGGATAAGAGGACTGTCCACCTTTAAGAAGGAAATGTGAAAATTACCCTTAGTTCTGGTCCTCCAGGAACAAAAGGAGGATGTGATTTTTACATCTGCTGAATTTTCCAAGTCCTCCCTTCTTTTTGGTTGCAAAAATACATAATTCAAAGACAAAACATTTTTTTCAGCACCATAAAAAGTTCACAAGTTAGGAGGTAATTGCATTAGCACGCTGAGAAAAGAGAAGAGAATGCAAGAAATCCTGATTGGCGTTCCTCTGTTTAAAAGGAATTATTTTCCAATACCTGAGCATGCCCAGAGGAGCTAGTCTCTGAGCAGCTGTGAAACAGAACCTTTTTACTTCAGGGTTAGTGCAGGGAGCTCATTAGCACAGCCTCAACCCTCAGCTAAACAGCCTTGTTTGCATATTGAAGCAATAGAATGTGAAGGTGTTAAAAAGGAAGAATTGCAGCCGCTACTCCTGACTGACATGTCTATCTGGGCTCTTGTGTTTACAAGAGAATAACGAAGCTGCCCCAAAGCCCCTACTGGGCCTGATTATTATGCAGAGGCTTCTTAGATTATGTATAATTGATATCCATTTTCCCTCCAGCTAACCAATGGCAGCTCTCAGGAGTAATGCTCACTCTCCTGCATCTTACCAAGCAAGCAAACACTGGAAATTGCTATCTTTTGCTAGGCTTAATAATTTTTAAAGACCAAAAATTGACATTTACATTTTTCAGACGCACAGATTACGGCACTGTTGTTGGGGTTTTCCTGCTAATAGCAATCAAAGAGTGGAGATACTGTATTTAAGGGCGATGATGATCTGGGGCTATGTTTGTGCACCATTTTGAGATTTATGTACACATAAGTTTAATGGACTATATATATAACATGTGTGAATGCCCCAGTTTTTCCATACAATCACAATATGGCAACAAAAAGCAAGGGCAAGTTCTGAAAGCTTACTTTCTGCTGGTTTTTGTGAAAGATTTGCAAGGTGAGTTATGCAGGCAAGAACATTCCTTCAATTACATTTACTGGTCCCCTTTCTGTACTTACAATAGTTATCTTCATCCTTACAATTTAGGCCAAATGTTCAATTCCTAAAATTGACATAGGCATGAAATTAAGTAGTGCAGTGCTCATTTTTTCTTGCTCAGATATTTCTCTCCACTTCTAAGAGAAAATCTCATTGAACTTCTTCCTCAAAAATGAGATATTACATTTAGCCTTTCAATTACAAAGTTTTGAGATATAGTTTTATTTCATTGACCAATTTTTTGGGTTTGGGTTTGTTTTTTTCCTGCTTCAGAGCTTTTGAAAAGATGTTTGTGTAGGAGGATTTGGCACAATAATTTTTAAAGTTTTTTTCCAGTAAAGAGTTGATCTTGAAAATGAAATGCTAATAGCTTGAGATAAACACGCAAAGTCTGTATAACTCTCTCAATGTGCTGCACTTCAATCCTGACCTTCAGCCTTTCTCCTGTTTTGGTCCTGGATATCTCTTCAGCACAAGCTGTCAGCTGCATGGAGAATTTTTTATCCATATAAATAGTTTCCAGAATAAGGATGTGTCCAGTCCAATCATTTTCATGTCACCTTTCTCTCTAGAGGTGAAGACCTAACTCACTAATCCTTTCTGCTACCTAACCTTGGCAGAATTTTAATTTTATTCTGCTCTCTGAGGAGATGCATAAGAAAATGCAAGGAATATTAATACATGGACTGAACTAGGTTGAATGTGCAAAGGTGAATTTTCTTTCAGCCACTCGCATATATACCTATTTAAAAGCATAGACATTATGAGTGTGCTAAACCCCCTCCCTCCACAGAGCAAGGCAAATCAGCAGAAAGGAAAATTGTGAATTAATTAACCACTTATACCTTCAGATTTCCTACCAAAAATCTATATACTTCTTCCGTGCTGAATATCTGGGCAAAACTAGATAATAATAAGTAAGGAGCATACAACCCTTACATAGCTGATTTTTGTTTGAGTAACTTTTCAGAAACCAGAGAGAAGTTAAAAAACTGAACAGCTTGCAGCTGCCCTTACCTTAGCATACCTGCCTTTATGTTACAGAAACATAAATAGACAGAAACCAACTGTAGCAAAAAAAAATCCGCCAAAAGAAAAGGCAGGAACAGTCCCAACAGGCAATCATTCACATAGTGATCTCCTGACCTGTATTTAACAAAAACTGCACACTAGTTCTAAGCAAGAGTGAAGTCAAACAGACATTTCAGAGTTGCACCTTTGGCCAGTGGACCACAGGACTGCAGTCTGCACTGTCACACAATGATTTCAGGCCACATAATTACATTCCAAGCAGTGTTAGTTCTGCATTGACCAGGTAAATCTGTTAAGAGATAGACTAGCTCTTTTTTATAATGTAACTTCTGCTTTTTACATAAGCCTCTGCAAAGTGGTCGCTGCAGTTCTACAAAGTGTTTCCTGGTCACATACATCTGTCTCCCCACCTCCTTTCAGGTGCTAACTTTCATTAAAAGAAGCTTCAATTAAATATTAATTTATTACTTATTTATTACATAGTGCTTTTCCATGCTAAAAACTGCTGAGCTTGCCATACAGATCCTATTTGATCTCTGGGAGGAAAGGAAGAATGCTCTGTGTCCATGGATGGGCAGGGGCATGATCTGTATTGAGGTGCAGCCCACATTATGAAAGACTTAGATCACAACCAACACTTATAAATCTCAGGGGTGGCTCCATTATGAAGCATGTTTGTATTGTTCATACCCTCAGTATGATTTTGAGATGCTTCTCAAAAGTATTAGTAGTATTCTGCCATCCTCTCTCCTTGGTAAAAAGTTGGCAAAAGACAGTCTGACGTCTTCTTTTGCCTTTTCTTTAAAAATGCTGAAGCAGAAACCTCCTTGGACCTCCACAAGTGTCCAAAAGAGGACACGAACGAGGCTTTCCTCTTCTTCAGAAATGTGGAGCCACCTCACTGCTCTTGCTTTGGGGTCCTTCTGCAGGACTCTCGTGAGGAGTGAGCACATTTGGCCTGATTTGCTCTGTACTTGTAGGAGCAATCAGTAGGGATACGGGCTGGCTTTAATAACACAAAATTTGAACTGTTATGGTGATGCAATTCTGTTCCTTCTGTCTTTGGCTCCTTAAATATAAAATAAGGACACAAAGTCACCCTTCTGAAGAGTAGACTCTGTTTCTCAGTATTCTTCCCCTGAGAAGAGGTATTTAAAAAAATGAATGTTTTTCTTTTATAATTGAGAATATTTTCCAAAGTCCATTTACCATCATCACAAGCAGAATATTTGTGCTGACTGTGTGAAAAATATCATAATCAGTAAATATGCCAGGTGATGTACAGATTTGAGTTTCAGTCCGAATCTCTATATGATCAATCAACATTAATTAAGAAGTATTCAATGTTTGGTCCATGAAAGCATTTAAGTATTAACTTACATATTAAGACTTAAGTTTGAAAAGTTGACTGAAAACCTCATAAGAGGTTTTTCTCTTTCTTTACATTTGATTTTAGATTACGCCAGATTTTTCACATCCCAGGCTGGTAACTTCCCAGGTCCAGGTGCAAGGCACACAGTCATACATGAAAATCTACATCTTAAATAAGACAACACATCTCTTCTATTTATTCTCTGCTTATAATTTTGTTTGGTAGTAACAGGGGTCTTTTGAGGCACAGCTTCTGTGTCACCCTGATGGCTCGTGGCCCACATGAAGCCATAGCATGAAAATAACTGCAGGACATGGTTATAGTTAAGAATAATTGAAGGCCCAGAAACCTATAATCCAAAATAAATTTTAGCTTGCCATTCAGTGTATTCTCCATTCATTACTATTCAGCAGAAGTGCCATACACACAAACAATCAAAAGTTTACTCTTGGTACTAGAATTCTCACCTGCAAGGAGGCAAAACAGTCTACAGTGGAGAAAAAAATAACTGCTGGAATGAATATTTAATGACTTCTTCAAGAGTTAGTACAGGAAGGGAGAAGAACAAAGTTTGCCCTTCAAAGATTTCTCTTGTATAAGGTTAGTGAAATTTGCTTTACAACTCCACTGAAATAAAACAAAAATTTCCTCTTAATTGCTCCTTTCTTTGTTGCTGGTCTCAGACACACTGTGAAACACCTGAAACTTTCTGTATCCTAAAGAAACTGGCTATATTTTTATGTAAATACAGAAATTATTATAATCTCTTTTGTAGTCAAAACTCTTATTGTTCCATATTGTTTCCTACTTCAACAAAGGAATTTAATACAATCCTTTTGCACAAACCAGTGTCCAGGAGCTACCTCAACTCTTCATTTCTCCTATGCCTTGCTGATCAATAGCTATTGTACATTATCTGAATCTTACTGACCCTCATGCCTTACAAAATGTTTCTGCCTCAGAATTTATATAATTTTGTGTACAGGAATCACAAAGAACATATGACAAAGTAATGCAATGCTCTTTGAAGATACATTAAAAGTGTGTAAGACGATCACCTCTCCCAAATCAATGAGCTAAAATTTCAAGTTGTAAGAATCTGTTTATATCCAGAAAAAAAATAGGTACTAAAGTTTTAAAGACAGTATAAAGAACAGTCTTTATTTTCAAGACTGTTAGTCTTTCTATCTTTCATGTTTATCACTGCATTTCACTTAATTTCCTGTCAGACCAGCTACATTGATAGAATACCACAGAAACAAAAGAAAACTTCCACAGTCAAGTGCTGCTTTCTTGGGCTGCTTTGTTCCTCAGAAGTCCTTTTTCAGGCAGCACCTCATTGCTGCAACAAATTAATCACCAAAGCCCAGGTCTGGTAATGAAGTGCTATGGATTTGAAAGAGTTTGAAAGGCATTACATCTATTACCTGAAAGAAAAATGAGGTGAGTGCTCAGCCTGGGAAAATTAGCACAGCAGCTCTGTCAGAGGCCAGTCATCCTCTGGAGCAGTTATTAGTGAAGTTAGCTAAGTCTCAAAACCCTGTGGTTCATTTTTGGCCTGTGCCAATCTTCATGTCTACAGTTGTACTTGAAATCTAGAACTGTATGGATCTTGGGTTGCCATTTACCACAGGTTTGGTGAAACAAACTTTTCTCAAACACTGGCACCAGTCTTATCTGTGTTAGTACTCACAGAGGCTGAGATTAAAATACAGGCTACTCATTAGTCTATTTTAATCCTTCCCCTTTTTAAGCTTGTCATAACTTTTATCATCTTCTGAAGGAACAACTGTGATGTTTATCCCATCATTCAAGTGGCTAAATTAATTATATTCTCTCTCAAAAAGTTTTTGAATTTTGGCACTGTAAAATAAGACAACACTTTTGGGAGATTGGATGGACAGATGTCTTTGGCTTTAAGCTAAAACAAGAGGATGGGGAAAGCACATAAATGCATAAATATGGCATTTCCTGAGTCCCACTGAAACGCCCTGCAGAAACATTCAGCATATGTCTCCTGTGACACTTGAGACTCAATCCAAGACTGCTATAGCAATCAGTCTCTTAATGCTCCACTGAGAGACTTGCTCTGCTCAAACTCCACATCCCTCTGGACAGGAAGAGTCAGCAACTCCTCTGTAAAGTGGTGTTAGTTCAAACTCCTTCTCGTGAAGATTGATCAAGTGCAAGAAATCATCCACAACCAAACAGAACAGCTCACTTCTGGCAGAATGGATGCTTTGAGACTGAGATGGAGCTTGGCCCTGCCGCAGGAGCACAGTCATGACAATTTTGCTCTGAATCCCTGAAGTTATTCTATTTTTCTTTCAATTAAAATTACAGCAGCTGAAAGCAGAATCAATGCCAAGTAGATTATATTGCTGACACAGAAATTGGGAGCTCAATAGCAAAAATGCATTCCCTACCCTTTTATTGGAAATTTATCTCCCAGCAATAAAGAAGAGAGAAATGAATATATGGTGAGGTTTCCAATTAAAGCATTACCAAGCATGTCAAATGCTGAACACATAGTGCATAAACACATAAACCTCTGCTTTTTCTAAACCAAGACACTCTCCTATCTCTCCAGGCATTGCATTTTATTTAGTTTTAGGACAGTAGAATTGCCTAGAGTTCATGGCCTTTTTCAGGATCATAATATGAGCCATTAAGCAAAATATATCTATTCAAGATTTTGTATTTAACAATATCATAGCCATGTCTGTGCATTATTCCAAGATATTATTTTAAAATTTTTTGCAGAGTAAACATGGAATGGGTTTAATTTGGTTTCCCTTACATTTCAGGTACCTATAAATATACATACAAAGAAAGCGTGGAATATAAACATTTTTGTAATGAAGCATACATGAGAATTCATCTCATCCACTTAAAAACACAGTCTTTCAAATTAAGGCAGTCCAAAATAAAGTGCATGTCATCCTATCATAGGTGTCTAAGGGAAGTGTAATGAAGTTGAGTCAGTCTAGACGTTTAACATTAAGATGCCTAAAATCAGAGAAGATGAGGACCCACTGCTGTGTGGTAGACCAAGACAAAGGATTTGAGCCAATGTGGAAAGACTGGAACCACCTGTATGAACTAACTTTTGTTATGAACTTCAGAAGATGTATAATATCCCCTGTTGTTCTTGGAGAATTAGGTTCCCTGGCCACAGGTAACAGAAGGTATTTATAAGAAAAGAATATATTGTCATTCACTTAGTGAAGAAATTTATTGGAGAGATCATGTACAACACTTTAGTGTGCCAATTCTTTCTCCTGTGACAAATAAGCTACTGTATTAAATTTAGAAATTAATATTTATCTACATCTAAAGCACAAGATAATTTGTAGATGTGCAGGGCAGCACATAGTAATAGACTGAAAAGCAGTCTATTTCAGACTTTCAGTAATAGACTGATCCCATACCCCAAGCATGAAAACTTTTCTTAACCATAATTACTTCTGCATATCACACCTTTATCCAGGCCTCACCACGCTGACCTTATTAGTGTCTCTCATGTGTGTTACACCAGAAATCTATGGATTTTTGATACTAAAAAGGCTGAGTGTGACTTTTACTAGGACTTTTAGATGCTGATATTGGGAGAAATAGCCACCATAATTAAACAGACACCTTAAAAAAAAAAAAAACTACAGCTGCCCATTTTTACATTGATTGTCAGAAAATTTTACATATTTTCAAAATACAGGTTTCACCAGAAGAGGAAATGGGATGGGGTATGTGGGGACATGAAAAAAAACAGGTCAGTCTCTCTTCCAGGAATGAAGAATCTGGGCATGGCAAACCTGTTAGTTGTGGAAAACCCTACGCCATGAGAACTAACAAGCAGTGTAAATAAAGAAATTAGTATAGTAAAGTCTTTGCTGAATTTAAGGTAAAAAACCACCTTTATGTAGCCAACAATCCTTTTAACCATCAGTCATCAGTTAATTCATAGTTGCCATAGCAGAAAGCAACTGAAGTATTTCAAAGAGTGTCATTTCAGAATTGCTGCCAGAAATTGGAGATGAAGGCTTATCAGCATGGAAAACACAAATCTGGCACAAACCTCATGTAAACTAACAGTAGCAAGAAAAGTGAGAGGCTGAAGTTCAAATGCCCTTTTTTGTTCTATTCCACTCTGCTTTGATATTGTAATTTCTAAGTTTGAATCAGTGGAACACAGTAGCTGCTCCCTTGCCTCAGTCAGTGTTTGGCATCTACCAAAATGCAGCTGGACCTGTGGTTCCAATTTCCAGGCATTACAATACAAATGTGTAAACAATAAATATAATCATTCATTGAGCTGATATTCTTTCTATTAATATCTCTTACTAAAAATTTTCTATATCTGCTAGCTAGGAACTTCATTAGAAACACAAAATCTATGAAGAAGTCTAAATAGCAATGTGAATAAACAAATACTTCCCTTAATATCTTAATAAAAAGAATATTCAACAACCAGCTCTAACAGGAATCTTCAGTTTCTTGCAACACAAAATATCAGGAGCACCTTCTTCATGTTAAAAGTCAGTTAGAGAAGTTGTGATGGTGAAATTAGGATGGTCTACAGATAGAAGCATGGCAAATTGTATAGGGGAAGATGATGTTCTGCCATGACACCAGTTTTTTTAATTTTAAAAAAATATGAGTTTTCCTGCACACAAATTTCAGAATGCAGTGTTATTCTTTGTAATTATATATAATATTGCATTGTCACCTTCTGTTCTTCTTAGTTACTTCCACAGGCCATAAATATTTATTCCATTGACCATTCCAACTACCTAGAATGAATGCCATCTACCATGTAAAATATTTTGTTTATTGACTGGGCTTTGTTTCTACCAGCACAAAGTCTTTTTATATCTCTATTACTGTAGATATATTATGTCTTTTTTCTGTCCTGCTGTTGCCTAATGAAACCCTTCCCAAAATTGTGCCACGCACTCTAAAAACACAGCAGGAAGCATTCTCACATTAAAAGCTTTGTTACCTAAATAAAGAAAACAAGAAGAGAATGAAAAAGAGGGCACGTTACAGCTGGGGAAGTGAGACAGACTGATTTGCTCAAAAGTATTTTCCAAAGACATACAATAAATCAGTGGCAAATGATCTGGTTCCTTATTCCCTATTCAGTCTCAAATTTTCCTTTCTTTTATTATTTCCTCTTCTACATTATGTTACTTACCCATACACATGAGCAAGATAACTATCACAACTATTATGCTATGCCATTCTATAGCACTAAGGATGAATAAAAATGCAGGCTATGGAGTGTATCAGTTTTATACTGTGCCTTAGTGTCACAGATCTCCACCCATAACTGCTCTGCATCACTGTTTCCATGGTTACAAGATAACATGAGAGGCTTTGGTGTATGTTGCTGTCTCTGAAAGAGTCCAACCTCAAGATGAGAATATCATATTGGACTTTGTAAATGAATTCTGATTTGCACCTTTCATGCAAAATATATCTCTGAATGAGGTACCCACTTGAATAGTGAATTTATTCAATTTGATGATAGTAAAAATTATAGATTGAAGAGAAAACTGGTTTTAATGTGTAACAAGGAGCTGAAAATGCTTTTCCTTTTAGATAACAGGAGCTATAAGGCAACAGATTCCCATGCCAAATTAAAAATGTTTATAGTAAATTGACAGGAAGGAATTATGTGATGGTACTGGCATATAAGGACCAGAAAAAAATACTGTAGAGAATTTTAATACAGACTAGTGCCCCAAAATATAGCTGATGGCTGAGGAAAAGGTGTGATGTGAGATCACTCCATAATACAGATATAATTGTAGCAACCCAAGTGTCTGCACATCCCAGCAGCTGAGATCTGGGAGATGACAGACAAGAGAAGTAAAAGAGCCCAATGAGAGGACAGCAAGCTACAGTGCAGCTGAGAAATAGCAGCAGGTACAATGGAAAAGGATCTGATTTTCATAATGCGGTCAAAGAACTGCTGGGAATATGTACATGGAGGCTGTAGGACAGAAGAGAGGCAATGGTACTGCAAAGGTAAGTAAGAGAAAAATCATGTGCAAGTTGTAGACAAATAATACACATTGAGTTCCAGGAACCATTTTTACCACTCAAAAAATTTGATCTGGGGTACAGCAATACCAACAAACCTCTTCCTACTGCTGAGCTCCAAAACCCACTACATAAGCTCACTTCCTGATCTTATTTTTGGAACATTTTTCATTATATCAGTAGTTTCATAGAATAGTTTGAAGTGCAAAGTACATGTAATAGGTTGTAAAACATAGGAAATTTTCTGATTGGCTCCCTGTGTGGCAGGAATGTGATTGAAATACTATAATATTATGTGTTCTTATAATTCAATTACTTTTTCATAGATTCTGGCTGTTTGTATTTTTGTCTACTTTTTGATGTCTAAAAGTTAAATTTATTCAAAAAGTCTGTGGAGTTGGATGAACTTCCCTCTGACTTGTAGAGATGTGCATGGCTGGACTTGCATTCTCCTGCCATGTGTATCTCTTTTAATGGTTGCAACTTCAAGGGGCTGACAGCATTTCTTCATTTGATCGATAGCCTGAGCAGTTGCTACGTGCTCTGGTGTGTGCAATGGAAGGGGCCCAGCAGTACTCTCCCAAAAAAAGCAATAAGAAAAAGTCACTTCTTTCCCCAGCATTCCTGCACAGCAGCTCTTCATCTGTGTTGAATGTCCCTAAATCCAGACGGCCGGTCGTGCGGAGCAGCAGCAGCGCCGTGCTAGGGAGGTCAGCAGCCATGGGAGAGCACAAAGGGAGGGCTTGCATCGGTCAGGACACAGCCAGTCCAGAAGAAATTAAATTATCTCCACTAAAACACTGGGCAGCTCTCACTGCAAGGTAAGTCTTCAGTTAAATGCTCTTGTCTTCTCTCAAAACTTCCCTTCACATCATTTGTGAAAGGAACATAAGGGAACCTTTGTAAAATCATGAGAGCTGGAGACAGACTTGCATGAAAGCATGAAAGCGTAGCTGTATAGTCTACTGTGAAACAGTTTTCCACATAAAATAATCCATTCTCCTATTCCTGTTCCATTCAGGCTGGTGGGGACTCAGGTGGCTCTAATGAGACAAGAATGAGCAAAAGGCAGACACGTGGACTGTGAACTGAGTTTCAGCAATAATGGTCCTCAGGGATTGTTATGGTCCTGAGTTTTAAACACCACTCACTTATTCAAGGATGATAACTGAAGAGAAGGTGAGTATAAACATGTATCTGTACGCCAACAAAAGTGAGATTTGCACCAAGGTATCCAGTGTTCTCACTCCTCTCCCAGTGAACTGACCTGTCCTGTCAAGGCTTTTCTTCTTCCTCCCTTCCCGACAGCTCTGAGCATCTTTTCATCCAGAGGTCTCTGCCATTTCAGATCACCTGCTCTACAGCTGACTTTTGCTCTAGCCCTGCTCAGGTTCCTAGGGAGTTCAGAAATGACCTTATGTTTTACAGAATTCATTCAACCTTTCAAACACAGTAAGGAATTTCAGAACCTATTGTATGCAGTGCCTGTCCATAATATGGCACACTACAAAATTTCCTGCCCTACCTGCAGATTACACAGCTAAATGTATTTAACCTGCAGCACTTGCTACAGCAAGGAACAGCTAGAACTTTGCCTCATAGCAGGGATATGAGAAATATGAAAATCTGGTAAATTATTCATGAACAAAGCTTTCAAGTAGAAAAGTGACATAATAGTAATGCTGATAAATTGAATATTATAGGTGTTAGGATCTGATATGGAACTCTTGAACTTGCTAGAAGATATAGTCTTAAGCTGTGCCAAGGGAAATATAGGTTGGATATTAGGAAAAAGTTTTTACAGAAAGAGTTCTAAAGCTCTGGAATGGTCTGCCCAGTGAAGTGGTGGAGTCTCCATCCCTGGTTGTGTATAAAAAAAGACTGGATGTGGCACTCAGTTGCCATGGTGTTAGGGCATGGGTTGGACTCTATGATCTTGAAGGTCTCTTCCAACAGGACTCCAGTCTCTAACCCTAAGCTTGATTTATTCCCACAACAACAAAATTATATTTTTTAAAAGGAGATTACTCAGATTTGCTGGTGAGATAAGTAAAGCAAAACCACTGGAAGATGTTTCACTCCTTCACAAGGAGAGTTTGAAGGAGATTCTTTTGTAGTGTGTTTTGTTATACTGAGGGTTTGGGGTTTTTTTGACAATATTTATTTGCATGCCAGCAAGTTTCAGTGACTTCCTGCATTACATTGACCTTACCTTACCTGGTCTCCAGACAATTATTCTCCTGTTCATCACTTCTAAATGCTAGTTTTGAATCTGATCCTTGTTGCAGATCATACCCTGCACAACTCCCAATTCTCTGCTTCCTTATTACCTGTGTTCATAATTTCTGTTGAGGAAGAGTGTAAATTTTATTTTCTTCCCAAATGCTCCAGAAGCAGGCAGGATAACAAAAAGTTGCTCTCCTTTTTGCTGTTACAGTACATAGAGTGTGCACAAAAAAAAATGAAACAAATCAAGTGGCTGCATCAGAGTTCCTGATATGGAACACAATAATGTATTGCCTTCGTCAGGGTTCCCACGTGTGACCTGACATTGTCTATGAACCCTGGACGCAGTTTGTATTGTTAGGTGTCTGCAATGCAGTGGAGTGGAAAGGATACCAAAAGTTTTGTTTAATAATGAGCTAGAAGGAAACAGGCATTTAAGGGTGAAATTCATTTTAAAGTTTTGAAATGCTCGGTTTAGGCTGAGATGTAGAAAACCTTACTTTTAAGGGTTACATCTTTAGGAACTTGGGGGCTGTTTAGGAGCACTACATTAATTTGATTTCTCCAAAGTAATTCAGACATAAGTGGACCAGAAGTGGAAAATATATGGCAGATATTTACTTCTAGAAGATTTACAAATTTGGGGGCTTAGTTTCTCCTGTTGATTGTGGCAGGGTTGTATTAATTGCCCAAGTGGTTTAAAATACAGACCTCTGTAAGGAATAACACCATGTGATGAAAAAGAACATCAGTAAGTGAAGAATGCACCAGGAAACACATTGAGAGAATGGGAGAAATCCAGTTTAACATATTTTTAAATATTTTTTTTTAAATTCTGTTTAACATATTTTAAAGCCAGTTATGGAAAACAAAATACTTCTAATCTCTATATGCTTCATGGAGGTTTTTTTTATTCTTCAATAGTATCATGTCCTCTTAGAATCATAACAAGGAAAAAACATCCAAGTAAAGGCAACTACAAATTCACCATCCAGATCTTTTTTTTTTTTTTTATCCCCCTGAAACTGCAGGTCATTGTTTTGGACAGGTGAGAATTTCCCATTCATTAAGGGCTCTGTAGCCTCATGGAAGTAATCCTCTGACAAAATAAGAATAATTTCTCATTATGATTATGCTAGTCCTCAGGTTATAGAAGAAGCCACTTGTTTATTTCCCTGCAAGTCTACTGGAAATTAGAACTATTTATCTTAAGAGTGGATTCTTTAAATAAGAAAGACCAGGGAAACATTTGTATTGGTTTTCTTGGAAATTTTGCATGTTATATTTCATGAACCTCTGTAGTTCTCTTGGTAATGTCTGGGATCTTCCTAACTCATTCTGTATCACACAGAAAGTTGTCAAAGGCTTGAAGCTGTTAATATAAGATCATATTAATCTGAAAATTGAGACATACAAAGGTATATAGATACTCTTCCTATATTCCTGGACCTCTTGTCTAAAAGTATCAACTTCAAAAACTTTAATTTCAGAGAAAGTCTCAAGCATGGTCTGCTTTTCTGTGTTGGTTAGGAAATACAGACTTACCCTTCAATCAGGAAAAAGAAAGAGAGGGAAAAGTAGCATTATATATCCTCCATGGGTTGTATATTGTCAGTTACCCTGGAGGATTAGGAACCCAGTCTTTGCCTTATAAAAGCTTCCTATGGTTGTTTTGCTAAAAGCAGAGTTTCTCTTCAGGTATTACAAATTAATTGTTTCAATAACTTTCAATAGCTCTGCCTCAATTCCTGCAGACTAATTCTCCTTAATTTCTTGTGTCCTTTCTAAAGGCAGGTCTGCACAATATTGGTAGGTGCAGTCTGTGCTAGCTCCTTTTCCTGGTGTCCCAGCACGCTGCCCCAGGAACCTGCTGTTATGTGACTCAGTTTTCATCACAGTGTGTAGGGGAGAGCAGAGGGTTGCAAAGAGCACACAGAATGTTTGGGGAAAGAGTACAGAAAAGATACAGTACTGGACTAATACTTTGTGATGTGCCTGCAACATTTTTTAACCAGAAGTTTAGAGAATTCCTCTACTAAAGACTGAATAGGCCAATTATATCAAGTAGCTACATATATATATTTGTGCATCTGTGTCTGTGCGTGCATGTCCATGTTTGCACATATATGCATAAAAACCTCAAAATCCACTCATATTTTTGTCTCCATAACACATTATGTGAAAAGTTCCAGGTATTGTTTTGCTGGCCTTTTGCTGCATGGTAATTTTCAGCTCCTGTATTGTGAAAAAATGGTAGAAAATAAGTCTCTATTCCCTTCTCTGATTGTGATTTTCTATCCCTCTCTCATATTTCTACTGTTTTTATTTCAATGTCTCTTATCTGAAATAAAAGGTCTTAATTAATTTAGTATATGTTCACATAGAGATCTGTTTCACATTTATTGGCATATTTCTTGCTCTTCTGCCTAAATATTCTTGTGGTTTATACATTTTTGTTTGGGGATATCAGAACTTTTGGCAGTGTATAATATGCAAGTTCACCCCTGAATTACAAAAAGATCCCCATACAACTGTGTTCTGATCTTCTGGTCTCACGAAGTCATCCCAACATCAGCATGCTGAGGAGGATCTGCTCAGAGCTAGCTGGTAGGAAACACTCAGAGTAAGGAGATGCAACAACTAAATCCCACCTTTCTCTGGGATTTCACAATCAGGAGTAAAAAAAATCTTCTCATGAGGAGCACTCCATGGCATCATATATAAAATACTGTATTGCATACGGAGCACTCACTGGATCTGGGACAACTCAGGTCCAATTTCTCCCTTTCTGCTGTTGGTGACTGCAAGCCATCCTTCTCAGGTCCATAGGAACACACACAAAGGTGAGCCTACACATGCATCTCCTCCCAGGTGATACCTGGACTGGTGGGGAAAGCATCCAACCCTCCTCAGTGGGTCCCAGGAGGTATTTTGTAAGTTTTCTGTAAGCTTTAAAGGAAGGGATAGAAAGTATCTAGAGGAGTAACAGGGCACTCTTCAAAGGGAAGAAATCTGCATTTAAATCCAGAAAATTTAGTAACCAAGCTGATGTTTTCTGCATGCTGGTCAAAAGCTCCAACTTGTGAGCTGCTATACAAAGGGGAAAGTGTGTTTATACTTTCCAGCTTTGTTAAAAGGGGGGGGGGCGGGGGCAGGGGCATCAGAAGTTATTCTTTACTATTAAATTCCCAATATAAAAGCTTAATTTTTGTAAATTTATATGAATAAACATCGCCAATTGTACACTATGCAGTGACACTCTATCAAGAACAGAAAAACAAGACATTCTTTCCTATTTTTCCTGGCATACAATAGGCTTCAGAACTCAGATTTCTAACCCAGTATAGCAGCACAAAAGTAGGGAAGTTTTGGCCAAAAAGTTGCAGAATCTTGCAACAGGAAAGACAGGAAATTTTCTTGCCTTTCTTTTTCCCTTGCTTTGTCAGTAAATTTTTCCTCTAGATATTGGAAATGAACAGAGCAAAAGGAAAGTTGGGCTTGAATTCAGAAGAACTGAAGCTTTGATCTTAAAAAAGTTAAAAGTCAGAGCACAGAGTACACACATATCACTAGGTCGGGGGAAGTGATGTCACGCTCATAATGAGCAACAACAATGCTTCTGAAAAAAACAACTTCAAAAAATGCCCCCAGATATTACATCAAGGGATATGTTTGCATGTTAACTGCCTCCAAGCAATCTTTTATATTAAACTACTTTATGTACAAGACTTCCAGATCGTTTACAGGACAAGTGCTTAGGAAAGTAGGGGCTTTCCAAGAGCCTGAAAAGATTGTCTGACTGATTGTCTGTCTACAGGTTTTCTTTTAAAGCTATTTTAAGTGTGTGATCCCATCCCAGCTATTTAACTCAGGAACCTGCCAATCACACACTGCCTAATTGAACTCTCGGATACTGTAGGATTGCAAGCCACAAAGCATATGAACAAAAATGTGAAGAAAGGGTTTTCTGCTGTTATTTCATTCTTCAAACCCAATTTGAAAAGGTCAAACTTCAGATTGCACAGGCCCATTGAGACTCAGGGACTAAACTGGGACAATAAAAAAAAATAAAAAGCTAATTTTTTTCCTTCCATTTTTGAAAAGCAAGAGGAGGTCTTTAATACTAGGGACTTGCTGGGGCTGATAGCAAAGTCTTAGGGTGGGGAAAGGACAATGAAAACTGAAAAAGGGAGACATGAGTCAGTTTTTGTACTGCTGAGCCGCCAAATGATGACTGCCAAATGATGACATTCCCTTCAGAGACACTTGTAATCCTGCTTTGTCTTGATTGATTTTTTTCTTCTTCAAAGAAAAAATATGGGAAAACAAACATAATTAGGGTCTAAATAAGGGAAAATATTTCTGGAATACATTCTACAAACGGCTAGAAATAAACTGTCTTTCACAACGGTTGGACTGTGGTTCTGAGCCAAAGCCCCCTGAGGTTAAACGAAAACCTCCTTGATTTCAACGTGTCAGAACCTAAACCTCAGTGTTTTATGGAAATGTGAGTGGCAGTATTTATCTTGGCATGTATTAAACAGATTTAACCTACTTATTTAATCAGCATACAAATGTGTTATCATTGTTTCCATGTTTATCGATTGACTGCATAAACATGTGTGACCTCAACAGGCATAAAACCTTAGGACTTCACCAACTGCAGTGGAGTAGTGAGAGTTAATGTCAGCAGAGAGATCTGAACAATAAAGAAGAAGGGACTTTACACAGTCATGGCCATCCATGCTCTTCAATGAAATATGACTTAGTGAGCTCATAATATTGGCAGAAGAGCAGCTACTCTAAGGAAGGAAAAGCATCTGACCACATATGTTCATGTAGCAGGTGGTTTGCAATTGTGATCACCCCCAAATGGTGTCAGCAATATGCCTTTGATATTTAAGGGGTAAGTGAGTGTTAATTCTATTGACCTTATTTGCAGAATTTCTTCCATCCTGTGAGCATCAGTGACTGCCAGGCTGCACACTTTACGTAGCTGTCTACTGGATGTTTTACTTCTAGTGATTTTTTTTCACCCGAGGCACTTCAGTCATGTAACTTCAGCAATCAGTTTTGGCCCAAAGCAGCACAGGCCTCAGTCACAGAGAAGCAAGTATTTGCATGCAAGCTTGCTATTAAAGCACCAGGGAAAAGAGTAAGTACACAAATGCTTAATAAATTGGAATCTGAGTTGAATCATCACACAGTCAGCTAAATTACTAGCTTTGTAATTAGCCTTTTTTGAGGTCTCTTAATTGTTAACCACTTTGCTGGTTATAATTGCTTTATTGAATCTAAATTAATCAATTTTTTAAAGAAATAATCGTGCAATTGTAATGGCTACATAAAATTAAAAATACAGAAACTACTTTGAGAACTAATTTAAATCAGGTTCTGTTGAAAAAATTAGTCTTGGCAATGATATTTTTTGTGGTTTTTTTGTTGGAACATTTTGTTGCAAGGATGAGAGGGGTTAATATTTCATTTACACAGTGTATGCAAAGCAATTGTATTTAAAAATTCACTAGATTGGGAGTATCCACTGCATATGGAGAGTAATTCGGTGCCAAATCAGAACTGGATCCATGCCAAGGAAAGAGAGCCAGGGGTTAGACATCTGTAAAGTGTTGGATGGGATGAAGACAAAGGTAAAACACTTTGGTTCATTACGCATCTAGGCTATTTCCTAGCCACTCATGTAAATCACATTTTCCAGACCAAAACCACCATATCTAAAGATGGACATTTGCATATTTTTCAGTACACTGAAATTTTATTTGGTCCCATAAGGATTGATTTAACCTGAACAAATACCACTGAAATACCCAAGGTCTGATCCAATCCAGTCTGGTATAGGAAAAAAAAATATATCTTCCAGGTGTCTGGGACTTCCAACACTACCAGGAATTACCTCATTATCCCACAGCACTATTCTTTATCCCTCATCAGATAAAGAGTATGGGGGGAAGGACATGGAAACATGAGACGGAGAATAGATAAAAGGAAACTAGGGAGAAGAAAAACATGTTGAGTCTTAATTGAGCTTGGAGAGGAAGCAGGAGGAGAAAAAGATAGTTGGCTGGTTTATGGTTTTTTCTCTTTAGTGATCTATGTTTGCAGTAGATTGAAATGTGCTCTTGTTTCTAATATATGCTTTATTCCTTGTTTATCAAATGTGAAGTCAAGGATGAACAAGTTTAAGTTATGTGCAAAGTATGGTGCTTCTTTAGAGCCAATCTCATGAGGAATTACATTGTAAAGCCCAGTGAGCACGTTAACATTTTCCAAGCAGTTACACATTGCTCTAACCTGAGCCTCAGCTCACAGAATACATTGGTTTAGTGTGTTACAGTAAATATTTAAATGTACTAAACTTTATATAATCCTTAATATGCATAACATGAAATCTTGGTGCCCAGTGCTTCACCAAGAAATCATCCCTGACTGAGCAGAAGAAAAGAAAATGAGGCTAAATTTGGAAAGAGAAAGGGGAAAGGAAGAGCAGAGCCAGATGCACAAACCAATGGAAATAAAATGCTCTTTCTCTTTCTCCATTCACATATAAAAGTAGGGAAAGATGGCTCTCCAGGTTTGGAGAGTTAGCAGGAGAGAACCAGCACAATGAACAGAGATCACTGGTAACATGCCTCCAAGATTTCAGAAATTATTATAACTTTTGAACCAGACTTTGCACTCTGATTCCTGGATTTAAAAGAATCTAGTTTCACTGGATTTAAGAGAATTTCTATGGATTCTGTGTTTACATGCACACTTAAAATTCCATATTCATATGTACAGATGTGTATCATCTTTTATAAAAACTACTTTGCTCAGAGTTGAGGCTCCAACAGACTCCTCCATTATATGTATTTAGAATACCATCACAATTAGCCCTGATAAAAATGAAATGAGGGTTTGAAACTAGCCCAATATACCTAAGTGTCCAGTTGCCCTTTGAAAGTAAGTGTGTAATAAAACATTATCTTTAAAATACAGCTCTCTATCTCTCACACACGGCTGAAAAACAGCAATGAAGCATGACAGCTGCTCAGAAGAATTCTGTGTCTCTACACACTGTTCTCTTCACTTGGTTATGATGCCACCAGTAACTCTGCACTTGCAGAACTTTTAAGTAAATATATTTTAACTTGTGCACAGAGGAGGAATTTACAGCACACAGCTATCAAATAATCCATTGTTATTACACACTTTTTTTTTCCCCCATGATCACAAATTTCATAATTCTATTGACAAAAAATCTGTGTCTTCTGGAGGTATGTCTCAAAGTCCACGTATGTATTTAATGCTAGTAATATGCTGTGGAAAATTTTTTTAGTCTTTCTTCATGTTTCATATAGAAGTGAAAGAAAAACCAAAAACAGCCTATGGAATCAATATATTGCCTATAGAGAACTTGGCAATATTTTTCTCTATTGTTTTAGTATTACTTTACAAGGAACCAAATTAAATACAATAAAAGAGAAACCATCAGCATGTTTCTTATTTTCATTACAAAATACCAACCTTCATTTCCCATTTGCTCTTTTAAACTGCAAACACTTTTTGTGTTCTTACCTTTTGCTTTAGTTGAGGAGATCATCCTACACTAGGTATAGCAATATCTGTACAATGCCAGTTATCTCTGTCCAGAGGACACATACAGTGTATTCTAGAACACCAGCCTGGCCTGATCATGCATTCCTCGATGATCCTATATCCAGGAAAGACACATAAAAACATGTATAATCAAATTAACTATGGAAGCAGCACAAACTACTAAATACCAGTAGAAAAGGATGGCAGAAACTCATAGCAGAAATACTTCTATGAGATCAGGAGCATATCTGTGACAGAATTTGAAAGGGGAAAAAAAACATCAGGAAAAGAAGACACTTTTAAGTGCTTTATTAAGAAGAGAAACAAAGGTAATCGATAAAAACAAAATACAGTTAATTACTAGCAAATAGGCTAAAGTGTTGACTCAGACAGGGTTACAGGAGTATAATTAATCTTTTATTAAACTGACTAATTTAGTATTAAAAAAAAAAAAAAAGGTCTTCAGGAACACAAATTCCATTACCAAGGCAGATGCTTGTCTGTTTTCCAACTATAGCAACTGGGTTAGAGAGAGGAGAGACTGTTCTTTCTCCACAACTGTTCCTTGCTTATACCCTTGGGCTGTCATCCTTACAGGATGATCATTTTATCTTGAAAGTGCTCAATGATCTTTTTCCTTTAGCCTTTGCTTAAAAGATCAGTTTTGATTTCATAGCCAGCCTGATTAAAATCATAAATAGAAGAGTGAAAAGAAAAAAAAAACAGTAGACTACATAGATAATGTAGTTGTTTTCAAGTTGGTTGGGTCTGTTGCAATTCAGTTCTGAAAAAATTTTATTAGCCATTAGCAATTGTCTTTAGCAACTTGAGAGACACAGATTCCAAAAGTCTAGGAAAGGCAAACACTTAATTTTAAAACATCAAAAAGGAGAAGAGGTATTAACTTGAATTACCAGAAAAATAACAGAACAAATAATGAAAAGATCTATTTGTAAGACTCTCAAATATAAACAGGATGCAAGAGACAAATTAATTTCAAATAAATCAGTCAGGTAAGAGTAAATTTATTTCTCTCTCTGCAGTGGATAACAAGCTTTATGGACAGAAGAGACAAAACACTGTCATGCATCTGGATTTTGGCTCTTGACATCTCACAGGACATTAGCATAGACAAGTAGATTTGAGGTAAGTAGTTATTTGGGAAATCCCATTCACAGAATTAGTTACCAATAGTTATTAGTGATTCATTTTTAAATGAGCAGGATGCATCAGGTTCTGCAAGAACTTGCATGACATGTTTATTATTGAACTGGTAAACTAGTAAGATGCTTTTTCCATTTGAAAATTACACTAAGTTAAAAAGACTTCAAACCCATCAGAGCACAGAATGCACATTTTAAATTATATTGTTGCACAGCAGAAATCTGAATGCAGCTAAGCAATTAAGTGAATTCACATGTACCTATACAAATGAAATTACCTGCACAAATATGAAAAGGAGAATGACTAACCAAACACAGTGCAAAAAATTAGCTGGCAATTAGAATGAATCACAAACAAGCAATAAAATTGTACAATTGCCTAAGAAGTAATTATTTTATGTTAAACACACAAAATATTTCTTCCTTTCTACTCAGAGCAGGTAATTCTTTACCTGGATCCCTGTGACCACTGCAGGTTATCACATGTCAATACAATACATGAACCAGCTGGAGAAAGTCCCAGAACCTGAAATAAGAATGAATTTAAAAGAACTTTTCTAGCATAAGACTTTGCAAGAACTGAGTTTGCAAAGCTTAATCCAGGAAGGGAAAGACTAGGATGAAGTCTGATAGCAGTTCTCAAATTTTCAGAAAGACTTTTTGTGAAAGCAGGCAATGAATTGTTTTTGATACTCCCTGAAAAACAGGAAAGATTGCAATAAGGGAGAATTAGGTTAGAGGTGAGAGAAATAATACAGTGTGAAAGGCCAACTAAGCAATGAGTAATAGACCTATGGAGATTTTTCCTGGTTGCTAGAAATTTTAAGGAGGAGCAAGCCAAGTAACAGTGAGGACTAGTTTTCTGTATCATTCCTCTTTTGGAGCACACTTTTGATTTAGTTGATCTCATAAATATTGCACAAAAAGTATTATTATCAAACAGTATGTAACTTTCTACCCTTGCTCTATTGTATAGATTGTGGTACTAAACATATATCTCTATTAAGAGCATTATAATGTAAGCTGAATTCAAAAAATGAAAGTAAAATGAGTGCCTTAAACAAGGAATCAAAATCTCTTTAGCTAGGCAGCATGCTAATGACTACAGCAGAATAATTGAAACTGGAGATACACAGGTTTCTCACAGATTTTTCACAGTAGACCATTGCTTTCTGTCCAAATATTTAATTGATCCAAAATATTAAAGTCTATTTATTAATTACACCCACAAAATTGAATGCCTTTGTGAGTAGCCCATGTTGCATTGACTTCTAAGGCTACTGCATGCCCAACAGTAGTCTGTTTCTTCATACTAAAAAGTAAATAAAATAAAATCATTTTCTCTCTCCTGTTGCTCTGACATACCCATTATTTCAGAAATATCGATTCTTATCACTTCCTTTCCCATTCTGAACTTTTCAGCAGGTCGTTAGTTATGTTATACTGTGGATGATATTTACATCATACAAGCATGACTATCAACTAACTTAAAGGTTTAATACACATATCAATATACCATACAGAGGCAAATCCTTTAAGCAGCCTGGATAACACTCCTCTAAATTTCTCAGACAGATGAAATAATGAAAATTATACCCTGGGCCATTAAGAGGGAAGGTGGTCCCTATCCTGTCTGACACAACTGGATTCAAATATTCTCTACTTTGTTGTAGCCTCCAAGCCTTTGTCCCTTCTTACCTTAATATTTCTGAGAGAAATAACACATGAATGTTTAATTAAGTCTGTGATATGTTCCATTTCCAGCTCTTTATAGTTCTTTAATAGCACATGTGAACTGTTAAACAGACCTCTCCATTTGGGTGGAAAAATACCACTGAAGCCAAGAGAATTTCTGCACACAAAGTTGGAGAGGACCAAGTCCAAGAATGGCGAGAAGGCAGTGTGAGGAGCTTACCTTCACTGCATCTGAAAGCCCTCTTCTCTCATAAAGCATATTTCCTAGTCTTAAAAAATAACAGGCAATAGCAAAGAACAGCTTCTGCTAAAAGCAGCAAATGTCCCTGTTGCTGTGCACTCATAAAACTCACAAGTCTTTGCCACAACTTTAATCAAAATGGTAAATATGTAATAGAAAAAGTGTTCACAAGATCACACTTGCCAGTATGGATCCTTGTACTTAGAATAAATCTATGTATGTACATATTTTCTAATAAAAGTGAGGTACTGGGAACTGCTCATAAAATATAGCACTATGAGAAAGGGTAATTTCAGAAAATTTCTTTACTTCAAGAGCAGGATTTCTCAAAATCAGTGTCATCAAAAATAGTGCTTGAGAGAGGTTTTAAAGTTATTTTTAAAAACAAATACACCTACTTTCTGACAGGAATGAGAAAGCTTATGGCAAGCTATACAGAACCACAACCTACTGCTGCTCTGATCATTATTCCCAATTCCCAATTATTGGACTATATGCCAAAGCAGCTAAAATTACAAAGTCCAGGAATAATTGTGTGGGAGCTTTAGAGCTGCCTCTGGATCTCTCACATTGTTGGACTGTCTCTTTGTTGCTCATCTTCCTCATCCTCCAGAAGGCCATTTCATTTCTTTTCAATATTTTTCCCATAGTTTGTCTGGTTTTTACCCATTCATGAGCAACATTCTACTCAAACCCTTTATATGATACACAAGATGTGCTAAGAGGACCTCCAGGCTGTGAGTGCAGGTTTTGCTCAGATGGGCAGATGGATTTAGGAAGCACACGCCTGCTGACATGGAAAATGCATTCCTGGAGCCTTCCTGCTGAAGCACAGCCTGCACACAGCCTGAAGCTTTCACAAACACACACCACACCCCCTTAGTCAAGTACCTGTTTCCTATTACAAGGTTGGGTTCTTTTCCTGACTAGATCCTGCTTCAATATGGAAAACGCAGACTTGGCCCCATATTTCATGTGTCCTGTTCAAGTCAAGTTTAATGTCCTGTCTGTAAGCGGCTTAAGATTTGATCTAAATTTTGTATTCCTCCAGTGAGATAAAAACAGAACTCTTACTTTTTAGAGGGTGCTTAGACAGAAAACTCCTGAGACCATTCAGAACACTCTGTGTGCCTGCACACTAAAAGAGTTTGAGTCATTCCCAGCACCTTATAGCTGAAACCTCCCATGAGTATGCACAGAGAAAATCCAGGGGCACAGGTTCTGTGGGGTGCAATAAGTCATTCACCATTCATCCTTCCTTTTCCACACTGTGTAGATATTATGAGCCCGCCATGCAACCCTACATAAGACACGGGGTCTCAGAAAATGGCTGGGAAGGAGAGGAAGAAACCAGGATCACAGCCAGGTGCAGACCCCACAGTGTCAGCCCTCCCCACAGTTTCCCAAGTGTTGACATTGTCTGACCTTGTCAATAAGAGACTGTGCCTGTGCTTGGAGCAAGGATAAGAGGGCACAGCAATGCTCATTAGCTCAAGGTCCCCTTGTTAGGCAAACTGTGGAGATGCCACCACTGCCAGCTCAGCTACTGAAGGTCTGCAAGCCTGAAGGTGGGTGCAGCCTTGTGAGAGTCCCTGAACAGCAGCAAAGCTGCCCTTGCTCCTACAGGACACATCTGAGACACAGTCAGGGGTGCACCCTCCCCTCCACAGGGGACTCTCAGTGCCCCTCAGAGGCTGCTGCAAGGTGTGGGCAGCCAGGGCAATTTGCCTCGATGACACCTTCAACAGAGCCACAAGGCAGAGGGCCTTGAGGTCCAGCTATCACACTGACTATCTCAATCACCCTGTTTGGAAACCACAGTTACAACATCCTGTACAAATAAGGGCTTGTCAGCAAGAATGAGATCCTTGAGGGCAAAGCTGCAGTCAGCACTTGCATGAAAGGCTGCAAGCAAGTTGCTGGGCATCCTCTTCCTCCTCCTGGTGTCCCTGCATAGTGCCCTGTCAAACCAGTCATTGCTGCTCACTGGTACAGGCACTGTGTGCCACAGGGGAGAAAGAAACCTGGATAGGCAGGGCACAGGAAGGAGAGGGTCTAACTTGTCTTTCTGTCTTCTTGGCCTCAGTTCTGATCCATGGTACACAATGTGGTGTGATTGGTGACCTATGGAGATAGGGAATGAACCTGCATTCTCCTTTATTTGGACAGTGGACACATTTCCATCAGATCAAAGGGGAGGTATTGCATCCTTATCAAGCTCCATCCAAGCAGCTCCACACCATCCACTGTGAGCTTGCAGCACAGCCCTTCTCCAATGACAAGACCCATTTACACAAGTTCCTTAAGGCTCAGTTTTGCATTAAGAAAAAGTCTGACCTTTTTAGGATTAACAGATCATGTTATGTATGAATTGATAGATTGAAAAATAGTAACAAATGTCCTGTCAAAAATATTTAAGATGCACATTAGCAACCATTATGAAAAGACAGCAATATTGCACAGTATGGAACACATTCTCATCTCCAGAATACCCTGACCTGAATCTATCTTTATTCAGCTTTTTCAGAAAGATGGAATAATCCCTGGGGATTTCACAAAGCACAAAGAGGCAAAGCAATTTGTCCACAGTAAGTAAAACAGTGATTCAGAAATGTTCTTCCTCAATTTATTATCTGTCAAGCAATATTTCTTCACCTTATTAATAGGCTAAGAGATCATGAGAATTAATCACGGTGATTAATTGTGCTTCTAGATAAAATGTATATCACAGATTGTGTTTTATTATGTCTGGGGCTGGGGAGAAATCATACATTGCATCAAATGACTGTCAGTTATGCTGCAAACTCAATTCTTGCTGCTCAGCTATAAATAGTGCTCAGAACACATGTGAAAACCATCACGCTCCATTCCGAGGTGGGAAAATGCTGAAGAAAAGTGTTTGCGTAAACAAACCCATCCTGATGGCTCTCTGAATATCTGGCAGTAAGCACAACTCCTGGTTCATTCTGCTGACAAAATCTGCCTCACTCCTCCCTGCTAATAAAGCAAGGCTGCATGTCAGGGAAGGCTGAGACCACTGATACAGAAACGGAGGAGTCTTGGTGTTAGCCCTAGAAAAACCCAGCCAAAGCTGCACTTTTTATCAAACCATGTCCTGGGTATGGCCTGGGTGTTCACTGCAGCTCAAATACCTGTTGATACCATCATCTCCTTGCCAGCCCTCAGCACAGGCTCAGCAGTGCTCAGCCCCACACAGCAGACACAACAGATGTATTTTCCCAAGTTAGAGATTCTTGAAGACAACAATTTTACAGCCTGTATGCAGCCTCTTTCAGTGCTGCTCAGAAAGGCTTATGTCTCACTAGAGTCTTCTCTGCTACAGTTTAAGCACATTTTTCTTTCCTGTCCACCAAGAATATGGAGAACAAGCTATCCTCATTTGTACTCGGTTTGCTTTAGAACATCCTAGACAAGGTCACTGTGGCTGCTAACAGTATTTCATACAGTTCAGAACTGTTCAGTGCTCATATACCATCCTGTTTAAGGCATCTTTATGTTTAAGGTATCACAGACCTCTGCTCTGTTCTGCAGTGTCACACCAGATCTCCATCACCTGGCTGGGACAGCATTTAATGGTCTGCTTTCCCACCTCACCAATCGCATTCCCACCTTACCAATTTCAGTGCTGACTGCAACCATACCAAACATCCCATGTAGTACCCCTGCCAGGAAGCCTGGGAATGTTTTCCCTTTCATCCATTAAGCCATTCTTGTACAAGCATAAAATATGCCAGCTGATTTTGCTAGTACTAGACACACCACAAAGCTGACATACTGTTTGTCCAATGCATTTGGTCTGCAAGCAGTCACAGTGAGATGTACTCACACCATCCCCCCTGTCAGGTTGCACAAGCCATGCTCCAGATGTGCCCATCCCTCTCCAGTGACTCTATGAGGAACACAGGCTCCTAACTTTTGGTGCACTAAATCACATCTTAGTCTGATATCTAAAGTGGACAGTGAGTCAATCTTGCACTAGCACCTACATGGGTGGTTATCTCAGCATAGGACTTTAGGCATATGCAATATTTGAATAAAATCATGCAACAGACCTCCTCCCTAAGCTTTCAGGCTGGCAAAATGCAATGGCTCAAATACTCCCAAAAGAAGAAGCCCATTAATTAATTGCTGAATGAAATTAATTCTTTTCTAAATATAAGTGAAAGGATAGAAAATATCTTGCAGTCACCAGTCTAACAGTAATGATGAGGCATCTAGAGAAGTCTTCATTTTGAGTCACTAGTGAACACACACCCTTTAGGTGGTTAATACTGAGTTTCACAGTACAGATAACATGTTGCAAACTTCTCTGCAGGTATCCAGATCTTCAGAGAGAACCCATCTAGTTAGCATCGACATCTAGAATATGTTCATTGTTTTCTTTCTCCTTTATTTTTGACAGATACAGTTAAAGACTGGACTTTGATACAGCCCATGAGATGCCTGAGGGTATTTTTAAAAAGCAGTTTGGGGGAAGAGGAAGAGAATGAATACATGAAAATAAATCCTGATCTTAATTAGTAATTTACATGTTGCCAGATGTTTCCTTGAGATCCTGTATAGAGCAACTGCATCAGATCACCTGTAGTTTAAGGATTTCAGTTTGTCAGTTAATGTCTCCTCTTTTTTCATAAGCTGATCTCATGTTTTCCAGAGTAATGTTGTTTTCACTTCACATCATCTGAACAAACAAATGAAGTATTCTCTCCCTCAAAAACACCAGTGCATGCTCACACATGCTTCTCTCTGTGGTCTGCACAAGGTAACTTGGCACCAAAAAAATATGTGATTAAGTTTTAACAAGTGTCAAAGCCAAAAGGCTCACAGACACTTGCCTGGAGATCAGAATGAAGTTTAGGTGTTTTCTGAAATTCAAATTAGCAAGTGTCATTCTTCCTGCCTTCTACCACACTTCAGGAAACGTTTGATCTGCAGAGAGAGAATGAAACACAGAAAATGAGCAAGTGAGAAACCTCAAGGATCCAGAGGCTCAGACTTCCCCCTCCCCAGCATTACCACTCTCTCTAGGAGCATGTGAATAACTTGGTTACTCTTGCTTACATGGTCCTACTGCAGGGCACTAATGTAGAGTACCGTAGAACCGAAATACCAATAAATATTTAGGTCAAGGGTTTCAGCATAGAATAACGGTACAATTAATTCAAAATATTGCCACTGAAAGTTACTTTTGACACCATCAGGTGGAAGTGAGCAGACATACCTCTGTTAACTTACGCTGTCGTCTATCATTTGTAATACAATATCAATGCAAAAAACAACCTCCAAGAGCATTGATCAGAAAATTCATAATCTTTTGTTTGCTAAAGCACACATTTTATAAAGGCTCTTGTGATCTCATGTTACTGCCATGTTGCTCAGAAATAAAAGACATTGCAAGGGAAGGAAGGAGATCTAACATCTCATGACCTACATGGGTTCTTTAGTGTTAAAAATGCTAAATTTATGTAGATTCTGTATCAGGGGGAAAATACACTGATTAGAATACAGAAAGTGTATTTTATACATCAGATTCAATACAAATTTTACACTATAGATAGTGATCTGTATTAATGCTTACCTTTATCTACCCTTCATACCTCTCTAATTACAGAAGTGCTTGAAAAAATACGCCAACAACCAGAAAAAGAGTTGCAATAGCAAACAGACATATATGAGCAATAGTGATTGCCTTTAATTTTAACTGAAAACTATTGAGTCCAGTGAACTGTAAGACCTGCATCCTTTTTCCACCTGATTATCCCATTAAGTTGCAGGTGGCATATTGCAAAGGGAAAGAAAGAAAAAAATTAAAAAGAAACCAAGTATCAGGAAAAAGGAACTGTCCAAGAAGCATGTTTTTTTTCCACTTGCTTGTGCTCAGTCAATCCTGTGCCATAGGTTTTCTTTCACTTCTGCAACCAATCTTCTGTTTGCATGCCCATATTTGAGCAGTCCATCATCCAATCTTACACTGAGCTAGAGGCTGAGTTTTAATGAGTTTTAACTGCAAAGATTGACCTTTGGACCATTTACACACATTTTAAATACTGACTCCCTTCTCCTGACACAGGACAGGAAAAAAATTACATGTAGTTTATATTGGATCTTCTAGTTTTATACTGGCTTGTTGAATTTGTGTCTAATCCTTTCTTGATGCAATTTTGGGTATTGATACAAGCAATGCAAAAAATAAATGGGACAGGAAGAAAATGTATGATCAAGGCACCATGAAGTCTTTATCTCTTCTGTGTGTTTTTCCTGTAGTTCCATGGCTTTGCATTCAATCCCTCAAGAAATTGTACAAGGACCTGTTACACCAAATTCTGACATAGGAGCCAGTGGTGTGGTCCTGCAACAGGTACCTGGCACACAGCAGAAGAACCTCTTCCCTGATTCTTCCTGGTTAAAAGATGGACTGTGGACTAAATGCAGCCCTGTCAAACCATGCTTCATCTCATCCCCAAGTGTCCTACTCACCGAGTGGTGCAAGGCAAGAACAAAGGGGAATGAATATATTTGAAACTACATATGCCTCTTATTAAGAGCTCCCATATATATATTAAAGAGGTACAATTGCTACGAAAAATCAGTCTTCTGTGACTGGGTAGATAGTTTTGTACATACCCATCCTTGGAAGTGTTCAAGGCCAGGTTGGACAGGGCTCTGAGCAACCTGGTCTAGGTACCCCTGCCCATGGCAGGAGGGTTGGAACTGGATGATCTCTAAAGTCCCTTCCAACCCAAGTCATTCTATAATTATTTGATTCTGAGTACAGGGTGTGCTGTATACCTTAAAATCTTTGCAATCACCCTCAATGTCTTTGTTTTTGAGTGCTGCTAATTTTAATGTGGCTGGTTTTGGTAGACAGCGGTAAGATTGGAATGCTTTCTGAAAAATACAAGAGGACTTAGAAAAATGAAGGGTATGAAGACATTTTTTTTTTACTTTATTCTTATTTTTTTCTTTGGCATATCCAGCAATCTATTCTTTTAGACTGATGCAATCCATTCATAAAAGGTGTCATAGCAGCAAGCTTGAACTGCAGTGCAAAAAAGCAACAAAAAAATTGCTTTTTCTGCCTTGTCCTAAAGATTTTTTTTAATATGTACATATACACATAAATACCTTTATTTATAGCTCTATTGAACTACAGAAGTGAAAAGAAAGAAGAGCACTGAATAATTTATAAAATTTTCTTTCTTTATTACACATGTCCAATTTTCCCACATAAACATATAAAACCAAACTGAATTCTTACAAATTATTAATATTAAAGATGCAGCTAGAGGATTTCATCCCAAAGAAAAATAGTCTTGATACTCAGTATTGGTAGAGTTTCTGTGACTTCAGCTAGAGACAGGCATGCAGATCTGAGGCAGCATCCCTGTCTCTGTGCCTAGTCAATGTAGGTGACAGAGTCCAGTGATTAAAAGATCTCATCCTAATCAGAGATCTAAAATATTTGGCATAAAACCATTTGACTACATTAAAACAGTGTCTATTTCTCTCACTAAAAATAAGAGGAGCCCAAATAACTATGGATATGTACCCCACAGATGCTTAAAGTCATGAGAGATTAAAAATTTCCTGTGTCCAATCTCTCATAAACCAATTTACAAAGTTGGAGTATGACTACAGAAACAGTGTCAGACAAATACATAACAACATTCAAGAACATTGTTACCTTCAAGCCACTAAAGGGAATTCCAATTAAAATATACTTTCTGGGAATACCCAGCCAGACCCATTGCAAATTTTATATGTCAATGAAACACTCTCCTATGACAGAACTGTGACTTGACTGCAGTGAAATTGAGCCTTATGCAGAGAACATCCTTGCTATGGTGTTTACTAATTTAGCTTGCAAGGCAGTGTTTAGAAGGATATTAAGAATTAACTAGTATGTTCTCTATTTGTGGATTATGTGTGTAATTCCCCAATCTGAAAGAGGAGTATATATGTCTAAAAATAAAGCTCCATAGAGTTTCCCATTAGACATTGCTTACTCATTTAAAATGTATGTTTACTTAAAATTTTGTTCCCTGGGATGGCCTAATGAAATATACATTTCATTTTGCAGGGATTCCCAAAGGAGTCAGCTGCCAGGCAGCCTTTTTCTAGCTCCTTCTATGCAAACTGTATAAAGCAGGACACTAAATCTGCAATAGCAGGCAACACTCAGGAATTAGAGTTTCAGCTCTCTTTATGCAGGCAGTGCCTGAGGAGTACCTGGATCTGAACAATTCAGTTAGTACATTGATAATTCATTCATAGCAATTTGTTTCCTGACATTAATTTCCTACAAAACCCCAGTATCTAAACATGCTCCACATAAAATCACTTTTAGGAAACTCAGAAGCTAAGAGGAAATGACTGAGTGACATTTCCCTAGTTAGGAATGCTTGCAGTATTTTTGCATCCCAAAGTCCTGCCAGACTCACAGCTTAATTTTAGCTGTTTTTGTCTTAGGCAATGGAGATATTAATTCTTCTACCTTAAATTATGTCCCACATTCTGAAACCATGAAGACAGATTAAAAAAATAGACTGATGAAATTTAAAAAGTATTGCATAAAGTTTATAACTACCAGAATTTGTACAAAAAACTTAATACCACATATTATATCAAACATGATCACGCAGATCATCTGCATTGGTAGAGTTAAATACCTATATGGCACATGAAAGTACATAGGTATGAAGAAACATTATTGTATACACTTTTCATATTCTGAAGTATATGTTTTCATATTCTGAGTATAATGTTTTATTAATTTTATACATAAATTATATTTTCTATAGCATATGAATTGTTTTATAATTAGATTATTTTATTATATATTAATTATTTTATTTATATTATTATAAATTCTTCAAAATCAATGTCATAAACAATCAAAACAAGAAAAGTACATTACAAGCCTTTGGTTGACATAAAGGACAGGGAAGTAGTAGGACTCCTTGGCAGGAGTCCTGAAGACATTTATATCAGGAGTCATTTTAAAACTCAATCCAAAGGGATGCAGGCATTATTGCCTATAAGTAATTCCAGCCAGGAAAACTAATCTCTATGAAATGATACTGAAAAAACATTTTTAAATATACTCTTTTACATCAAAGCCTTTCACAGAATAAATGTCTTGAAAGAGTTTGAACTGACAGACAGATCTGAATCTCTCACTCAACAAATATAAATCAAGATGAAGCTATAACTGGTTTTATGGAGAAAAATAGAAATAAACTCCAGAGACAACCATGGTCTCTAGAGAGAAAACAAGTATTCTTAGTTATGAAAACAGTTGGAAAATATCAAAGGAGCAAAACTCTCTCAGAGGTTTTATCCAGCAACTAATGGCAAAGGTGAGTGGCACTTGCTACAGGGAGAGTGGAAAATGGGCTATTCACAATATTGTTAAATACAAGACTGGGTTCTGCTCAGTCTTTCAGACCTGCCAGACTTGCTGCATAGCCACCTACACTAAAATTAATTGAAACTGTAGGATAAGAAGACAGAATATTTTTTAGACTTTTATAAACTGGGCAGGGCTCATAACAAGGGAAATACTAAAAATAAAAAGAAATTTAAAGGAGGTGGGTTAGAAATAGGATAGGAAATCAAATAAGAAAGAAAATGGTAAGCAATTTTTTTTCATTTATTTTAATTTCATATTCTGGCTCTTCGTAGCCTAAGTAAGGTATTTACAGAAAAGTCTATAGAGTTCAGGACAATTTGGCATTGAAAGAGGAAATAAGCTGTTCGTTTTGAAAGGGATCATCAAGAAGCAGCAGGTTCTGTCGTGAGAAAGTTATATGAAAATCATTTTGCAGATTTGAAGTGTTGAACATTAAAATACACAACGGCAGCCTTCTGTTTAAAAGTGTTATAAAAAACCTACTGACTCTTTTCCAAAACTGATTGCTGGAGCCATACTGGTCCCCAGCCTTGCCACATGTTTTATTCTATTCCTCTGCAGAGACACAGCAGCTACACAACTTCAGGCTAAGGAAGGAAACAATCTTTCAAGCTTCTCCAGCAGGTGATCAGATATCCTACCAGCCTCCCCCAGGGTGTCAGCCATCAGCAGTCACCTCTTTCCCCAGGATATCACACAGCAAAATCTATCTGCCTCCCAATCACAGTATTTATGACCTCAGTAAAAAGATAAAGAGATTTTGTTAGCAGAACTGTTACCCTCATGACTGAAGAAGGATTTGCAAGACTGTAGTTTTTCATACATATATACATTTTTTTCCTTACAATTGCAGCATCAGTGCCCAGGTTACTTAAATGAAACCATTTATCTCCCCTTAGATGCAACAAGCCCATTACTTTTTTCTCTTCTGAGGCTCAAGATTGGCAGTACTGAGGTGACATGGTTATCTAAAAAACATGAGACCCTAGCTTCTTGTCCTGGTTCCAGCTGGTATGGAGTTAATTTTCTTACTAGTGCTGTGGGTTTGGTTTCTGTATGAGAAAAATGTTGACAACACAGCAGTGGTTCAGTTGTTGCTCATAGTTCTTACTCTAAATCAAGGAGCTTTTGGTTTCCCATGCCCTGCCAGTGAGGAGGGGGACAAGAAGCCAGGAGGGAGCATGGCCAGGACAGATGATCTGAACTGGCCAAAGGTATATTCTATACCACAGAACATCTTGCTCAGGATATCAGGTGGGAGGAGTTGGCTGGGAGGGGCTGATTGCTGCTCAGGGACAGTCTGGGCTCTAGTCAGCGGGTGGTAAGGAATTGCACTGCGCCTCACTTGTTTCTAGAGAGTTTTATTGCTCTTTCTATTTTATTGTCTGCTTTTCATTGTTGTTGTTGCTGTTATTACATCTTATTTCAATTATTAAACTACTCATTTCCAGCCACAGGTTTTATCTTTTTTTCTGATTCTCCTCCCTATGCCAATGGGGGCATGGAGTGAAAATTGAGCATCTGCGTGGTGCTTTGTTGCCAGCTGGGGCTAAACTGTGACACTTCTTTTTCCCTTCCTTGGAATTTATTTCCACCTCCACACCACCCCAAGCTGCACAAGTGCTAACACCACCTATTTCTCCAAAGGATCAACTCCTCCATCCAATTTACCAAGCAGCTGCAGCAGGTCAGGGTGCAGAGTTAATGTGGCCAGAGGGAGGGAGAGGGAGACAGCCAGGGCAGGGTGACTCTCACAGCCAGGAGGGCTCACACACAACAGCTGAACCCCAAAACACCTCAGTTCAGTTTGATGGCAATATCTCATAAGAAGCCCAAGTAATTAGAGACCTGAGATTTTTACTTGCAAATGTAATTGCTCTGTAAAAGTATCAGGTAAGAAAGGCTACTACAGCAATTTATTTATAAGCTTATTAGATTTATGACTAAAATTTAAATGAAAAAGAAGATACAAGAAAAAATTTAAAATAACTACACTAAAACTGATCCATATCTACTGCAACTCTGTATCTACTGTTTACTAGAACTACCATGGTACTGTTATGTTGTCTCTTATATTAAGAAAACAATTGTAATAATCTGCCCTGATAGCATTTCTACTTATCTTAATAGATGTAAAAAAATTTAGTTCCATTTCTGCATTAAATCATATTTTTAAAAAAGCTTCTACTTTCTGCATTAAATCATATTTTTAAAAAAGGTTCTACTTAAGTTTTACCTCTATTAAATTTTGATGGACTGCTGTACTCTTCATTACTGTTGTCTCTCAAAATATCACCTTCACTTCAACTGTAAATAGCCCAGGAAAATAGTTCAAACCTTAAAGGGAAATTTCCAAAGAAAAGAATTTTTTTTCCTTCATAACTGAGACCTTTCCCAAGGGAATAGGACACTTTTGGAGGTGTTAGTGCTTCATGTTTGTAGCAATGGAAAAAAGTGTAAAGAAATAATGGGTTGGCTGAGTTTATTATGAAAGGGTTGCTCCTATTAGGAGATTCAGGGCAAATAAGAGTCAAGATAAAACAAAGTTATGGTGGAAAGCTTGGAGAATTTGTACTAGTTTCAATATCTTTGCTTCCATCTTCTAAATTGCCAATTGTCAAATGTCATTACTGCTCAGGCTGTTAGCTGCTCATTTGATTACAGCATAGATCCCTCTCTGGAGCATGGCTCTGTCCGTGTATGAAATCACAAAATGTGCTTGTGCAGGTGCAAAAGCTTGGGAGAGCAGGAAGATGATAATTAAAGTATTTTTTTGACTTTTAAACACATAGTTACATCTACAACAAAACTCAAAAATACTAAGCTGTTTGTTTCTATTTGTCCTTAAAGGATTTGTGGCTGGATGTACTTCGGTAGTTGCCAAGAGTCCTTGCACAGTTTTAATACTAATTTATGATGAAGCATAACAAATGCACCACAAGTTATTTAAGAAAATGAAATAAGGAAACTTTTGAGATTTTAGAAGGAAAACAGACTGGAGTGCAAGTAGTCTGATGTAAATGAATTGATGGCTTCAATGAAAATGAAAGAGAAGAAAACTCCCTCCTGGGGTTCATTATGCCTCTTGAGCTGTTGGTAGTAAAGTTAATTTTTAAATGCTTTGAGGTGATTAAGAACTCAGGCATCACTCTAAATGTAAATAGGTCCTGTTTCATTTCCTTGCAGTTAACTGATTGCAGCAGTCACCAGCTACTTAGCTTGCTGATATATTTGAGATCTGTAGTCTAGTTCATAATTAACCCTCTTCATATGAAGTGATAATGTTAGCAAGCCTGTTGTTGAACATATATAACCAGGATGTGACATATTCACTCACTAGGGAAGGAGAACATTTACATTTGTAAATCATGAGGGCACTATTAGAAGTAAAAATTTCACAGAACAGAAACCAACCTAGAAATGGAATTTGTTTCCATTTACACTAGATGCAGCTTAAAAATGCAACCAAAATATATGCAGTTTAGAACCTTCAGCATAAACAGATCAATTCTTTATAGTAAAATTAAGAAAACCATTAAAGCTTTATCTTTTCCTCTCCATCAGGTCTACTAAAAAGTAAATTTCAATAATTTGTAGATGAATATCACAGACGAAAAATCTCAGATGATAATCCATTCATGTAATGCATATAAACAAGCAATTAGGAATTAACATCAATAATCTTGTTCAAGGAGTGATTGGACCCTTAAAATCTGTATTCTCATTCTCATATCTGGAATTCAGATAGTTTCATGTCTAGGCAAAAGCTTCAGAAGTGACTAATTCTGTCCACCAGTTTGAAATTACCTAACCTAGGATGTGCTAAGCCATAAACAATGAAAATAGCTCTACTGGATACTGAAATAGTGAGGGAAACAATACTCAGCTCTGGGACAAGCTCCCCAGGTTGTGGCCATGGACCAAGCCTGTGGGTGTTCAAGAGGTGCTTGGACAATGCTCTTAGGTAGTCTAACTTTTAGTTTGCCCTGGGTGGAGTCAGCACCTGGACATGATGGCCCTCATGGATCCCTTCCAAGTCAGGATATTCCATGATTCACTAAAGAGTAAAGATACAGGCTTTATTAATACAACACAGGTATTCAAGTAGTCCAAAGCCCAGAAAACTTGGGTTCAAATCCTAGCCCCAAACTCTTGTAGTGAAACATGTCTATCACCTGATAACAGGTTTCTTTATGATCCACAAAAGCATCTGATATTTGTCCAAACATACTATAAATGCTTAAATATTTCAAGGCAAAGGGAGACCTACAGAGATTTACACTTTAATATCTACCTGCAAAGTCAGTCATTTCATATGTTTAGTCAAATTCAATTTAGACCTTTTTTTAAACTCAATTCTTTTCATTCACTTGAATATCAGAATCGTCAAAAGAAAATGTACACAAAATAGACATGAAATTTTTATAGGTCTCATCTAACCCAAAAAGCAGAAAAATCTCACAGTTGTTAGGTACACCTCTGCCTTGCAGAGAAAGAGCTTGTGTATCTAACCATGGCAGATCAGAATGAACAAAGAAGGAAAGTAAGATTCATCAGCAAATAAACTAGCAAGAAACATAATTTCCAAATAAATAGCAAAATGCTAAAATCATTATAAATAGGTCTACAAAAATGCAGTTGCTCTTTTCCTAGAATTGGTATTTAACCCTAAGTAGGCAAGTGAAAAAGGGAGAAATGTCCTAAACTAATCAGGATAAAGACTTCCTAAAATTGCTGGCATTCTGATCTTTGCTAGAATCTGCTCCACCAAGAATCCTGTTTTTGCTCCAAGATTGCCACAAATTTATTAGTAAATTTGCTGAACTAAAATTGACTACAACCATTTTGGAAATAAGGTCTTCCCTGTGAATTTTACTCCCAGTTTCCATTCTCCCATTGAAGAGTTTCACTCTACTTTGTTTTCAGGCTAAATATTTCATTACAGTCTTACCTGACAAACATCTTCAATACAAGTTAACAGCTGGATTGCTAATTCTTTCCTTCAAGAAATGACAACACAATATATATATCCGGCTAACTCATTAGCTGGATATAAGTAATATCCAGCTAATAAGTAATATTTCACTGTATTTTAACGATTAGGTTTTACCAGAGTTACCAGAAGAGTTTTTCTTCTCCCCTGCTCTTCTCCAACTTCTGTATCAAATTACAGCTAGTATTGCTTATGCCTGCATACCTCACAGTTGCAGAAGAAGATAGGGAGGGAAAAGGGGTTGATCTAATCATTTATTAATGTCAGGGAGCTTCAGGCTAGGTCTATTGAGGGGGGAGAAACACTATTAATGGTCTCAGTAAATTGAGGCAGGTCACGTCGATCCTGCAAACAAAAATTCTCCAGTTGTTCACATTTGCTAAATAAAGGCTCTCTGGCCAGCTGCCTGCTGACAGCCACAGAACTACAGCAGCAAGAAATGTTGCATATCTCTTAGGCATCTGCAGGGAAAACAATGTTGCCCCATAAAAAGGTTCACAGAATTTCCAAGCAGCAAATGACAAGGCACCAAGGAATCACTAGAAAGCATCACCCACAGGAGTCTGATTATATAGTTATATACAGATATTATTTGTTAGGAGGAGTGGCTGTAACATCTCCAGCAGGTGAGATCTTTTCTTCACTTTTATTCCATATCCTAAGTATGGTTGACTTCATAATTTATATTTTAAATTATGCCAGGTTTCTAAGTTAGGCTTGAATATACCTGTGCACGGATAAGTGTATTCAGTGATTGCAAAGATTCAAATTAATCTATGATATCTAGATTATAACCAGAAATTAATCCTTGAAAATAACTCTCAAAGCAAGGTAACACCTGCCAGACAGCACACTTCGATATTCATTTTAGCAAGCATAGCAGCTGCCTACTCCTGTGTTTGAAATTCAGGCCACAGTGCTTTAAAATCACTTCAGAATTCTACATCAATTCCCTTATTTGAATTACACTATTAGCAGGTGGACATTCTCTCAAAGGCCAGAGTCACAGCCCATAACAATACCAATCAATATATGTGGATTTACAAAGGTAATTTCTCTTATATCCTGCTTACCAGGGATCTGATAAAAACTTTCAGTAACTGTAGTGTCCAATGAGAAAGTATGCAGGCAATGAGCAGGTCATTTTGCTCCTTTGCTCTGAATTTTTCATAGGGCTTTTCTTTTGTGTGCTAAATTAGGACAGATCCTTTGGATGGAAGTTCTCCACCCCTCAGCTCTCCTCTGCACACCATGACAGACCCATCCCCACAGAGAACGGGTCACATTCACTCTTTTCCTCCACAGAATCATAGAATAGTTTGGGTTGGAAGGGGCCATGAAGATCATCCAGTTCCAACCCCCTGCTGTGGGCAGAAATGCCTTTCAGCAGACCAGGTTGCTTCTCTCTGGTGCTGCTCAGTCACAGGCAAAAAGAAAGCTAAAAGTCTTATCTCACTGACTGGCCACAGCAAAGGTATTGGAAATCCTGGAAGGCATTTCCACCCATCTGGATGGTCAGCTTAGTGCAGAAGCAGTCAGGAAGCCACACAGCAGTAGATGGACACAAGAAGAGGGGAATCCTCTCTGTGCTATGGGGCAGGTGCCGCAGTCCTGGGGTGTGTGCACTGCTTGCCCACAGAGCTGAATCCAGGACATGGACACGTCCCCACAGGGAACAGGGTACTCTCCCCTCACTACTCCCTAAAACAAACAGTCATCCTAAAAACCACTTTTTTTTTTTTTTGAGTTTTGAGATTCTTAAAACAATCTTGTTTTTCATAGAGCTGAAAAAGATGTCTAACCTGTTTTGAAAGTTCGTAAATGACAACGAGTATGAAGTGTACAAACCCACAGTACGTGCTGGCACCTTGGTGCAGTTGAAATGGTCAAGTATTCTTTCACAATACTTTGGTATGGATAACAATTTCCTTCAGTCCTTCAGCATTAATGGAACCTTTCCCATGCCTGACCTGTCTGGGATAACAACACGTGCTTGTTCAGAGTACTGCTGACACTAATCTTGAAATGCAGTAGGAATAACATCCCTTTAGCAGGGCAGGAGCACATGGCCTTGATGAATTGCCCAAGTCTGGCTTCCCAAAGTGAAACTCTGGAGGATGCTTGGCCTCAGCAGCCTCAAGTGCAGAGCATTAGTGGGTGCTCAGCATCTCTCACAATATGAGCAAGACTGAGCAGCTCCAGCCCACACCCAGACCTCCTGGGTGAAGATTTTCTCACCTAACCCTCAAAGCTTTTCAAGCCCTGATCCTAACAGAGGTCTTAGGAGACGTTTTAATCTTCATACTTCTCAAACTCCATTTAATTTAGCTTCTCATCTCAAATCAAGTCAAAGACTTAGAGGGATTTGAGGAGAAATGCAATCTTCTTTCATTAAAAGCAGGGTCTTATCACAGATCTTTGTGATTTGCATTGTCCTGGCAATAGGGGAGATCATGTAACTGGGAGTGTTTATTTTCTATGAGGCAATTAAGTTTGAGAGATATGATTGTAATTCTATGTGCTTACTTGCAGAACTATGTACTCACACCTGGGCTGGGCCTGGTCACTCTGGCACCAGTTGCTGCAGTTATTTGTGTGTGCACATATCAAGGGCTTTGCGAGGTCAAAGAAGACCATTCATTTGAGACTTGAAAAAGCTTGTCAGTGTAAACAAAATTCTTAGCAAGTTGAGAAAAATACTGGTTTTTTACATCCCATTGCTCTTTTCCAATCAAATCTACAGAAATCAAACATGAACAGAACAGAGCGAGCAAAACAGAAAGTTTATGATTAGATGTGAAGTGCTCTTCAATTTAGAAATTCTCTTCAATTTAATATCTCCTGAGTTGAAAACAAAACAAAATAAAACAAAAAAACCAAACCAAAACAAAAAAATTAAAAAAAAAAAAAAAACAGAAAAAAACCACCACAACCCCTAAAACCCCAACTATTTATTTACAGGACGGAGAGAAGGTTGTCTGCACAAGGCTATGACTTGCCAAGCAAGGACAGCCACAAGTGCTGATTACAAAAACACAGTTTTCTGTTTTGACTGAGGATGAGCTTTTCTAGTAAAATGTGATGCCAATTAGCATTTACTGTACATCAAAAAGACTGGTTCTTAACCTTTTATGACACTAGACAGAGCTGAGGACACTTCAGTTAGTCATATGATATACAGGTACTCAGTTAATCATAAAGCACAAACACCCTCCTTAGATAATCACACAAGAACTGCTAATTATGAAACTAATAGATTCTACTGGGGAAAAAAAACCCCAAACAGTTATTCTAAAACTTTTCTCCTGGGCAAGGTGATTTCTTCTCTTTTCTTATACTGATGTTTATTACATTCAGTCTTTGCTCAAGGGATTTTCTTCCACCAGCCTACTGTTCTCAGCTACATGTAATCTTTCACACCTGTTCAGATTCTTTAACCCTTAAAAATCCTGCACATTGATACCTCTCTTAATTAACTTCACTGCTTGTAACTGAAATCATATAACTAGGAAGAATTTTGTATGAAATTTTGTTCTCAATCACTTTCATTTATACCCCCTAAAATATTATACAAAACAACCCATATTTCCCAGTCAGTGGCCAGTTCCTGATTACCTGAGTTCTCCCACTCTCAATAACTTCTGCCCAAAGACCAGCCAGATGAAGCTGATCCCAGCAAAGTTTCTGGTGACCAAAAGAAACAAAGCGATCAGTAACATTTTTGGTCCTAGTGCATTCTTCTTAGGACCTATATTATTGAATTAGGATTAATTTGTATGGATGTATATACGGGTGCTGAATTAGAATGTCATGAGTTCATCATTGTTTATCATCTTCAACATAAGAAGAGTACCTAGTCCTGATCAAGTTGTCCTCCAGCTCAGATACCAGGGTTGTTCTGCAGCAATGGAAATGTTCACAAAATCTAAAAAACTTGCACTACATCTTGAAGTGTTTAACAAGAAATGTTGCATTATCTCAGATTTGTTTGCCAGATTCTACAATAACATCCCACATACTACTGAATATAGCTAAAACAATTAAATACCATGTTCAAGATAACTTATGTCTAGAATATTGATTAAAACCAAATGTGCCATTTACTTGGCACATTGGGACTTCCACCACAAGAGTAAAATTTGAAGGCTACACAAGACTACATGATAAAACTCTCACAAACCTGACTACCTCCTGAAAACCTTGTTTTTCACACAGTTAGCATTCTATTATATACATGTGTACATGTGTAAGGATGCTCCTTTCAAAAAAAAAATACAAGACACATTATTGCAGAAGCTTCATTTTTTTTGGAAAAAAATTAGGTCAAATGCAGCAGGTGTTCCTTATGTTGGTTAATGTGGCTGTGGAAGGCAGGATGCTGGGTGGTATAAGGAACCATAGGATGCAAAATTCTACATGGAAATCAGTTTATCGGGGTCTTTGTCTCTAGAGACAAAGTGATTAGACTGTCAAAATGATTATTAAAAAAGACTAATCTCTGAGAGGGGAAAAAACCAGACAGAATGAGGGCCATAGGGGCTAGTGTGCATTGTTCAAATATTGATAAATAAGCTGCACAGAAGAGGGTAGAGCCTGAAGTACCAGTCACAGCAATGGAGTTGCCTATTTACCATATGAGGAGAATTTCCAAGGTGAAAATCCACTGGAAATGGATGGGGCATAAGAATGCAGAAAGACAGATCCATGTGAAAATCTTAGAAACCTCCTTGACAGAGATGAAGCAGTAAATGCCATCTCCAGGTTTACAGGCAGTAGGAATGGAGCTGCACCAATCAGCCAGAACTGTCATCTCCAATCAAAGTAAGGTTTAACAGAGTGTGTGTGTGCATGTGTGTGTGTAAAATGACAGATTACATACAAATTGCTCTTCATTTCTTAGGATTACAAAGCGGGGGTTCTGTTCCTATCAGTGCCCTGTTTTCCAGCACACAGTTACCTAGAACTTCTGCTGTGTAATCATGTGTTTCACAGATTGGTACATTTACAGGAAGCCATGGCTAAATGTCCCTACTAAACTAGCCCCTCGTGTATTAGTCACTCTTTTCATACAAGACAAATGGAGTTTGACTCTTTCCTCATGTCAACACCTGTTGTGACTTGACCTCATCTTACTGCCTCTACATGTGACCTGACATTGCAAGTAGAAAACTAATCTGCTGTTTCAATTAACTTTTCAAGACACATATTTTCCTCCAAATATTAATGGTATACAGAACCAAAAAAATTAAAAAGTGATGCTTATATATAGAATGTCATATTTCAAAAGAATGAATTATTTAACCAAAGTAAGCATAAGAATAAACTTCCACTATGCAGCAAAGGAATGCAGAGTATGAGGGGAGTTTCACATCTTTCAAGCATATTTTTATGTACATAGCAATACAGGTGTGTATTGAACTTGAAATTTATGTAAATAATTAAACAATTCTTATAACCACAGAGAAGAAAGAGAGAAAAAAAAGTTCTACAAAATATTTTTCCTCTATTCCCATCCCAATCCATTCCCAATAAAGAGACTAAGAGGGTAGAGAATTTAATTCAAATTTGTTAGGATTATTAATTTTTTTTTCTTTAATATGGTTGACTTTTACTATAGAATTGCCATAAAACTTGTCAGTTGCATATATACCATATGTTATAAAATGTTCCCCTTTATAATGACATCATTAATTTTATTTGGAGGAACTTTGCTGATCTCACCTTTATATGAGACATTTCCTTGCATAGGAGTAGGTAGAAGGGGATGGTGAGTACAAAAGACAGACAGTAGTGTTATTTTTTGTCTGCACAGCACAGTGGAGTGACTACCACAGCAAAATGTCAGCAACATGCAGGAGGTTTCTCTTTCCCCCTCATAGTATAATGAAAGCAGATCTGCACCTCCAGATTGCATCTTTCCATTGGAGTAGACAGTGAGAGTATTATTTAGCAATTATCTTTCTCATATTAGAGATACAAAATGGTAAGTCTAGAGAAAACCTTGATTCCATAGCACTTTTCTAAAGACAGCAGGGCAGACTGTGACACTGCAGTATTAGGATATTTTTTAACTGTTTGTATTAATCAAATGTGTCAGTGAAGAAGGAAAAACTATGCAAAGAACTATTGACTAAATCACCTGCAAAGGACTTATATTGACAACTGATACTCCTCCCAAATGAAGCCCCAAGCTGTGCATCACCCTCTACAGATATTGACAGCATAATTCCAGGGTCCCTCTCTTTTCACAAGGAAACAATGGGTTTCAGTGTTGCTCCTCTTCTAGCATTACTAGGATTTCATTTCATCCCATTTCAGAATAAATGGTGCTTATTAAAAATATCTGGTGCTGTGACTTCAGATTAAAGATGCACCCAGAATACCCCTACATCTTAAATAGATAGATAAGTAGGACTAGAAAAATAATACCTCCTCCTGACTGCTCTGTCTTTCCTTTTCAAAGATAGAAAGTCTGGGAAAAAAAAAAAGTTATTTATTTGAATAAATGAATATAGGAAGGGGACAGTTTGCCTTATATTCTCTGAATACAAGTTGACTAGCTGGGCAAGAAATGTTTCAAAGACCTTGAGTGCTAGTCTTTGTTTATTGAGAATAAGCAATCAATCAGCCTGAGCACACAACAAGACCTTGTTCAAACAATGGATAATGCTGAGTGCCTCAGTCACACAGCTTAGATTGAACAAGTAAGCTTGACATTGCCAGCAAAAAAAAGCAAAGTCAACACCATGAAAGTCACAGAATAAGACAGTTCAGGGAGGTCTCAAGCACAGGAATGTTAACACACATTCAAATAGACAGAGGGCTTTACTGAGATTTTTCTTAAACAAAATGTTTATTATTTAAAGCTATCAAAACTTGCCTTGAAAAATAGATTAAATAAATACTTCACATTTGAAATCTCTGAGTAAAAGCCCACTTGTGTTAGCTTTCATGAAATTAATAGTATCAAGATTATTTTTTTCTTCCTGTATATATTTGTATATTTCATTTACAGAAATAGCCCCCATTTACAAGCTTCACTTGGAAGCTGCCCAAATGTGAACAACAGCACAGAAAAGAAACAGTCTACATAATCAAGAAAAAATTAATGTAAAATCCGGTGCAAAACAAGAACAAAGTATTCTGTGAAATACACACACATCTCTATTTCTCTGTCCAGCAGTTTCTTAAATATGTCTTTCTGTCTTACAAATGAAATTATAAGTACTCTCAAATTTTCAGCCAGTAGATCATGACAGTCTTCTGATTACCTGGTGATGAATGAACTTGCACTATTTACACAGGAATTTGGGAGAGTGGGAGAAAGGGAAGGGGGTATGTGGTGAGAGGTGAGAGACCAGATATAGAGAATGATTTCACATCCTTGGGTTAATGAACAGTAACAAGATGAGAAAATAATTTGCAGTCTGCAAAGTACACTAGAAAACAGAGCCTGATCGGGATAAAATTTATGGGTCTGCTTTACTTGCTGCAAACTGAAAATTCTATCACATGCAGTCTTCTTCCTCCCATGTTTTCTATGACAGCAGTGAAAACCTTCAGATTAGCCAAGATATTTAAGACCATAAAATCATGTCAGCTGTGGTATAAAATATCAATTTGTAACCCAGGCTGTTACTGTGAACCATTCCTGCACTGCATCCCAGCAGCCCATTACTCAAACCTTTAACTGCTCATGCAAGATGATTTTCCTTGAGCACTTGCAAAAATTTTTTGTTCAAAATTCGTGTTACGTGTCTGCTGAAAACCATGCATTTAACTTATTTATGTATAAAAAGAAAAGACTCACCCAAGAATATCAAATGGAAATTATCTTAAGACAATCTACTTTGGTTTTGATAAACTGAGCATTCCTTTAGATACACAAACAGAGGGCATTACATCTCCATAAATTAGTATCAATCTTATCTCATTTATTCCTACGTGCACAAGAGAGACAAATGCTGGAAATGGAAGTCTGAGGTATATTTCATAGCGGACAGAACCAGGATGCACTTCCTTCTCCAGTGCTGCACTGGGACAAGGGCTCTCCAAGCCTTCAGCCTCTGTTGTGGCAATGAAACATTCATTTTGCACAGGTAGAAAGAAACTAAATTACACACTTATAGCTGTATTCAACTGCTCCTTCTGCCAAAAGGGAAGCACTGTGCTGAATTTTAAAATAAGAATTTGATAGATTTTCAGAATATGAACTGCCTGATGCCCAGTGCACTCCAGGGGCTGCAGAAAGGCAACAGGTTTTCATTGCTTGAGATTTCATTGAGTGCACAGCAAAAGGGATAAAAGCTGAATTTATGCTGGACTGATTTTCCTCTATTTAGAAAATAAATATATTCAAAAAGGAATTTATTGTTTATGACAATGTCTAGAAAATTTCTTTTTAAATGTACACTGACCTCTAGTTATTTTGAAGCATTCTATCACTTGAAAGACAGAAATATACAAATGGAAAAAGTTTTACTCTTTCAAGCACAATGATACACATCTTTTTTAATGCAATTGTTAAATTCTAAGGTGATGGTGATGATTGTGATGATGACAATGATTAGTATTATAAGAGAATAGGAAATTTGCTGTGGGATACTGTTATTCTGACCCAGGAATTTCAATTTTCCAGGAATTTAAAAGTTTTGCTAAAGTATTTTCAGTTGCACCCCTCATTTCTTCTAGCTGGTTATGGGGCTTCTCCAAAGGATTAGCATGACACACTGGCAAATGGGTGGCATCCAACAGAGTAGATGAAAATTTGCCTGCACTCAAAGGCAACAGTTCAAAGTCTAAGGACTAATAAGTGGTGGTGTAACTAAGGGGCCAATATGAGGATGACATTATTTAATGTCTTCATCAGTGAGCAGGAGATTAAAAATAAACAAGGCTGATATCTGATGCCAAGCTATGGGGCAAAGTTTCTATGCTGAGCAGCTGCATTGCCATGCAGAGTGGCTTCAACAAGCCAGAGGGCTGGATAGAGAGGAAACACATTAGCTTCAGCAAAGTGAAATGCCAACTGCTGCCCCAAGGACTGTCTGGCTTGTAGCTCTGCAAGATGGGCCTGGGCAGGGGTGCAGAATACAGTGCTGCTTTCGCAGAGGGCATAGCCAGAAGGGCAAGGGGAGTGATGCTCCTACTCAGCTCACCCAGGTGAGCTGCATCTGGGACCAGCTTGGGGCTCACCAATATATGACATATATTTTCAAACTGGAAAGAGTCCAGAGAAAGGTCATTTAGCTGGGAGTTGAAGCAGATTAAATCCGAGGAGAAGCTGATAGGACATGTTTGCTCAGCGTGGAGAAGAGGAGAGTATAGGAGAATTTAATTGCAGCCTCCTGCTAAAGAAAAAGGGCTTTGCATGAGGGTGGAGCAAACCCTTCTCTGGGATGCTCAGCAAGAGGTAACAGTCACAACAAGTTGCAGCAAGATAAGATCTAATTGGACATAATAGGATAAAAATGTAGACTGAGAGTGATTAAGCACTGAAAGAGGTTGTTCAGAGACATGGTGGAGTCTTGTCTTGGGAGATTTTGGAAACAAGACTGGACAAGGTCCTGGTTAACCTGGTTTAAATCTGAAGTTATTCTAACTTTAATTTGGACAGTGTAACCTCTGGAGGCTCATTCCAACCAATCTTCTTGACCCCAACTCGTCTTATGTGTGCCACTACCTCCAAAGACTGGAGATGGTGTGTAGTCCTTCTGTCATGCCAAATAAAAGCACAAGAGATGCCTTCTGGAGATTCATTGCAGCAGCAGCAGAATGCAGCATCACTTTCAGAAGATCAGCTAGGCCAAAGTCCATCTAATACATCCACTCTGCTGCAGTATCTGAACAGCATCAAATATTGTTGGAATCTCTGCAGAGCAGAGAGGAGTCTGTTATGCACAGGGGGGGATCGGAGCCAGCATAGCACTTTGCCCAGGAGACCTGCATTTTTTTATCCTGACCTGTTGTCACAAACTTTGTTCAATAAACTCACTGGCTCTCCCTAGGAAGCCACAATGGGACAGTTTTCACATTTATTCAGAGACCAGTCCAGTGAGGTCCAAGACTTTGGACAGTTTAATAAGATAAATATTTATTAATTTGAGTTACTATAATAGCAAAAATGTTTACTGTCTATGAGAATTGCTTCCTTTTGGTCTCCTCCCTGCAATTTTCTACAGCTGGAAGTTGTTCTTTCCTTCACATTGCCTGACTGCCCTCTGAACTCCCTCTCACCTCTCTCCATCCTTCCTGTGCAACTGGCATTAGAATAATTTCTGTTGGTTTTTCACTCTGCTACTGCTCCACCCACTCTCTTCTTAGCACAGCCAGCCTGGGAGAACACCCACCTGCCATTTTTATGGGTTTCATATGTATTTCTTATGCCCATAATTCCTGCTATCACTTTCTGCATAATTTTCCTTTGTCTGTTTGGATGGTGTGTCAGACCAGGTGCTTGAATGCTCATGGGAATGGGTGCGGTGAGTAAAATTTACAGCTTATGATAACGGAAACTTCTTAGCATCACTGAATATCCAGGGTTAGGTAAGTGCAAACTGCAGGAATTCACAGGACCAGGCAAGAATCCATGAGGGAGTAAAAGTAATGAGACATATTTGTGTTTCCAAGCCATCCTTCCTTTGAGTGTGACCCCTGGCAGCCCCTGCCCTGGTGCACAGCAACACCAAGCAGCCGTGGTGCACATTGTCCTGCAGCAGAATGAGCTGTATTTCTGCAAGCTGTAGCAGGACATCACAGGCACAGGAGGGCTTCTTCACTTCCCCATATTTTATGCTCCCCTAAGACAAAATCAAACGTTACTGGCTTTCACAATTTTGTTTTCTTTAAAGAAAAAGAAATAAACTATAGCTGATTATCAACACCAAATTTGTGGAATTTTCTTTTTATTAGCCAAAAGTTAATAAAATCCTTGTGAGAGCCAAAATTAATGCAGCCTGATGTTTTAGAGCACCACAACTGTGACTGCTGTTGAGTGTTGGGGTAGACATGAATTGCAGATGAAGCTTTCTACATGATGGAGTCATTCAGAAATTTTCTCTTATGATTTTCCTCACTCCATGAGTAAGGTCATCCTGTGATCACACACACACACACAGAGGATGAAGACCTAAGCCTCATCTTAGGAAATCTGGCTAAACAAATGAAAGATGGAGAGATGGAGCAGAGAGGTATATAAAAAACAGATTTTTTTTTTTTGCTTGGCCTTTTTTTTAACTTTCTAATGAACGCATTAATTTAGGACACTTCATCCTAATTGCTTCTGGGTATATAGCTGGACATTTTCAACACCCATAACTTTACTCGTTTTTGTCTACCATTCTACCATATTTGTAGGTAGCTACCAAAGCTCAGGTATTTCTTCCTGCAACCCAAGTTTTCCAGTGAAGATAGCAATATATAAATGCAATAGTTTAAACTGCTTTATAAAGCCCATGAATGTAACTGCTTCTACTTTGCACCTATCAAACTGTCTGTTATAATTAGAGCAACTTTTGAACAATAAACCTCTAAAAACATGCATCTTGTAGGTTTGAAATAAATACAATAGTATGTTAATAAACTCCAGGAAAAAAATCCTGCTCCTACCTCCTACACATGTTCACAGTTGTATTTTTAGGTTATATATAATAGAGAGCAATCTTTGTTTGGAAGGCAGCACACACTTCCCCAGTGAACTGCAGGATGCACATAAATAATCAGGGCTGGAGAGAGGTCATCATGCAGCTAGAACTGGGGTTAGCAGCAGCACCGAGCAAACCAATTGTTCAGAAAGCAAATCAAGCTCAGTGCAACATAACTGACTGTGCTGAAAGCTGAACAGACTTAATCATAGGGACGAGGCAACCTTGAACCTTAATGCTCAACAAATTTTATTAAGAATTGACAAGTTGTGAGAGAAGTTATGCAGTTAAGCTGTAGCTCAAGGGAATAAGTGTGCAAAAATAAGACAAGGGGAATTTAATAAGGCCCAAGGACCACCAGCTGAGCTCATGAGAATCAATCCAGTAGGAGCTTGGTCCCAGGGTCTCCTTGTTACTGCAGTAGGGAACATATTAATGGTATATATTGACTTGCAATAAGAGATTCTTGGAAATGTTTCCCTTTTAATTTTTGCTACATAAAATTTAGTTAACAGCAAACTGTGTCTGTTTCCCTTCAGAAAAATAGAATAGATTTTGTCAAGATTTACTTGCCCAAAAGCTCAATTTCTGTAACTGAAAATTGAGTTCTTTCATTTCAATGTACTTGGGCACTGTCTCATGGTCGTGTCATGATCTCATTTGCTTTGCTAGGCCAGAATCCCTGGACAAATTTACCTGCACTCATGCCTAGGGACTCCCATGCTGCAAGCAAGAGCCTCTGCCTGAAAGGGGGAATTGTCTCATGGAAGGCACAGGTATTTTCATAAAGAATAAGCCACTCACAGCAGCCCAAAAATTGTGTCCAGAATACATGGCATGCTAAGAGTTACTGCTCAGCAGGAGGAAAGGTGGGAGAGGAGAAAGGAGGATTTTCAGAGGTGTTATACACTTTGCAACTGAAATGCTGAATTCTTTAAACACAGCTTCACAACACTAATTAAAAAGCTAAGCCTATGATTTCCTGATAAATTCCTAAATATCTTATAAAAACCCTTAGGGAGAAATGTAAAAGGCAGAAATTCCACAAATGGACTGTAACTAAACAGAATCAGTTTTGAATATCCCTCCAATCTGTCCACAAAGTCAGCTTTCTGCCTGAAATTTTTTTTGTATGTCCCATATGAAGGAACCATATTTGCTTGGTTTTTTGCTTTTCTTTTCTCTCAAAAGTTTCCTGTAAACTATATAACACATTTTGCCCTGAATTCTAAAGGCATTTTGAATTGATACTGCATACTTAATCTTGTCTTAACACGCCTTTTGGTTGGTTTGTTTGGTTTCTTTTTTCCCTTTGGTCTGGGAGCTACATTTGATGGGATGCAGCAGTTGTACAATCCTGCTGATTAACTGATGTTACAGGAATGTTATGAAACTTAGCTAACTGAAGTTTGTAAAAAGCTTTATAGATTTTAAATGAATGCTGCTTCAGTTTAAGAAATAGTTATTAGGAGCAGAAAATGGAAATACATCTGATGAAACAACATATAGAAAAACTATAAAACAAAGGATCTATGCAAATCATAACCAAATGAACACCCATTTGTAGCTTCTTTAAGAGAATAGAGTGATTGAATAACACGTGCTGGAGCCTGATCGCATTTACCTGAAGTGTGTTTACAGGAGCTGAGTTCCTCCTGATTTGCACCAACACAAACAAGACCAGAATCAAGCCAGGCAAGAGCCCTAGGGGTACCCTTAGAATGAGAAGAAAAGGAAAGAGCTACACACGAGACAAACCTACCAGCCCAGGGGATTCCTAGTTTGAACTACTTGTTATATGACAATTGCCAGCCCTCTGGCAATACTGCCACTTGGTACATATGGAACTTTCCAATCATGAAGAAGAACATTTTTCTTCCACAGAGGAAAAATTCGGTGTTTGGGAAGGGACAATGTCTAGCTGAGGTCAGAAAAAAACAATCTGGTAAAAACAATTCCCCCTTCCTCATCAATTGGACTCATTTCCACTATACCTGAAGGAAATCTGCTTATTTTACAGACAAAGACTATTTTGCTTAGTCACTTGCAAGGTGGATGTTCTTTTGAGACAAATCTGAAGCACAGTGTGAACATTCTTTTACATCCCCAGTGACAACACTGGTGAAGCTTCACTTGCAGCCCAAACAGCAATTGCAAGAATTGTGATGAAATTACAGCACAGCTAGGAATGAAGAACATGATTGCACTTAAAGGAGCACATGCAGCTGTTGAATAAAAATTCAGCCTGCATATGTCTAATGGAAAGGTTACTCAGAAAGAGCCATCTATGCTGGCAAAATACTTTCTAGGGCAACTTCAATGTATATTCAGTGCCATACAGGACACTAGCTATTGAAGAATTGTGAGAAACAGCAAGTCCAAAAGGAAATATTTGGACTTACAGCCCACACAGGTCCAGCTGGTTCCTGAACTGTTGTTTGACACAGATCTCATCTTATCATTTAATCTCCAATTTTCAAGTCAGTATTCACTTAGGTCTTATCACCTGTAGCAACTACCTGCTTCTTATTACAACAGTGCAAGGAAGAAAATGCCCCAGTACAGTTATCCTTGCCTTACAATCCACAACTCCATTTTCAGCCTCAGACTCTCAAACTACATTGCATACTACAAATATATCTACAATGGTTTGACCAAACAGTGCCAATCTTGAAACCAGAAATCTTGGAAAAGCCAACTATTAAAGACAGATCTGCAAACACCTATTCAAATATCCATTTTTATGGGATTATTCTTCTTCAAAGACTGACAAAAATAATTGATACTGTTTCAGATGCCTGACAACAATTTTATATGACAATCTAATACTGCCCTCTGCAATGTATTTGTTCCTTTGATAGCTGTATGTGGCAGACAACATTTTAGGACAATAGGTAGAAAAAAAATTACTAATTCTGCCTATTGCACCTACAACTGATTTGAGTTCTTCTTCCAGAAGAGTAACATTCTGAGGAGAAATTCTTGAACAGCAAGAGAGTACCAGGAGCAGAGACCAAATGACCAGACTAAAACCAAAGTAGAATTCACTTTTCTATTATGGTATTTTTAATGGTATCTTGCTCATACTAAAGTCTTTCATGATAACACAATGCAGTTTTCTTTATGAAAAATAGTGTTTAGAGACTGTACTTTGGGTGTTTTGTGGCTACAGTAGATGAGAATTAAATTCTATGTCATGTTTTTTTTCTGTTAAGACCCTGATCAGCAAACACTTAAGATCACTAGCTGCAAACTGTCTGTCATTTGAAGACTTCTTTTCCTTTGACATACAACATTAATCTTAGGAGTATTTTGCTCCACCAGTCCTTTCTTGGTTTTAAGAATAAATTTTAACCCTCTCTATCATGCTTATAATGAGATTAAAATATCTGAAATCTGTTCCTTCTCGCCACAGAAGATGAGCCTTTGCCCAAACACCCCTCCTGCTTGCTCAGTGCATTTCTGCTCATCACCTTCCGTATTCTTCTGTGTGCATGGTACCCCCTTCTCCTGCCTGCGGTGTGATTAAGAGATGACTACTTTCTTCTTAGATTTTACTTTCTTTGGTTCCTCAGCATTCAAATCCTTTCTTCATAGACCTGGAGAGCTGCTGCCAGTCAGCTCATCAAGAAAGCTTACCTTCACTTATATGCCACATTATCTTAGCCTTTCATTTGATTTTCCTGATCTTTATTTGCTAGGCCCATACTGTTGTATTTGAACTAAGGTGGCAGAAAAAAAAGGGGACGGATTCATATCTTGCTCCCTTCTAATTTGTCAGTGTCTTCATACTTTCCACCTTTTGCTCTTTATTTGGGGAGTTCTCTTTTCAATTAGACAGTTATTATCAGCCAGTTTCAAAGTACTTTCTTACATATCTGACTTACAATTTGCAATAATCCTTCCTTGTATCTGAGGTGTTATATAGTGTGACTCTGATTACACTTGCACAGCTGTAAATGTATTTTCTTAAATGAAGTTTTTCCTGACATGAACGGGAAGCCCTAAAATATCTTAGCACAGCTATTCACTTTATCTAAAATAGGGGTTTATTATTATTTTGTTAAAGAAGATGCTTTCATTCTGACCTAGATAAGAATCTCTTTCTCTTCCCTTCTTAAGACAACTATGAAAATGAGATTGTAAATCTCCTATGGAGAAGAGACTTGGACAAATCAATAATTTATGTTATGATTTTGAGAGACTTTCACCTTGAGGAACTGCCAGCCCTATCGTAATTCTGTAGATCTTGTTTGAAAATGTTTTCCATTACTAATCGGGAGAACCTTTTTTTCTTATTATTTATACAAGGCTCCTTTGATTTTCAGCGTGTGACACTTCAGAATGAAAATGGTGTCTGCATTAATTAAAAAATGAAGAAGAGAACTCTTACTTTCCTTCCCCCTCACCTAAAATCCAAGTAAAATGCTGGCAGGCAACTCAGCATGTAATGCTCTACTTCCAACCATGAACCTCTTTAACAGATTTCTGTCATTTTAGCTGCTTCTGGCTAAAATCACTGGTTATAACAGTGACTTGGAAAGAAAAATGAGCAGAGAGTTAAGAGCAAAACGGGGGGTAGGTACACATGGCAATTAAATTAGCCTTCTACAAATGTCAGGCAGAGAACATGTCAGTCATATCATTCCTAAACAAGGCCCTGACAGTGCCAGGTTTAGGCTGAGGCCTTTGTGGGGGGAAAAAACATATGAGTTTATGCACTTTTCTTCTGACCTCCACAGCTTACTAAAGAGGAGACTGCCACGTCAACAGCTCACTTCCCCAAATCCCCCACGGTTTGAAGAAATCTGCATCATGACTTGCAGCAGCACGTTCTAGCCACAGGCTTGCTTTGGCCACACAGTCTCCTGGAGCCTGGATGATTAAAGGTCGCCCATTCTTACCCATTGCACCACAAATCCAAACACTCACTGGGAGCGAGGTGGCCAAGGTCTGCCCACACCAAGTGCACACACAGGAGCTGCTGGAGTGGCGCAACCAACGGCGGGGCCGGGACCGGCCTCGGGGGATGAGCCCCACGGTTCTGCCCGGCCCCCGCAGGGAGCTGGAGCTTTCTGAACCGTACCTGCAAACGGCACAAGACCTCCAGGCCTTGTGGAAGTTGTAGAACTTGTGTCTGATTGCTCTATGCCAAGGAAATTGATTCCCTTACCTCTTTATAGCAAACCAATTCTAAGACATGACAAAGCCTAACGAATCTGAAAGAATAGGAATTAGGAGGGGCAGGGGGAAATTTAAGGGAGAGTTTTTTTGGGCCAGGATTTTGCGTGTTTGCACCAACTTCCAGGTCCAGTTGATTTAGACTTTGTTTACAATGAAGCACCACTATGAAAATTTTTTACAACTTTCTGGGATGAAATTACTTCCTTTGTGCAGGTATCTGACTATCACTCCAAACTTTTTCTCACAATTCACTGTTATCACTGTGGAAAAATTTCTGAGCTGCATGATGTTGGAAATATTAATCTATTTTGGTTCACAATTTGAAAAAATACAACCCATATACTATTAAAAGCAAAAAGAAAACCCAGCAAAGCCATTTCTTTTTCCCAAACTTTCCAGGTCTTGATCAAGTCTTTATGTTGTGGTCTTACCCAATTAAAGTCAACGTAGACAATTAATGCACTGATAAGATGACAAAGTTTGTAGGCCCTGGACAATTTAAGAATATTCAACTCTTATCTCAAGATGAAAATAATAACTGTTGCCTTTTAAATAACATCAAATTTTGACCTAAACTCCCGGTGAACATCAAGTTATACTAGGAAAGGAAACCCTCCAACCTCTAAAGATTCACATATATTCACACACACGAGTCCCTCCTAACTCCTCATCCTACTTATTCCCTCATGATTTTCATATTAAATTTTTCCTTTTTTACTTACTTCCCCCACTTCGAAAAAGCAGCTCAGATATCCACATATACAAAGAGCATTCATGGCAACAACTCTGTGACTAAAACTGATGAATATGTAACATGATCTTAAAATATACATGTGAAATATGCAAAGGCATCAACTTAATGAGTACTTTCATTTTGTCCTGTTTTTGCATTGAAGGGTCAGTTTATCTAACAAACAGCATCAGAATAAATCGCTTGTATTCTGAAACCTAGATAATTCATCTGGCTAAACAACGAGAACTACTTGAAATTAAGCAAAGGACTGGAATTCTCCTACCATAGGATCACACAGGATGTGCTGTTAAAATATCAGGGCATCCAGGACATTTTTATATGTCATCTGAGGCCTTAGAAAACTGACATAAGAGGTGATCTTCCATTAAGTGAGCAGTCACCAAGCAGAAACTTTTTAAGAATCTTCACTGAGTTTAGAAGATTGGTGTAGCAATAGTTCATTTTGATATCTGGAACTGAAATGTGTGTTTTACAAAATGTAAAACCAAAAAAGCATGCTATCATTAGTTGTGGCTTTGTTATTTCACCTACTTGCTCATTATCAGAAAAGGAATTTTTAAAATCCTAAAGAATCCTAAAAAGTCTTAAAGAATCCTTTAAGAGTGACAGAGATGGGCTTTTATTTGTGCAGTGGTGTATGATGAATGTTCATATAGGCAGCCATGGGTATACTAGAACTACTCATTCAGACATCTCACAGGTGTCTTTGGATATTGTCTGTGAAGTGCAACTTTAAAAAGAAAAACATGAAGGAACTATTTACTATTTCAGTCAGTCTGCTAAGATGAACAACAGCATGCAAGATTGAGTAGTTAGTTCAAAGTTTCAGCATTTGCAAACACCAGGTTTCAGAAACCACACAAAGTAAAATCTGACATAAATTGCATCTACATTAAATTGTACAAGCAATTTGGAATTGTCACATTCCTAGTAATTCCCATCCATGTTCATTTGGAAACAATTAAACAAAACTTGTTTTAAAAATAATCTGTTGAGGCATTTTCCCCATCTCTTCCAACAAATAATTCAACTCCAGAAGTTTTACCATAGTTTTGATAATGTATGGGATTTTTTTCACCTGGGTCATTTCTTACTCATGTGAAAGTTCTACTATCTCACTTTTTGCCTTCAACAGTTTGAAAACTAGAGAAATCATTAATATTAAGAAGAATGCCAAAGATGATAGTTTTCTCATCTTGTCTTTGTTTCTCTTTTCCTCTGGGCCACATAAGGATATTCAAGTCAGCAGAGACAGTGTTACTCTTTAAAAATCCTGCTGATTTAATATTTAGTAGGTGATGGATTCCACCTCAACAATCAGTCTCAGGAATAAAAATAGTCTGAATCCTACTCCACAGGAGTGCCATCCATAAATCCATAGATAGAAACCCAAAGTATTGTACAGCACATTTCCTGCTCAGTAAGCTTGAGACAAGCTGCTGTGATTCCCTATATATACACATATATTCTGAGCTGATGCCTGTCAAACCAGCCCCTGGTTAAGTGGCAAGAATAATATAGCTTCCTTTCCCTAGAGGTAACTGTCCTCATTACTGAAGCGAATGAACCCCTAGGTGTATAATAGAATCTTCTTTAAAATATTCATCATATGACAGCTGATATTTCAGCCATATTTGGTTGCAATGCTACATTTTGGGGAACTTAGGACTCCATAGTCAATCAACCTAGTATTTTGCTCACCATCTAATTTATATTTTTATCATAATTCATTAAACATTTATGTTAGTATGTAACTTGTTATTCTCCTATTCAGGACTGGGTCAAACAAGCAGACCAGGCTTTCTCTTTCTGCAGCAATATCCATTAAAACATCTGGACTAGCAAAGCTGAAACTTTACACTTTCCCTCAGCCAGAAAACATCAACTTCTCCAAGGTGAGTCACATCATCCAGCACGGTTCTGTTTCCTTCACACTTCTCAGAAACAACACTTCAGACTGCGAAAACCTCCCTCGGCCAGCAGGTCTCAGGAAGACCATGAGCAGGCGGGGGGAAATAACACAGGGGACAGAATTCTCCACCAGAAATCAGAACAAAAAATCATGTAGGAAGAGAAAGAAATAAATAGAGCAGTAGGTTATTCACCCCAAATATTTCCTTGTTCAAACACCAGTGGTCTTTTTTTTTGACTCTCCATTCTTACTTCTTTGTCAAAACAAATCATGCATTTTTCCCTGCCTACTCTTCCCATTTTTTCCCCTACCTGTTCTTAATTACAGCCACAGACTTCAGAAAGTCCTGTTCCACATGCCTTCCACTGCATTATCTCACAGCACAAGTGCCTGCTGCCTCTTCACTTTGACCTTCCACCAGCCTCCCCTGTCCTGCTCATGCGAGGCACGTAAGGCAGGCACACAAGGAGCCCCGCGGGGGGAGAGTGTCACCGACATGCAAGGCTGCTCAGGAAGTTTACACAGCACTTGCTCAAACTCTGCAAGCCTTCCTGACACCAGCTCAGCATTCCAGCACACCAGCATCATTTTTAAGTGATTTCTCATGTGATTAGTGCTGTCTCTCCATTCCCACATGCTACTCAGACATTGGTGGCAAAAAAAAAAAAAAAAAATCGTTCTTACTCTCATCAGGACTTGTCATCAGAATCCCTCTTTAGCTTTAGTAATTTGCTTAGTTTTACCCTACTTATCTCATTATGCTGGTCTAATTAAAATCATTTGCTGACAAATATTGTCAGTAATGTAACAGTTGGCTAAATTAACACTGGCTTAGCCTTAGCTTTGTTATCAGCTTAACTACGCAGCACTGATTGATGAGCATTTTAAAGCAGGAATTCCTTTCTTCAGGTCAAATGCAGAGAAGGCAAAGCTGGAGATTTGAATGCAATACATCAACAAGTCTTACTAGAAGAAACTCAGATATAATTGTGCAGGAGTCAAACCAAACTCACATCTCCACAACTTCCCTGCAGGCTTGGTCATAAAAACAAAGATGTATTTGGCCCAACCCATTAAAACAGCAGGCACATAGCTTAAAATCAAAAATTACTGTTATAAGCAGTATGTCTTGTGGTCTGATGCTTATTTACTCTTTTGGCATAAATTGAGTATTTCTAGACAACAATTATTCCTACAGACAAAACTTAATTGCAATATTCATCACCAAATATGTCTAAATGATAGGGATGCTGAAGTGTTTTACAGTGAAAACACATCCAATTTTAATGAAGTTCAAAAGAAGAAATGTTTATTTATGGATTAAAGTGCACAAAGATCTGCTGCTCACTATTTCTGAAATACTGACAGCTTTTTTTTTCAAGAGAGAAAAAGAGTGCAAGGGAAGGAAAGACTTCACATCTTGTAAATACTTGTGGTGAGTGGATCAATGTTCCCAGCAGACAGGCAGAGAGCTCCTGGGTCTTTTGACATTAGTTGAGATCAGATGATATACAACTGAAGTCTGAAGACAAAGTTGCCTCTAAGAGGTTGCATCTGGTGAAAGGGTGGAGATGAGCTGATAACCCACTACAGCTGCAGGGGGATGTCTCAACATGTCTTGAGAAAGACTGCATATTTCTCTGTTTGGGGCTGAGGTTTGCTACTGTTCAAATTAAGTGACATCTTTTTAACACTCCTAAAGAAGGAAAAAGGGTGGAATCCAAACCAGAACAATATCCTGTAGAAAAGTGCTTTCTATTTAGTAGGTTCTTATGAGGGGAAAAAAGCATAACTACATATCTAAAATTAGCTCCTCTACTGAAGACCTAAATTGAAAACAACTTTAAGAGAAGATGAGAATATTTCAGAATATATAAATATAACAGAACCATGAAAAAAAATACAGAGAAAAATCCAGGTTTTGGATAAAATTTTCAGAAAACCCTTTCCCACTTCAGGAATTTGCAACCACCACCTATTGAATGAGAGCTGCTGCTGTTGGTCTTCAGAATGATCTATTAGATGAGGGTGCACAGAAATATTATAGTGGGAATACCAACCTCCTAGAGATTGGTATCTCCCAGGATATCTGTATCTCCCAGAGATACAGATTCAGCCTCCTTGGAATCAGATATTTGAAAAGAAACTAGAAAACTGTGGCCTTGCATAGACTTGACAGTGCTCCACTGGAACAACCAGAACCCAGGTTTGCACAGGCTCTAGCAAGTTCACTTGCGCAAGAAATCCCAACTGTTTAAAAGAATATTATTCAGCTTGGGGAGAGGAGTAAGGGGGGAAAGGGAAATACAACACACAGGTAATCCTTACTGCTCTGAAAACTGCTATCACTGGCCTGCTGTCAAACCATCCAAAGACAAGAAAATACACCATCTGCTGCCATTATTACAGTCCAATTCTCTGTAGATTCAACCACAGGAAACGAGGAAATCGAGTTAATCTTCAGCTTACAGCACATGGGCTGAAAAAAAAGACGATCTTTTGCTAAGCCAGCTAACAACATGCTGCTGCTCCAGCACTCTGCCTCAGGCCATGCAGCCTCAGTTGCACCATCTGGGCTGGAAAGACTCCAGGAAGGAAAGAGCAGCTGAGAGTGCAACAAGTTGAGGATCCAGTATAACCATGACCGTTCTGTTCTATGAGTTCACCTGAAACCTCACCTTCCCAGTTCCTGTTTCTTGTTCTCAGACACCTGCTTTGTTAAATTGTTATTTGTAAGACATCTCCAGATGTCTTAATTACTTGTTTCTCACTAAATGCTGGCTTCATATGCCTTCCTGGTGTACAACCTTCTCCCTGGATTCACAAGGCACAGCATCCTGGTGAAATGCCCTTACAATGGAGGCATTAGGCACTAGGAATAAAACACAAGTTGAGATTGTTTTTCAGAGCTGTAAAAGCCTTTCTGAGATCTTGTGACATCAGTTATCAGAAACAAAGATAAAATGCTGCTCCTATTTTCAGCAGCAACATTCCCATTGATTTTAACACTGCAGGATATGTCCCTGTGCACTGAGACAAACCACCTGTATGTGAATGCAGTCAGGATGAAGTGACCTCCAGGAAAGCAACTGATTATTCTTTGATTCTGAGGAGTAATAATAAAAGGATCTGTCCCTTCAATCTGTATCTCAGTTAAGTCACCCACAAAGAGATGTAACATTCTGGATCACACTCATTTGTTTCCCTTTCCTTGACACTTTACCATGCTTCTCATGTTGTTTAGACATTTCCTTTTCATTCCTGACATGCAAAAGTTACCAACTTTATATAAGGCCATAATGCAATGAGGTTGACAATTTTAGCTAAGGAATGAAATCCAGTGGTCTCCTAGGGGAAGAACCAAGAAGGCAATATAAATTACCTGCAGAATTAATGTGAAAACTCCATTTTGGATAGCCAATCAGGGAGCAGATTGGGGATATAATATTGTGCTGGCAGTGCAACACACAGTCCCTTTGCAATTCTCATTCACAAGAGAGGAAGAATAAGAGTGACTCATGAGCTGCCCTGCCTCAAACTCCACAGCAGAGCTGTGGCTGTCCCCTTAACACCCTTATAGCCCTTCTACCAACTTCAGAGGCAGCAATTCCCATGGGCATCTCCACATCGGGCCAGAAAATGTTCCTGGCAGGGCAGAGACAGTTGTCCTAAAACTCCTCCCCAGCTGTACACAGTTCCATGTGATGGGGATGGATCCTGAGGTCTAAGTGTACACCTGAAATATTTTTCTACTGTCTTCATGATATCAACATCAAATCTTAAATTGTCTTGAGCAGGATAGGAACTTTGCATGGCATCAGATGAGTTGCTGAATGGAAAATGTATATTACCTAGAAAGTGCCTTCAAAACTCATTTTAAAAACAGGCTTTGGAAAAATCTGATATTGTTTTCATCTTTACAGATGGATTAAAGAAGACACCTGAAAATAATTTAGAAAGCTGCCTATGTTTCTTACATACATACACATTAATTTCTGCTTTTCAATACCCAAATCCTGACTATTTCCACTGGTCTTACTTCTCTGCAGAGAAGCACTGCTTCTGTGCTGCTAGCTCATCACATCCCCACAGTAAAGGCAGGACTTGTTCTTACATGTTGAGAACTAGCACAGAGCAGAATTTAATGATCAGAATAGTACATACTACACAGGCAATTGCAAACATTTCAGAATTTTGAAGGAAGTAATTTCTATACTACAGTTATGTGGAATGTTTTCTGAAATATTCACATGCATATTTGAGTCCATCCTGGGATCTGGATATCAGCAGACAGATTACAAAATCTGATTTGTAATGGGAAAGCATACAGGTGTTCAAACACTACAGGAGATGAAGTCAAATTTCCTAGGCCAGAGAAGTATGTGAGGAGAAATGAAGTAGAAGGAATGAGCAAAATGTCCTCTTGCAGCAGGTCCATGTGGGCATGGGCACATCTCTCCCCTTCACTCACAGACAGTTTGCAGACTGAATCCACTCTAATCTCCTTTCTGCTCCTGGAGAGGGATGTGCAGCTTCACATCACCTCTGTCAATGCACATCAAACATGAAGTGAGGTTCAAGTTTCTGTAGGGAAAAGGAAAAAAAAAAAGGAAAAAGAAGCATAAAAGTATTCTTTCAGGACAGAACAGGTCAGAAGACCAGAGGATGCAGATCCAGACATTGCTTGGCAGTTCTTATCCAGTGGTGTCTGTCCCCTGAGGGCCCTATGGCAGCTTCTGCTGAAGTGACCCACTTCTTGCAGCCCATATCCAGGGAGCATGACCTGATGCCACCACACCAGCACCAGCTGGCATTGTTTCAGATGTATCACAGAGCAGAAGAGTGAACCAAGCAGGGACACTTAATTTTTATTGCTTAAAGGAAGAAAACATTAGGAAAAGCTACCTATATTGACTCTGTCCTTACTACAAATGGAGGGGTTTACAAGGCCTTTTCTCTCCATAAACATATTTGGAGGGAGAAAGTTACCAGTTTGGCACATTTTGCCAGCAGTGTGAGTTATTTATACTCCACTGTATTTTCACAAGTGCAACGTGCTTAATCTGCCCATCTGAACAAAGTAAGACAGAAATGTCCTGTGACACCACAGGTACTCCTCAGGAAAAGCCACCAGGAGGTTCAGAGGCTGTAAGGAGGAGGAAATCCCCTGCTCACGGCATGCCTGCTGTCTCCTGGATCATACCAGAACACTGCACAGTGTGTCTATGGCTTTCCATGCATGGAAAAAACAATGCCAAGGAATCTTTTAGATAACAGTCTCACCAAGTGCAGTCAAGAGCTTAATGAAGGCAGCTTTCACAAATCAAGTGAAAAGCTCTGGACACAATCCAGAAGAGGATATTAGGAAGCAAATTACTGCACTGACAATACACTGAGTTCCTATGTCCAAATTTTAACGTATTTAATTGTATTTTGTGTCTATTTCCCTCTGTAACAGCCAAGAAAGATGAAGGGACTCTGCACAGGAATGTATAACAGTTGCTTTACAAAGGGTATCTGAAATTCCCATTTCCCACCTTTCCATCCTTACAATTGTGATTCGCAGCCCCAAATCCTTCCATTAAATTACTGACCAAAATTATGCTATTGCAATTAGTCTAAGCAGTGGAACAAAGTTTAGATTCTGCACAAGTTTAGATGCAATCAAAAAAGTACATTTATTAGTATGTACCAGATATTTTTTAGCTTATCTAGTCATCTTAAATATACAGAATTGATCAACTACTTATATTTAAAAACCAGTACTATCCATGACACAGATGGTAGTATCCAGATTATGACAGGCACCAAAATTTGTGGTCCAGCTTTCCAGGTTCTTGCAGCTGGAGATCAATATGGCCAGCCAGACACAAAAATCTGCACAGGACACAACACAGCATCAGGCCAGGTTGGATGGGGCTTTGAACAACCTGGTGGAATATGTCCCTGCCCATGGTAGGGAGGGTGGAACTAGATATGCTTTAAGGTCCCTTCCCACCCAAATACTTCTATGATTCTATCAGTAACATTTCATTTTCTTAGATGGCCTTTTACATCTGTCTTTTCCTATAGGATCTACTGCTTTTAAGAACCAATTTTATTCCACTTTAGGGAAAAACTGTTCTTTTCTTTAATGGGAATAATCTTTAGTACCAGTAGTCACCTCCTAAAGAGATGCCCATTCAAAGGCATGTTCCAGAGATTCACATTAATCGGATGTAAAAATATGTTCTCTAGTAAGCTCTGGCATATGGCAAATGCACTGAATGTTTGACATTTTTATGATTATGCTAATGTTGTGACATTTGATGTGCTTGTTTTTAAAAAAAAATCATGCAATTAAGTTCTCTGAAAGAAAACCAGAAAGAAAAAGATCAATCACTGACAAGGCAGAAAGAATGAAAACTCCTTCTACCAGCTTTAGAAACAAATGCCTGCTAGTCAATGGCAAACATTTGAACTAGATATTTCAGATTTGTCAGTTTTACTCTGAAAGTAAAGAGCACTGGTAGGGTGACTTTCAATTTTTGGCACAATCACTGGCTTCACTTTCACCTCTTCCTTCTACCTTTGAAGTATAATAGCATTTGTCATGAAATGCCTCTTTCATTCACTGAATTACAGCCCTTAGAAAACTATTGCTTCCTTGTAGACAAATTCAAAATATGCATAGCCCAATTAGGTAATGGAAGCTTTTAGCTTCATCCCCTTTAAAAATATTGCTTCAGTTATATCCCAAATTAAAGTAGGAGAGAGATATGATGTATATTTGCCAATATAAATAATTTAATCGTTCTTCTCCCACACCGACAAACCTGAAGATTAACACGAAGAACCAGAGAATTAAAAGATGCTCTACTGGAGCAGCACTGTATTTGATGGCAGGAAGGCTACATGGATCCGAGCTGTGGAGCCAAGCAGAAACACACAAGAGCAGCAGATGCCAGAGGAGAACCACAGGGGGATCCAACTGGGTTGTTTGGTTTTTTTGGTACAAAGCTACAGAAGACATAAGCAATAGCTAGAGGTTAATTACAGTAATGTGAAGGAACTTCATAGCAACTTTGGAAGCAAATTAAAACACATTCACTACCTAAAGTATGTTATACATTTAATCTCTTGTTAAAGCTAACTACCGGTCAGATTGAGTTTAAAAATAGATTTAACTTGATGGAGATTTACTACTGATGAAATCAAGAATCAGCTTAATTTCAAGAAATGCAATTCCTTACATGATACATAATCAAGGCAACAATAGCAAGCTTAAGAAACTGCAAAAAGAGACTACAAAAAGAGGTTCGATCTAAAAAATTGAACTCATGGTCAATTATTGGCAAATTCTGAGTTAAACTCTGAAAAGGAAGTTATAGAAAGGACTAAACTAGAAAACTGTAGGAGCAGTTTCAGCTCTTTCCCTTGAGACAGTGCAAGATAACAATTTTAAGTTAAAGAATTGGTCTGAAACTGAAGGGAAGAAATAAAAAGGATAGTCAAAATCAAAAGGAATGAACCAGCAAAACACTAAGCCTAAGAAAATAATCTCTTCAGCACACTCAAGAGACTCCTACACCTTTTCTGTTCCTAATAAAACGTGTACACCTGAACTTTATCGATGTTCTCAGTATTTGGCTTTTTTCAGATACATTCACTCTAGGATTAATAATGTAGAGCTACTCGACCTACATAAAGATCTCCTTATATAATTGGCATGGCAACAGATGCAGCATTTCTCAAACAGATGTGACAGCTTCTGGGTTCTCCTTTTGCCACCCCTTCAGTATGACATGAACATTTCCTGAGTTACTTTCTGACAGCATAAAAGCAAACCCAAAGCTTCCCAGATCAAACATCCTTCTCTTGAGATGTTCTATCCTGGAGACACCTCAATTCCCCAAGTGTTCCTTTCCTTGGTCATAGTCTCTAAGAGACACTTCCTGCTTTTGCTGGCTGCAATGTCTTTGAGGAAGTTGACCCACTGGCCAGCAGTGGTCAGGAGAGGAGCAGATCTGGAGGGACAGCGTTTCTTCCTACTGAAGCAGGTGCTTTAGGAAGGTCTGTGCCAACATGTGAGCCCAACTACACACACACTGCCCACCTGTAGGGATGCACTTAGCAGAAGTACACCCAAAATCTTATACTTTTAAGGATGACAATTAGCTTTTCAGTACAGATCAGGGTCTCAGCTACATGACCTGTAAAGACCAAGACTGAACCAGACCAAACATACTACAACCTATTTCGTCCAGCTGGGACCAAACTGTGAGTATTTTGGTAGATTTCATCTGATTTTAATCCCATCGAGTGTAAATGTTTATATCTGAGCTAGTTAATTCAGGTTGTTTTGGGATTTTTCAAGTTAAAGAAGAAAAACAATCATTTAAAGATGATTCATCTGACCTACTTTTGCTGATCTACACTACAATGAAATCAATCATACCTTAAATTTTGTTAAGTCAAATGACTTAAGTCAGTCTCTGTCTGACTTAATAAATAAAGCATAATTATTAGCTTAGAAATTTTGAACATAATCTAATCTTCTGATGACAATGGAGACAAGACACTGCAGGCTGCTAGACTCAGTACACCTAAATTCTTCTCCTAGCACTCCAAATATACCCTAGAATGAAGCTACTTTATTTTCCACCAGTAAAGACCTTGACTTTTTCCATCTTAACTTCCTTATCTGATTTTTATAATGCAAAGAAGTAAAATAATATTTTGGTTAAATATTTTCTTCAACCTTTGTGAAACCAAATCAGAAATGGAAGTGTGCCTAAGGCATTCACTCTTGAATATCTGGATGTTATAGGATCTGTGTTTCTACTAGATACAGAAAAAATGCCATATCTGAACTTTGGTTTGAATTCATTTTCCTAGCCAAGCTCTACTAGTAGAACTAAAAAAGATTTAACATAGTAGAATATCAGACTTTAAATGCACCATAAACTGATGTGTTTTTTTTATAAATACAAACCTAACTAGGGCCTTTTAAAAAACATACTCATAATTAAATGTAATTACAATATCCACAGCTTTAAATTAAGGTTCAACCAGAATTAAAATAGCTTCTGCTAAATTAAATTATTTTTAAATATAAGTTGAACTAAATAAGGAAAGCATATAAAAATACAAAAAAAAAAAAAAAAAGAAAAACCAAGCTTGTAGATCTATATATTTTCTTTATCAAATGGTATTGTGAAAATTAATTAATAAAGTAGCCATAACTGTAACAGTAAGTCAAATAAATAAAATTTTAAATAGAATTAATACTTTCCAAACTCTCCAAGATTTTGTTTACTTTTGCATTGCCAGTTCCCTCATTTCAAAATGCTGAATGCGCAACAATGAAAACTGACGACAGCTGGGGTTACCCAGCATCTCTGAATATGAGATTCAGAGCACCACACCTTCTTCCAAATTTAGAAACTCCTTTTGACTCTGTTTGCCAAAGTAATTTCCTGCTATACTATGAAACTCCTTAAACCACTCAAAAGTCATCCCTGAGACCAAAGAGATCAAATTTCATTTCCACCTAATACTAAGGGAATCCTGACACTAATTGTAATAAGTAAAAATTACCCTCTGTAGAAAGAAGTGGAGGGGGTGTATATGAAGTTATTTGTTGGATTTCTTATAAGGAGTCTGCCTTACCATTGAAACATTTTATAATAAATACCATATCATTACTTAATTGTATGGAAATGGTTATTAGTGGTTCTGCAAATGTTTTGTTTGGGATTTGCATTTTCTCATCAAAGGATACTTCTCTGCCTTCATATGCTGTCAGCCTCTTTCAGATGAGAAAGCTCAGCACAGAGATGCCTCAAATATATCAGGAAGAGAAGAAAACATATTAAGCCACGAAAAAATGTACAAATGAAACACAGAGACTCTGAGTTCAACCACGAGAGCTTGGAAATTAAGGGAGTTGTGGCAAAATATTTTGGGTTGACTAAATACTATGCCCCAAAATTTAAGCTACTTACTTTAAAAAGAAATTTCAGAGACTAAGGTACAATGAAAAGCAGCAGGGAATTTTAGTTTCTGGATTCAAAATCTTTTTACAGGCTTCAAAATCTTTTTACTTTATTTTATAAGTGCAGCTTTGGGGGCTCTGTATATTTTAAACAACTCTCAAATACATCTACTGTAGACCTTCAGCCCTGAAGAAGTGGTTAGTAATGGGGCAGAGATAATACTTCAGAGCTCCTAAGGTATCCCTGGGTTTTGACAGATCTCTTACCATACCAGTGTGGTCAAGGAGCTCCAAACTCATTTGCATTGTGATGATAATGTTGAACAGAATTTGCTGTATCCAAAACCAAAAGACAGCTCTTCGGGGTTGCATCGATTTTGTTAAGAAAGATAGAACATTTTGTTAAAATGTTCACACGCATTTGCTGCTGGCCATCACCATAATGCTATGATAATAAATATCCATTTATAACACTTTTTAGCCTTACTGGAACACAACAAATTGCTGTTTTTCCTTCTGCATGTCTAAAACTGTAAACCTGCAATAACTCATCCCATCCTTCACACATGCATTTAATCAAACTACTTCAAAGATGTATTGTGTAGTCTGCATGAACATAACAACAGCTTGAAATTAATGAACCTTAACTGCCTTTAATTCTAAATGGATACCACTGCAAGTGTGAAATAGCCCCACAGTGGAAGAAGCAGATGTCCATACAGGATAGAAAGCGGACTGAGCTACAGACTCTGGCTACAGGACACTCCTGATGTGAAAAAGTTCATTTAGAGCCCACTGTTTACTTTGGCATGCACTATAGTAACATATCCAAAAATGTTGTTTTGTCTTTGTCAAGGCTTCAGTTTTTTGAATAATGATGCATTAAAATCTAACAAATTAGATTATTGATTTTTTTTTTTCTGTAAAAGGATTTTCTTGACTACTGTCTCTAGAGGTTGGCATCCTATACACATAATATAAGCAATCATTGTGTTTCTTACAATCTCCTTTAAAGATGGAGGACAAATTAACAGAACACTGAATCTTCTAGTACCAAATCTAACTCTGAGAACACCAAAAGGAGTATCATTTGGAACAAAATAAGATGTAAATTTACAGTTTTAGGACACCTCTCCATTAGGTGTGAGGGGAACTCATTCCATTACACAAATCTGAAGTAATAACAGACAGACTAAAACTATCAGCCCCACAGCCTCACATTGCATATTCTTCTACTTGAGGTTTCCATTTCCACTCAGGACTTGGGCAATTATTTTATTTCACATGATCAATAAGTGGCTGCTCAAACAACATACTCTACTGATACAGCCTTCATTTGATCTGTCTCAAGATGAAAACATGGACATGTTTCTGTCCATGAAAGTCCGGAAAATAAATACAGCACTCATTCAGAACCACGGAATGGTTGATGTTGGGAGAAACCTCTTGAGGTCATCCAGGCTAACCCCACTACTCAAATAGGGTCACCTACAAAGAGTTGCCCAGGCCTATGACTAGACAGTTTTTTTAATATCTTCAGGGAGGGAGACTCCACATGTTCCCTGAGCACCCTGTGCCAGTGCTCAGCCAGCCACAAAGTGAAAAAGTGTTTCCTCATGTGCAGAAGGAAACTTCTGCTTCAGATGGAACCCATTGCTCCTTGTCTTGTTGTTGGGCACCATCCTCTTTGCACCTTTCCTTAATATATTTACTTATGTGGAGAAGTGCCTCCCTGGACCTTCTATACCCTAGGCTAAACCCTTCCAGCTCCATCAGCCTTTCCTCACAGGAGAGATGCTGAAGTCCCTTAATCATCTTCATGGCCCTTCAGAGGACTCTCTCTGGTAGGTCCATGTCTCTCTTGTGCTTGGGGGCCCAGAACTGGACACGGCACTTTGGAGTGGCCTCATCAGTACTTCAGAAATGGGAAGGATCTCCTACCTCGACTAGCTGGAAATATTTCTCCCAATATGGCCCAAGATACATTTAGCCTTTGCTGCAAGGGCACGTTTTGGCTCGTGACAACTTGGCATCCACCAGGACACCAGGGTGTTTTCTGCAAAGCTTCTTTCCAGCCAGTTAGACCCTGCCTGTGCTGCTCTTTTGAAGGTGCCAGGACTGTCACTTCTCCTTGTCCACCTCTGTGAGGTCCTCGTCAGCCCATTTCTCCAGCGAATCCAAATCCCTGAGGATGGCCGCACCACCCACTGAAGTAGAAGATAATCTTGTGCCTGAGGTGTAGAACTTGGGTCTGATTCCTCAGTATGTTTTCCAGCATCTACAACTACAAAGCCTCTTCAGGTGCATTACCAGACCTCTTCTTCTTGGGGGAAGTAAGGGATTCCCAGGTTCACCAGGTGCTCCTGCCCAGTTCTGTGCTCATTCCAGCAGCAGGAGGGACAGCTTTATCTTACAGATAACCTTTTAATTAGGCAAATTACATTCCTCGTTAGAATGCCATTGTCAAGGTAATGAAGTAAAAAAGGACTGTGCCTCACACTGACACATTGACAGCAGTTTCTGTTCTATCAAAACAAGTATCATAAAGACAGATTCTTTCTCATGAGTACCAGCAGATTTTTAGCAGAAAATATAAAGCAATATTTGAACAGGGGCTGGGGGGAAGGTAGATTTATAAGAAAAACATGAAGATTTTTCCTGTAGAAAAAGACTAGTGTCACAAGGTTCAACTATTTTAAAATATTAAATTTATTGCCTGATTCAAATTCACTGTAAAACTGATTAAACCCCTTGCCAAATGGTAACATATATAAAAAAGGGAAATATTTGATTTTTGCTATCAAACAAATGAAAAGAAAGTTGGTTAATACTACTCTGAGGCTTACTCCACCTCTTCTTTATAGCTTTTCATTAAATTCCATTAACTTATGATCAAATCTTGAGCTATATTTAAATTTATTGAATTCAGGGATGATTCCAACAGCACCAGACTAATGAGAGAATCAGGCCATAAGAGTTGTTTGTATAAATATTGTCACACCTCTTAGCAACTTTTTCTTCAGTTTTTAACATTATTACATTTAAGTGGGAAGGCTCTTGCAGGCTGGATATTCCTCACTCATCAATCCCACTTTGCAAAATGTGTTTAATGAGGCTGTGATCAAAATCAATTTTACAAGTTTGCCTGGGTACTGTATTACATCAGTCTCCAAACAGGGCTCCAAAAATGGAAAATCAACCAAATACTCAAAGAACTGTCAAACCCTAAAGAGAAGCTTTTATGATCTCTAGAGGACACGCTGTATTAAGGCAAATTGAATTGATCCCAAATTTATTTTAAAAGGCTGGACTGATATGTTTACAGTTTACTTCACAGCTGTTAATCATTAAACATATTTTAGATAGTCATCAGATATTCATTTTACATGCAATAATATTTTTATTGAACTTAACATAATAGTACATCTTAAGAACTCTTTTCAAAATGTTCCCTTAGGAAGAAAATTATCTGCAAAGTAAAGCCGTGAATTGTGTGCCTCATGGGTTAGCCAGTTTTGTAAATAAGTGAACACATATCATTATGACACTATTCTAATGCCATACAGATCCCCTGTTTTAATATGAATGGTAAATGCTTTGCCTGGGTTTATTTTATGAATATCACCGATTTACTCAACCTGGACAGGAAAAAAGAGGAACTACAGAGACTGTAAGCTACTGTTTTACAGCTATCTTGTTCTTTCCTGTTTTGAGAGAGAATTTTGTCAGCCTAGATGTTTTTTCTGCTCCCATAAGATCCTACTCTGACTTCAAGGAAACTCCTCCCAGAAAAGCAACCTTGGGCCTAATCCTGAAAGCTGATCTGTGTCAATGGACATGAACAATATCCCACTGAACTAGTGGAGCTCAGTATGAACATGAAGGTTTTATTGATTTAATATGAAGAGGAAAGTATAAGTCACAGGTTTCCAAGGTAAGGCCTGTACCTATATCTGTGGTGATTAACTGGCTTGTGTTTAGCTGCAAGTCCCACCAGCCTGTTTTCCTAATGAAATGTAGCTGGAATTCAATGAAAACAATAAAAATGTTTCAAATTCTTAAGGCTACTTTTCAGTCCTGAAATTATATTCATTTCAGTGACTTTCTGACAATTTTTTTTAATATTTCAAAATAACCTTATGGAAAGAGATTTTTTTGTAAGCCCCTTTTCTCTAAATCACCCAATTCTGTTACACAGAAAGAAATTTCCCCACTTAGTACTTTGCCTAAAATTGTGTGTTCTGCTAATAAACCTCATTGATCAGAACTGCAGTGAAGATGAATTGCATATAACTGTCCTGAGATGATTCTTCACAAAATTCTACCCAAGTTTGAAAGTCTCCTTTAGCAGAAATCTAATAAACCTGTAGCCAGCAAAAAGAACCCTCAAGTTTTTTTCAAAGAGTTTAACAAGCTATTTGGAATTTTTTCTGGCTTATTGGAGGAAAGGGAGTTGAGAGGAAAATTCCAATAAAATTGTGTGTAAGCCAAAGGTTTGTTTATGTTTGTATGGATTAGCATTCACACGTTTCCTGTTACTAGACTTCCTATTAGTGATGTTTAACCACATATCCTGGGTTAAGGAATATCTCCTGAAATCAATTTCCTGATGAGGCTAAGAAAGGTCAAAGGTTAATTTTGTAGCCACATGATTAAGCTACTGACAGCTACTGCATAGCCTTGTTTTAGCCTACAAAATTATTGCAAATATTAGCTAAAGGAGGGGGCACACTCTGGTTAGTACACAAACTGTTGAAGAAAAATAATTCCAGTCTTATTCACACTAAGTGAAATTTACTCTCTCCACATGCACACACAGAATCCACATCAGTGGAGAGATCTCTGAAGCATGGTGAGGCCAACCTGACAACCTCTGATGTGTTTATCATTTTAAATGTGGCTGTGTGACTGCTGCCAGAGCCAGCTGCCAGCCCAGAACCTTCTGCTGTGCATCACAGACTTCCTTCATACACTTGCTGCAGACCTTGAAGAATAAACAATGTTTATGTTAATGTAAGAATCCAGATTTATATTTATCACATTCTCAAACAAAAAGCACAATGATTTCTGCTTCCTTAGGAAAAATGTCAACAGATGGATGATGAATTTGCAAACAACACTGCAGCAGAAACTGCTGTTGTACCAAATCAGCAGCAATTAATGCATCAGTATTTTTTCCATTTAAATACTAACGTGAACAATCCTCTGCCCAAACATTTCAGATGAAACAAGAAATATCTTTAAAAGTTTGTGAAGTTTCTGCCTGGAGGGATTCTTGTTTCCAGCAGTAAAATTGATTCTTTTTTAATAGAGGCATGAATAATGACAGCCTACTGACACATATTGATAGCAATGAGGAATTCTAGAGTTAAAGCTGATAATCCAGATTCATTCTCACTGCAGAGCATTGCCCTTTCCTGCTGAGTTCTCATCTACAAATTATTTCATTCTTATTCAGTTTTGGTAACTTGCTAGCATAGAAGATGACAGTCAAATGAATGAAATCCCATGTCTTGATATTATAATTTTCTTTAGATCTGTGAGACAAGCGATGGGAAAATTTCAAATTGGATCTAATGAAGATAATGTTGGTATTTACTTATCTCATTACAACTATTGGAGTTTTAATAGAGGGTTCCTAAGTAGTTAAGCAACTTGGGTTGCAAGTTGTAATTTTAAAAATAAAACTTGGTTTGATCCAAGGCCTACCATTGCTAATACAACCACCACTCTTTTGGGCTTTCTTCTCTGTCTAACATTATCATTTATGTTTTTATCAGTGTGGCAGTATTTTACACTTGTTTTGCACAGGGAAGGCCTCTAGATGAGATGCAAGATAGAGGAGACAATCAGTCAGAAGTCTTTACTCAGGATTTCCTGACTGCACGTGAACAATAACAATTTTTTTTTGTAAAAACTGATGCATTTCAAAATATATATATGTAAATAGAGAACATCTGCCTCTTACACTCAAATCTAGTTAAATTTCATTCACAAGGAACTGGCTCAATTTTCACACTTAGGCTGTTTGCAAGTAAGATACAATTTTTGTGAATCCCTCATAGTAATTTAGCCTTCATTGCTCATAAACAAAACAAATATAAGTGGATGCACATGAGCTGTTCTTCATTCATGTGTGGACTTTACATTTGGAATTCACTTTTCCAGCCATATGACTGGTTTTACTAGTAAGACAATAAAAGATTTGTTCTCCAACTAGGTTTCCTAAACTTTGTAAACAGCATAGCGCTTGAAAATTATGTTCCACCAGCCAATAAAAATTATCACAATTGCCTGAGAAATAACAACTTTGAACAGAAAAAAAATCTAATTACTTTTTTTATATTTAAATCTTTTTTCTTTTTTTTTTCTTTTTTTTTTTTTTCTGAGGAACAATTCTGTCTTGCTACAGGTATCCTTTTCAGATGTTAAAGTACTTTCTTTCCTAACATGCAGTGAGCAGGAGAGAAGGATTTCTCTTGTCACATTCAAACCAACTCATCACTACAAAACCAGCTTTCCTGTCTGCCCAGGAGCTGCCATGCTGCTGACCTCTGCCTCCTTATTCTCCACATGTCTCCTGCTTTACTTTGGGATTTTCTGATCAGCAGCTTTGACACTTTACCAGCTGGTTTTGGTTATCTGAAAACATGAAATTCTAGGACTGCTTACATTTTAAGTTCTAAACTCTTTTGTAGAACATGTGATGATATTTCAGCAGCACAAACTCTCTGATGTAAATCCTCCTGTCCCAATAATTGACTACACTGCAGGTACAAATTCCCTGTATTCTCCACTTGGAATACAGCAAGGTCTATGTCCAAGAAATCTCACTTTCTACATTGCCTTTTTCCTTTTTTTCC
>QUSF01000003.1:11257283-11322481 GCA_003676055.1 Chloebia gouldiae
GCAGCCAAACTCATTGATGTTCTGTGCCATGTGCCTAATGGGTGTGTAACTGTATTATAATAGTTCTGAACCTGTAACCCAATAAATGAAGATAACTATTTTGATCATAAAATTTCTAGGGTTTTTTTTCTGTCTTTTTGGTGAAGGACAGTTGAATAAGTAACACAAGTTCAGTCATGTTGAAGTATTTCACACCTCTCAACTCCATTTCTTTGAAATCCCAAAAAACCAGCCACAGCTCATGAATGGTGGGACTTCCCACCACTGAGGCAGTGAGGGTGATTATCTCTTTCTCTCCTGTGAGAAGAAATACTGCACACTTTCAGCATTGATGGAAAAACTGTCAGTGCCCCTGCTTTAAATGACAGTAGAGCAACTAAGGTATATCATCAGATCTTGGGAGACTTGGTTAATATGTTCTCCTGAGATAAAAGGTGTTCATCCCCTATTTTTAAAGAAACTGCCCTAACCACTAAATTAAATCTTGATCAAAGTGCCCTCTGCACTGCATCACAGAGCCATACAGGAACATCCACTGAATTCATCTGGAACCCAAGTCTGAACCCTATTGGAGATGAAGGGAGAAATCTGGCCTGTGGTTAGATACCACTATTCAAGATTTCCTAGAATATACAGCAAATATATTCCTCATTAATTGCTGTCTACTTCTGTCAAGATAATACCACAGTAACTCCAATGAAGTTACAGCACTTACAGTAGTACAGCTGATAGCAAAACTTGGCTCGATGTCCTCAAACATAAATGGATATTTTATCTGTTCAGTGCATGCTGTCTCTTTTATTGAAACTGAAACAGTGAGACAAAAGTCATCCTGAAGAGACCAAAAGAAACTTAAATATGTAGTTTTTTCTAAGCATATGAATATTTTATGATTTATGGTTTCCATAGTGCTTATTTACTTTGTTTGTTCAACATTTTCAGTTGTCAGAATAAGCACTAGACAGAGCAACAACAGAAAAATGGAAAGTAGCAAACAGAGTTCTTATATTTCTCCTTGGGACACAGACACGAGGATGTACATACTACCATACTACCAACACTTTGCAAATAACGCACTAATTGTTCACTTGTCTCAAACCAGGATTTTCATGCTCCCAGAAAGTATTCAATACACAATTGTCAAATTATTCTAGTCACATTAAAATGTAGAAAAGCCTCAGTAAAAAACAATCATAAAAGGAGAAAACAAACCAGGTATATTTTGGAAGAAAGTAGTGTTTATTCAATACAATCAGTTTATCAGATTAGCAAGTTTCTTACTAATATCTACAATTAGATGTTTTCTAGGCACATATTTGTGCAAATAGTTTCAGAAAAGGTTAAATATTATGAGGGATTTCTTTAAAATCTGCATTATTAGTATTTCTTCCATTTATAATTTTTTATTCACCAGAATTAAAACCCTATTTGCACTTAGATTTTTGGTATTGATTTTAAATGTATCACAATTTGCTTCTTCCTTTAGGTAATGGCAAGGCAGGAAATAGCAAAAACAGACTTGCTTGGGAAATGCACAATATTTTTGACTGTATGTTTTCCAAAGCCTTGAGTTGTCTTCCAGTGAAAAGCAAACAGAAATATTTAAATTACTTAATTGCCTCTCTAGGTTCTACCTAAACTCTTCCTTAAGTCACATTCTTTCCTTTCAGTGAACCTCAACAAGGCAAACTGAAAGCTTTCTTTGTTATCCTGGTCTACAGCACCAGAACGATGCCAAACAAAACTAATTCAGAGCTCTCAGCAAAAGGGTTTCTTTCTCTTACTCCTCCTCAGTATCAAATAGACATAAAAAAAATTAGTCTTTTTCTTTTCTCTCGCTATTAATTAATAGCAGAGAAAACAAAAATATCATCTCCCTCATGTACACTCATCTTCCTCCTTTTTTTTATTTCTTTTGAGCCTCTTTGATTTCTTATGGTTATTATTATTCACCTACATAAAGATGTTACCCTTGATGGTATGAAGTGGTTTTACGTGGAATCCTTGTAATGCAGCAACTCATAACAATTATGTAGGCTAAAATATGTTATCCAAATTGCTGTGGTTTCAAAATTTACAAAAAAAAAATTATTTCCTAGAGCAATCTAACTCCTCCTTTTATTACAACAACAAAGTAAACCCATTACAAAGACTATGAATTTCAGTAATTAATTACATAATAATATTTTATAGTTTTCTAAATACTTTAAAGTCCTTTCCAAACATTATGATTCAGTTCCTGCTACCACACCTCACAGAGACTAGGAAAATTAATAGAAATTCTCCAAAAGCAAATTACATTTAGATTCTGGGAAAATTTCGGTTTTGATTCAGGTTTTTTTCCTAAGAATTCAATGAACTCTGACTGCATGCATTTTGCAAAATAGGAAGTGGAAACCCAGACATTAGGTAACTTCATGGAACAAAATGGTGAAAAGACAAGATTTCTCTCTTTAAAAATAAAGTTCTCACTCTTAAGTGTATCACTGGTGAAGTGTTCCAAAGGCACCAAAGGTGGTCAGCCACAAAACCATTATCAAAAACCTCAGAACTGTATCCTACTTCACACTTCATTTATTTTTTTTAGTCTTGTTGTGGTACTGGACTGTAAGAACATAAAGAATGAATAACTATTTCTTAGAGTTTCATATTTATTACATAACTAAAACCATAACCACATCAAAAAGTTACAGAAATTAAAAGAGTATAATCATAATATCAAAAATCTTAAATATTTCAAGCATTCTACTGATATGACAAAGATTTTAACAGCTAATAAAATCACGTGGTTTGCAAAGGCATCCTTTCTCAAACAAAATAATTAAAATTTACATTTAAAGTTAAAAAAATAAAAGACAATTGCAAAGACTCATTTTGTTATATCTGAGTTAGAATTATAAAATGATTAGGCAAATGTTGGTGATTTAAAGATACTGAGTCTGAGACCATGAGCTACTAAGTAAATGTTTAATAAAGTCAGGTACAAATTAAAAAGCTCAATACGTAATTCTCAATTCTGCACAGAAATCCTCAGTTTGGTGGTTGGAACCACATTAAATCAAATTTTTACTAGGTTTCAAAAAGACCTGCATATATTCATGGTTTCCAGAGGCTAGTCAAGAGCTTGAAATATTGGTCTTGACTATCCAGTCACGACCAATTCTTTCCACAGGAAAGTAATTCTCAGAGGAAATTATTTGTCACGCTACTTCCAATCTAAAGATCTAAACACAGTCTTTCCTCTAGCCTTTGGCACAACCCATAATAATTGGACCATGGGAGAGAGTGACAAAAAAGTGGATCCACAGGATGCATGCCAAACATCACTACCAGCTCAATAATTTACTTTCTCACCTTTCCTCCCCATCAGGAATAATCAGTGGCTGAAGTATTAAATGACATGCCGCAGTCATTCACTGATGGAGGAGCAAGACAGAATGACACATTCTGCTGATCATTTATAGCTATTGGTTGTTATAGGATACTAACTTGCAATACACAGCCTTGTTTGAATTTCAGATGAGCAGATGGCCAGATAGATTAGCCTGTAAAATTAATATTCCAAACCCATACACAGCAAGACTTTGTATGGGAACTAACTGCTTCAAAATCCATGAAGTCCATTTAGTGAATTTTATTTTTCAGGCCTCATTTATTATTTCCTCCACAAATACTGAAACCCGCAACAGCAAAAGGCAATTCTAGAACACTTTTGTATTTCGGTGCCATGGCTTCCTTGAATATTTCTTTAACCATTCCAGGGCCACCCATTTCCAGCACACACTTGGTGAAAAGACCAAAATTCATTTATCTACCTTACATTAAAATATCTGCATAACCCTAGGATGAGGTGCACCCTAGGATGAGATCTAGACATATTTACGTACCTACTTTTGGCAACAGGCTTTAGCAACACAGTTGAAGTTATTCCCAAAAGCCATTCTCTGTGCTTTTGAGGTCTCTCCCGTGTAGGGCTGTACAGACACCTGGCAGATGCCAGCTGCAGTTCCCAGAACGACCAGAAGACAGATCTGCTGGAACAGCAAGGAGCAGCCCACTTGCTGGCAGTCACAGGGACAGAGTGCAGCTAGCAACCACAGCCTTGGAGAAGGGGACAAGTTCCAGCTATTAGAAACTGGATTTTCCATGCCCCCTAGATCGTTCTGAAAAGCTTACCTCAACTGCAATTAGTCTGTCTTGGCCTCTGACCCACTGCAGATAAACATAATACAAGTCTTGAAGGAAACTTCTGTATTTTAGAGCCGCCAGCTTGATTACTATTGATTACCTACTTGCCTCAATGGAAATTTCCTTTTGTCAGTAACATTTCTGCCTGACTGCTCCTTCTGGGAATTGGGTTTTCTGTTATATTCCTTTTTTTATTCCAGACCAATTCCAAGAAATACTTTTTGGTTATTGTTTTGGATCAAGCAAGTAATAGAAGAGAAGGGCTCAGCTCTAATCATGGCAGGAATTTATTAAAGAAATCCCTCGTTGTTCCAGGGTAACCAAAAAGGTGATTCTACTTTTGAAAATTAAGCTGTCTCACAAGGTAAGTTTTCCTTTCACCCTTTGATGAAGAAAAAACATAACAATTTAAAATAAATAAAATATGAGGCATTAGAATACTTCCATATAGTTACAATTTCTCTACTTAACGTGAAGACTGAAAGGATTCCTACAGTTAAATTACTGTGTGGTCGAAAACTAAGTTTAGAGCTGACTCTAAATATGATGACCCAGCTGAGTGGCTGGGTAACAATGGTCGGGCCTCCAAGTGGCAGATGAGGCTTTTGTTTTATTTGTTTGACAGTAAATATCTGGGCTGTTGCTTAGCAGCCACAGACAGAGAGAGTTTCCAGACAACATAAACTACACTACAGCAGGTAAACCTTTCACAGCAATTACCAAATGGAAATGAGATCTGAACCATCACTGCAGCACAACCCAACACCTTCTCTTCCTGCAGATGTTTTAAGCACACAAACGGCAATTTGGGTTTTCTCAATGCCAGTGTGAGAAGGCTTCATATATATATTAAAAAATACACTGATTTTGAAAAATTATATGCTGAAAGTCCTAGAAACAGAGACCAAAGTTTTCAAACTTCTGTCAGCTGTTAAATCCATATTTAAATAACACATTATTTTCTGTCAGAGACAATGAACACTTACAACTATTGGTTCCAGGGAATTTTCATGTGTCCTAGGAGCATTGCACTCATCCAGAACTGAAATACAAATAACAGAGAACCAGACTGAAAAGCTTTTGTGGATGTTTTAACTTGATATTAATTCTGATAAGCCTTATTTCTGTCTTTGCTGTCACAAAAGCATCCCCACTCCAGCCAAAACTCGTGCATGTCACCTACCCCTGTATGCTTCATTTCCACACAAAGTCTTCAGCTTTCACAGGACTCACCTCCTATACCAAAAACAAAAAGGAAATGCCAAAGCTACTCTTGCATATCACAGCTGTGCAGCTCCAAGGCAGGTATTTCACTGAGAAAGCAGCACTTGGCCTCAGTGAGCAAACAGAAAGGGCCAAATTCTGCTCTCCTTACCCTGGGGCATTCCACCACAAGGAGGAATCTGCATGTGAATAAGCCCAGAGAAGAAATGTGTTTCCAGACACTTGAGCTTAAAGGCTAAAAAAAATGCTGTTGTGAATTCTGTCATCTTATATTTTCATTGAGGAGTTTTTGGGGGTGGGTTGTGTTGTGGGATGTTTTTTTTTACTCTCAGAGTTGATCCACGGGGCATTGTCATTATGTTGCTGTCTCACCTTTCAGTTGACAGACAGACTTCCTGCTGGAAAGACATTATTATTTAACCGGATCCACTCATCCTGCCACTGATTTGTTTTACTTTTGTTCCTGGCAAAGAACAGCAACTCTAGGTAAGGTTTCTTTTCTCATTTGGGTAAATCCTTCAGAACACTTCAGTAAATTAACCCTACGTAGCTCACTTAGTAAACACAGGATCTCCTGAAAGGATTTATAAAACTAAATTACTTTAGAATTTCCAGACAATCTTTGTTTTTCTTTCATTTTGTCTGACACAAGCTTAAGAAAATACTCAGGAAGCAAATGTGAATGCTTAATTCTTCAGCAAATAGAAGTTGTAAGCACAGCATGAGAGAATCGAAGCAAAGAGGAGAGGTTTTAATAAACACTATAGATGCAGACATGCAAACTCTGTTTCTGAAGCAGAGGTATTATCAATGAATCTGAAATAGTTTGTTTTAATTACATTATTCTTTTCTAGTTAAGGTTACCCTTCAGGCATTATAATCTCTCTGGAAATCCACATCTTCAATTTGACCACAATCAATTTTTCATTCACTGAGTTTAGCATGCATGTACTTATATTTGTGTAAGTATGATGCAACCTGCACAATACACCACTGTTCAAAGAGAAGTAGGAGGCTTCCTAAAAACATTAGTGACTAAAATTTGTTCATCTCAATAACATCATGCCAGACAACTACAATAGTCTATTACTTTCATCTACAGATCTATTAAAAAAACATATTCAGCAGAGCTGTGTTCAATGGGATATTCTCCCTCCCATATTGTCAGATTAGAAACTTCTTTCAGGTGTTAACACATCTTTAATATATTATGGTTTAGATGCCATTCATAAAATTTTCCTGAAGACCCAATTCCAACTTATATAGTGTGACAGCCACTCACCACTAACTTTATACATATTTTCTTCTTTCTAATTAGAAAATTAGGAATATAATTTGCTCAGGAGTGTCTGCAGACTAAATGAAGAATTACTCTTACTACTCACTTTCTTGTTTCTTCACTCCCCAAATGCTCCAAGAATCACCAAGACACTTTTTCAAAGTCTTCACTAATGCAGATTAAAAAAAATAGAAAAAGTATTTTTGCCCAAATACAAAATATTGGAATGAGTATCTACTAGAGGCATAAGCACAAGGGAAGATTCTAGAGATTGATAGGCTCAGAGCCTTGCTTTATATGAGAAAAATTAGATGGTTAAAAAAATTCTGGTGGTTAAAAGTTTATTTAAGATTATTTCCAGGCTCCCCAGTTAGGATATAAACACATAAAGGAGACAAAGGAGGATCACGAACATATGTGTCATCTACTTACACTCTGAAAATAAAAAAAGCAGCTTTCAAAACCTGGTATGAGTACCAAGAACAGTTCTGATCCAGAGAAAAAAACTGCAAGCTAATTTGGAAGAGGACATTAACCTGTGCAGAGCTCTAAACTGGATTAACCCTTGTACAGAAATTAGCTCAGTTAAACCCAGTTTAAATACCTGAACACTCACTCTCCCATAGTCCCCCTACCCTGGAGAATACTTTAAGAGCTGCACCCAGCAGAGGTGGCAGCAAGAACTCTGACAGTTCCAAAATGGAGAGCGGATTTCTCAAGCAGGATTATTATATTAATGCCAAAGAAGCAGTAGCAAAAACCATCAGCAGCACAGAAAGCAAAGTGAAGCACAAGCAGATGGGACAAGTACTGCAGATGGTCTTTAAGACCATCCTGCTCTGGAGGAATTACACTGACTAGGAAAAAAGGTGTTTTGTAGGAATTTTGGGACCACCTAGGTAGAGTTGACTGTGCATCAACTTCTTCAAAGTGAAGATTTTTAATATATTGACAAAATGTGTGAACAAAAACATTCCAAAGAATCCCTCTGAAGTCCCTTGTCATCAGCTGCCTGGACTGCCTGTCCACCCTGTGCATACTCTCTGGGGTTCAGCAAACTCCTTCCCCTTGCAAATCCTCTTTCACCTGAGTGACCAACCCAGAGTGAACGTCAGCAATCTGGCAAATCCAAGCCAACAATACTAAAACCAGCACAAGCTCCCAGACAAAACTGGTGTATGGGTGAAAGTGCTCAGGAACTTGTGCAGCAGGAGGAGATACCCCTTCAACCTCACCATTAAATGCTAAGTAGATCCAAAGAAATTAAAATAATGTGGCCATAACTTCTCTCTGCACACAGCAGTGCATCCGTATAGGTGCTCTTTCCCCCTTGTAAATGCTCTGCCTTGTGCATTTAAAGCTGTGAATACTTGAAGTTAATAGCTTTTGACTTCAATGCATAGGCAGTACAGGACCAATTACCTAATTACATATATAAAAATCCATTTCCCCTCACCAGAAAAAAACAAAATAAAACAAACAAACAAAAAACCAAAACAAAAAAAAGAGAAAAAAAGAGAAAAAAACACCAAACCATACCACACAAACCCACCCACATCTGAGTACAACCAAAATAAAGTAAATTCATTTATTTATAACTAAGTCAGGACAGCTTAACAAGAGAGATTTGCAGCAAGGTTTTTTTGTTAAGTGTAAACTCCTGTTCCCTTCATTTTCAGTCTTCATGCTACAGTTAACATTTATTACACTTAAAGACAAAGCTGCTCTGAAGGAGAACAAGAGCTGGAACTGCCAGAACTGAGGCTGAGATATTCAGTTAATAATTTAGCAGCAGCAATTTATCAGGATACACAAGTTCATATTTCTCCTTTTCCCCACAGAAATGTCTTCTTCATGAAGAAGGAATTTCTTTGGGAGGTCACTGCTAAGGAAGAGAATGAATAGCACTATCTGTGAGAAAATGCCTACTTCTAGCTCCAAGAGTTATTCTGGATAACTTGCACAGACTTCTTTAAATGAATGGTAATAATATTTTTATTAATATTAAATCCTCTATGCTAAACTCTTCTGCCATGCTGCTGCATTTCATCTGATTTGAAAATAATCTAGGTTTTGCCCTAGTGCAGTTCTAGCAAGAGATCCACACAAAACATGCAAATTAAAAGAAAAAAGTATAATTAAGCTTTTCACTATTTAAAATTTAACTTTAGGTAGAAGAAGAATAAGAGTGAGTAAAGTATGTCAAAAACCTAATGTCAAATTCTGGACTGCTGAAAAGAGCCCATTCGTATCTTGTTATAAAAGAATGTTTAGTCACATGCAATATTATTATATATTAAATATTACTTATTTTTTCAGAACTTTACAGCTGCCATTTCAGGTAAATGGTATCATTATTTCCATTTCTCTGTAACAGAGTCATCCAAATTAAACAATATTTCTGCAGTGCATCATCAAATATGATATACTCATCATCTGTGCTACACAAATGGAAATTTTGAACTTCAGCCTGTAAAAATATGCTCAAAAGTAATAAAAGTGGTGGAAATGAACATCATCTGGGGAAAAAAAATAGATTTTGACTCATCTCCTTAGCCAAGCAAGGCAAGGCATTTAACCAAAGTCTTAATGATCAATTCTCCAGATTAAAAATACACATTTCTGTAAAATTTAAATGCCTGTATATTCTTCTATATCATTTTTTTTGCAATGGACAGGCGATGAATTTGAGGAAGTTTTATTTCACTGAGATCCAAATTCATCTCACTAACTGCAGGAATTTCTCTGGGGTGCCTAATTAGGAGGCACATCAACAAAGGTTGCCTATATAAGTCAATGCTGAGAGACAGCTTTAAAGGATAATTCAGTGTTGCTACTCTAAAATTGCCTCTTCTCATGCTCTATAGAACAGGGCTCCTAATCTCAGCTGGGTATTACAATTAGCTGAAATTAATTCTGGCCCCATCCCTAGGGTTCCTACAGTAAAAAAAAAAAATCCTTTTTTCTTTCATTCTGAAAGAAAAAGAAACATTTTTTTAAACTCACAAACCCAAGAAACACATAGGACAGATGCTCCTGTCTTTCACTTGGCCCTGCAGGCTTCTGAAAACCTATGGAAAATACCATTCTCACTGGTGTTATGGCTTCACAAAGTCATTGCCACTGCCACTGCCTTAGACTGCATTCAGTATTCCCAGTAGACATTTCTAGCTGTCTCGCTTGAACTTCAAATTCACCCCATTTCTAAGCCATGCCAGTCCCCAGGAAGGATCTTCAACAGTCTCAGGCTGAATAAAACAGAACAATGATGTGGCTCCCCACTGCAAACCTGCAGTATTTTTGAACACAGATGGAAAAATTAAAACAGAGCCCAGAGTAGCTCTCTACATGCATGATCCAGGATTCAGTGCACCCTGGAATCCTGAGGGATACACGGCTCTCACAAAGGTACTCTGCCCTCCAAGTAACCTGGTTGTGAATTTGACACAGGAAGAACACAGAGGCATGAAATTTAAAAAATAAAATCAGGTCCACATATTTATATAACTTCTGAATGAGGTACACTTTACCTCATTCAGGGACATAAGTTCCATTAACCCAACCAAGTGCAGTATTTTTTCTATAAACCAGGTTTTAAAAAGCCAGGTTAGTGACATGCCAATACAGTAAGAGTCTTTACTTTAGGATTTAGGAATCCTAAGAGAATATTCAGCTTTCTAAGGTTCAGATGGGGATAGAGAAGAAACGAAACTATATTTCCCAGTGCTTCTTTCCTTTGGAGACTAATTTTTTCCTCAAAAAAAAAAAGCCTTTTTCCCCCCTCAACAATGCCTTGTTGAGAAAAAAAAACCTGTTCTGCTTCACACTCTCACTCTGTTCTACATGATAGATGAAAAACTAAAGGGAAGAAACAAGGAGGTGTTTTAGTTTGGTTTTTTACTGTCTGTGTACTCTGGAAAGACTGCAGTGACTGAAGAATTTAGGAAATTGTATATGAGAAAAAAGAAACTGAAAACAGTAAACCCTACGGAAATAGAGATTGCATTGTCTAGTGTTCTTCAACCAAGATTTTCAAGAATGACTAATGACTTGGGCTTTTACAGTGCCTGAATTGCCTATGTGGTAATAATTTCCAGAAAGGGCCGAGTATCTTTTCTGTGCAAATCAAGCCTCTTGAACCAGTATGTAGTTGGGAAACAAAAAAAAAGAAGGCATGGAAAACTTTCTTTAAATTTAGAATTATTTTTTTTAAATACCCACTTAGCTACAATGCCCAAAAACACACTTGGAAGAAACAGTGTCATTATCATCAGATTATCTGCTGAATAATTACAGTGTTGCTATACATAGCCCTGAGATATTCAAACTGATTGTGAGGAAAATTAGAGATTATAATGTATTATCTGAGACATGTAGAGATTAAAATAGTCAAAAATAATGCCTCCAGACATTTTTTTATTTGCTACACCAAGATGACACTCTTAACACATTTTATACATTTACTAGAGATTGAATTTACCATGTAAGTGATTAGCCATAATCTCAACTATTTCAAAAAAGTGTTTTTGCAGAAATTTGTAGCCTTTTTTTCCAAGTGAACTCTCCTGCTATTATAGATACAACCATATGTGAACCCGGCAGAAACTGATCAGTTTAATTTACATTTAAGCATTCATTTAATTCATACAACTATCAGGCCAAGTGGGACTACACAGATTATTTCAAGGAAGCATGTACTTAGTTGTCTATAGGATTAGGACCTTCCCTATAACCTCCACTTCCCCAGAACCTCCACAGCTATCCTAATACCTGAACATTTGCTCCAATCCACTTGAAAATACACCACAGCACACCAAATCACTATATGCCATTACTTGGTTTTCAAGTTCCACAGGAATTTATTCCCAGCACAATACAAGATGCAAGCAGCGGCATACAAGATTAAATCCCCTACCTCCAGCAGTTTTACAAAAGTTTTGCATGATGTATGTTCATTACACAAAGCTAAGTGCCCACCAATCAAACTGCTATGAATGCCCCCAAACTGGTTATCTCTTTAGAAGATAAAGTGTGCTGTTTATATAACTTATTAAAAATTGCACCCTTGCATTCCTTTTTCAGATAAAAAGTGTGAGGGCACTGCTTTATCACTTTAACTATGTGTTTCTTTGAACATATTTGTGCTTTAAAGTAAACACCAATGCTATTTTTTTACAACTACTAAAATCAAAACACATCTTTTCAAACTAATCTGTACAATGGCTGGGAAGAGCCTTTGATTCAGTACCGTGTAATTATAAACAGGCACTTAAGTCAGATGTACTAAAAGAGCATCAGTCATTTAAAATCAAATTAACAGTTTGATTAATCAAACACCAGACTGTCAAGTCAGATAACATACCTGATGGCTTTGTTCAGTTACCAAAGAGGGTTTCCACTTAAAGCTCCACAGAATTCATCCAAAACAAATTTTACTCAAGCAGAAAACTTTGGTTTTCTTTAAATGTGCTCTATAGCATTATGGTAACACTTTCAGGACAACCCAAATTCTGATTCACTTTCATGTGGTCACATGGCAGAAATGGGAAATAGATTTCCTGTCTTGTTGAGGTCCAATTTCTAGGCAGAAAAGTGCAGGGGATTCAGGAGAATGCATTAGTAGCATCAGGTTATGCATACATGGTATACCAATGTGGGAGAAACCATTTATTGCCTTATTTCTGAAAGCTAGTGATTATTTATTAGAATATGCATGAAACACCAGTGCACACCACAGGAGACATTGCATGCATTTCACACCTTAATTTTCCTCCCCTCCATTAGATTATTTTCTTTTCCTACCATACCACTGAAGATTGGTCTCCACAAACATCTGGAAAGACCCTGCAATTTTGTTAAAACCCCAAAATTCACCGGCTCACGTTCTATCATTACAGTCCCAGAGTAACAAAATGCAGAGATGAGAGTATAGAACCATTATGGAAGACACCACCCCTGTGTTCCAAAAATCCTCTGTGCAACTGGGGCCCAACAAACTCAAGAAATTGTCACTGAAGAATTGTCCTCTGAAGTGAAACAACTCATCATTGATCCTCTGTTAGTACAAAACACAGCAGCAAATCTGGCAGAAGGTGTCTCCAGATGTGTTCTATTTGATTTATGAAGAAAAACTGTGTTAGTCAATAAAAGTCAAAAAGAAAGAAGGCATACCTTTCAACTGACCAGAGAGGTCTCAAACAAAGAGAAAGGAAAAACCATCTTTCTTCTGCAGTATCCAAATTTTCCTGTTGTTGGATTATGTTCCAGACAATCTCTTGGGTGTCACAAGCAGCCTGAAAACAGCTATGAAAGCAAAGCAAGAGAGAGTTTCTCACTGCATGGGCTCACCCACATTGTTAGACACTGGATTGCACCTATGAGCAGCACTCTGAGCTGTGCAGCAGCATCAACCAGCAGATGTGTGCTTCTGGGGATAGGTCTGCCTTCAAAAGCATCATTGCAAATGCATGTCCTTTGCAGTGTCTGATCCAGAGCCCATTTCCAGCATGGCAAGGAAGGATAAAATGGAAGCATGCCAAGTATACCAACATAAAACCTCTAAATTCAGAGCGTACAATTAAAATTAACAGGAATAGGGACCAATTCCAGATTAAACAGCAGTAAAGGAAAAACTTGAAGAAATAAACCCCATCACCTCATACACCAAAGATCTTTCTGTCATGATTCAGTATGCTGCCTGCATATATATATGGATTTGTAACCAAAGGAAAATCAAAAATGCCTCTTGTAAATGGTGTTTTAAAAAACTGATAATTTCTTGGCTTCATTCCATAACCGCTTTTGATACTCGTCCATTTATGATTATGATTCAAATTTTAAATGCCTCTATGCTTTCAGCCTAAAATACATAATTATTTTCTAGTTGTATTCTGAATGACAGTTCTTTCAAGGTGTCTGCCTATGGGGCCATTTGGGGGGCGAACAGCCTAATTCAACTTCATGCATTTTAATGTCCAGCACTGCCCATTGATGAGCTCTATTGAATGTGAGAGACCTAAAAATATGCAGAAAGTAATTGTCCAGTGGGATATTCCCCCCCTTACCCTAATTACAAGAAAAAACCCTTAGACTTTTTCTTAAAAAAAAAAAAAAAAACAAAAGGCAAGGAAAACTTTAACCCACCACTGCTTAAGTGTGTTAAGACTGAAGCAAGGATCATGGGTTATAAGAAATCTAAAGGCTAATGGTAAAAGCATTTCTCTTGCTTACATTGGCATAAAGACAAAAGGTTTCAAAGAAAACGTATATGGGGTTTGCCAGCTCATTACAGTATTTCTGCTAAAAAATTTCCCGCACAGGTCAAAATCCAATGATATATGAACCACAATGTCTTCTGAGGTTTGGATCATGTATGCTATGAAAATTGGGGCTGCTTATCTAATCTCTGAAGTTTCCTTTCTTCCTTTCCCCTTCACAGTCCTGAATTCTCCCCCTCCACAGCCTCATCTAAATTTATTACTACTCATACCAAACCTTCTCACTGTTTTTAAAATATCACAAGTAAATGCCACCAGAGTTTTTTTTTCCTTCTTCTAACCAGAAATAGCAGTCTGATAGCTATTTCAGAAACCAAACCTCAGGAAAAGAGAAGTGATAACTTATCACAACACCAAAATTCAAAGACTGTATCTTGTGCAGTGAGTTCTTCTTTCATATCCACAAATTTTTCCTCAGGATTGAATGAACAAGAATTCACCACCTCTATCCCACAGTTCCACTGCAAAGACATGCCCTAAAGATTGTAGATACTGCATACAAAAATTCACCTATGTATTTGCACAACTATATAGGCAATTTGGACTTTAAACATTTTATTCAAACCCATTACACCTGGAATTGATACAGCTGTTTTTCCTTTTTAAAGCAAATACTTGATCTTCAAGCTAGATGGACCATCACATACTGATGACTAATGAATGGCTATGTATTGTTTCACCTTTAATCCTCATTGATATTAATGGAGGCAGAGTTTTTAGACTGGGGCAACTAATAGCAAGCAACCTCTTCCCTTCATGTGTGAAATATCTGATATTCTTTACTGATGCAGGAAGATTTTTGAGGAAAGAAAATTTGATCAGTAGTACTCTCTGGAAAAGCAATTTTTAAAAAAATCATCAATTTTGATGCAAACTTAAATGTGACAATTTCTAATAAACAACCTCTACTGTATTTTTTTAAATTTCCATTATATTTTTACTTCATCACTTCACTTGTTATATACCTTTGCCATAAAATACTGATATGCAGCATGTGCTAATACTAAGAAAGCAAAATCACCTAAATAACAGGTTACAGCAATTCAGAATTTTAAAAATTAAATCTCTCAGAGTTTCCATGCCATGAAAGACTTCAAGCTTTTCTCCAAGTTAGAACAAAAAGAGAAGCCTTCACATTTTATCCTGAACAACAGAAAAATGCCAGCAATATAATGCATAATTAAGAAACCTAATTTTCATGGCCATGCTCAAGCTAGATATGAACTTCATTTTTAGAAAATCTCAGAAACATAAAATAATGATCAAAACTCAGGGCTGAATTTTTAAAAATTTGGGTTCCTTATTTTTCTTATATATTTTTACTAAAAAGACAAACACACATGTACAAATGAACAAACAAAAATTTTCCCAAAAGTATAATCCCTATACCACATCCCAATTTGGCACACCACTGCAAATGGGATGCATATGGGAAATTTCTATTTACAGGGAAAACAGGAATGAACTAACCCCTTTAACCTTAGCATCTTGGCCACATGAAGATTCAGGACAATGGATTTTGTATTCTCCTTTAGAATACCTTTCTGTGCACATACACCCTGCTGGAATAACACAAGAACACTGCATTGTAAAATAATTATTTTGCTAATAAACTAACAGATTTTGCTCTACAACAGAATCCCTACATAGGAGGGCATTCTGAAATAAGTGTAATAAAACAGTTTACTTTCCTATACATTGGCCAGTCAATTTACCCAAATTCCATAGAAAGGGCCACTTTTAACTGGCATCCAGGCAAATCATTACCACACCAACACCCCCATTATCATTAAAAACAATACCTTACTCCATTTTTATATATGTCTAAAATCACATTAAAAATATATATATAAATATTTACTGTTTCATCATTTTCTAAATAATATTCACTTAAAGTATAAGCATATGAAATTAATAGCAGAAGAGAAAACTTCAGACAACTGGGTAAATTCATGTCCCTCATTTGCTGTAAGCAAAAATTATACTCGTACAACATTCAGATAAAACTAATTCAGGTTGAATGAGTTCAACCTCTCATTCTCAAGCAGCTGATGAATAAAACAGAGCTTTAAAATGGTCAGAAAGACAATGAACTTCTCCAGAAGGTCATCTCAGCTGAAATCTACACTGAAACTTCACTTGCTTTAATCTGGTATATATAACATAGATAGGTCATCTGGCATACTAATGTATATATTCCTCACTATTAACAAGTATTTGTAGGAGTCTGGACCATTTCCTACATAAATTTTAGGGATGTAATTGCCTTTCACAATATGTCACTGTGATTCTAATTCTATTAAAAACTTTATTTCACCAGAAAGTGTGGCCCTTCATATATGCATTCCCTAGACTTTTCTTTTACCCTTTGAATTATTTTTAAGTACAGGCTCATGCAACTGCACAGAATATTACACTCAAAGAAAAAAAAAAGAAAAAAATTTTAAAAAAGGAAAAATCCCCAAAACAAACAAAAAATCCCAGAAAAAAAAGGGAAAAAACCCACTAAGTGTTATAAAGGAGTTGTAACCAGGAAAATTACAGAAAAGAGTGGGAAATGGGATTAATGGTTTTTTCATATTGGTACTTGCTGTATCTTTAGAACAAGCATTTATGGAAATTAAATCAAGACTTTCTCAGACTTCCTGCTTCCTTTGTAACACTCTCTCTCTTTCTGGTATACATACTGCAGAACAGATTTAGCTCCCTTTTCACTTGCCACCTGCAGATCAGCCTTTCCAAAGAGCATTTGAAGAAGAACTGCACCTAATTCAGGCAGTCCACCAGCCTTAAAGATCTGCACAGGACAAGAAGCTCTTCCCGCAGCAGACAAACCATTCCATACCATTCTTTGTATTTTTAATTCCAGCAGGTATTTCTCAGCACTAATCAAAAGGACACCTCAGTCACCTGCACACTGTTGCAACATTGTTTTAAACATCAGAAAGGTCAATACCAATAAAAAGATGTGCTCATAGTGAAGAGTTCCTTTTTTTGACATCAGCTGCCCAACACATCTTGCTTCTCTCCAAAGTCTGTGTAGTCTAAAAGCAGAGACTGGAAACAGCTTAGCTACAGGCTCAACAAGTACAATGGAATGCACCCCTTTTTCCCACTTTTTGCTTGCTGCAATGTGGATAGCCATGGTTCAAGTAGCAATTGGGGTCACATCTGAATTCACTTGCCCCCTTCCAGGGCAGTTTTCCCCAGCCTGAGAAGACAACTTGGCAATGTCAAATTCAGGCCTCTTTTCTTGTACACTCACTGAGAGACAATAACATGGAGCCAGGCCTGCTTTCCTGACAGCAGAGATTCAGGAACACATGTATCACTTAAACAAAAGAATGAATTATTTATTCCATTGCTAGCAGAACTCTAACTTACACTTTAAAGCCTTACATAAATGTCTATGATCTGGAAAGAGAAGGTGCATGTAAAGCAAACTGAATATCCCCTCAGACAAATTGGCTGCTACCACCTGAGCTGAAAGCATGGGCATGTGTGCAATACAGCAGCACCTGAACACCCCAAGTAAACTTGGGACTCCTTCTGTCTGGGGCTTCAAGCACAGGTGCAGGGGATTTTGCTACAAAAAATGTACTATTAAAAACAAACAAACAAAGAAATAAAAAGAAAACCAGGAAAACAAAAAGCAAAAAACAGGCAAGGAGAATGAGAAAATATGTTTATTTCCAGATTATTCCTGTAAAAGTGAGGCACACACCTACCACCAGAAGGGTGTACAAAGTAAAACACCCATCAAGGTATCTCATGTTACCTAATCAGAAGGTTACAATTTCCTTTTTACTTCAAATCCTTTCACAATATGTGAACATATACCATTTCCTTCTTCTGAGAAGGACTGTATATCCAGTGGATTTTCATATTTTTGGACAGCACAACATTCCTTGAAATTACTCCAAACCTGAATAACAATGTTTTAGAATGAACTCCAGTCACAGTTTCATTCATTCTCTGCAGTGATCCAGCCCTGGAAGGGGCTGAAAATCAAAAATACCCAGATGACATGTATTCTTACATAAGGGTGGCCATGCCAGGTCAGACCAAAGGTCCATCTGCTTGGATATCCTGGCTCTGGCAGTGGCCAGCAGCAGAAGCCTGAGGAAAAGTACAGGAGCAAGGCAAGCACGTCGTGATCCTTCCCCTCGTTACACTTCCAGCATCCTGCGGTTTCAAGGCTTCCTAAGCCAGAGGTCCTGACAGCAGTTTTATATGCTGAATTACAGGACTCAAATCCCCAGCCATTTATTTTGTGTAACAACAGGAGAAAGAGATGTTTTGCAGTTAATTAATTCATGTTCTAAGCAAGATCTTGTTTTTAGCCTCAACAAAAGTTTGCACAATTCCTGCTGCAAAATTACATTTGTTTAGGCACATTTCTATGTCACACATCTCGACACGAATTCCATCGATCTTCTCATTTCACTTGCTGTTTGAAGCTGCAGAGAATCCACAGTTTGTCCATAACAGATGCCAAAAGCCTAGAAACTTATTACACACTGCTCACAGTGTGGGTTCAGATACATTATCAGCATAAAAAGAAAAAGGCAAATTAGGCCACAGTAGGAGAACACATTTTTAATATTACAGTCTGCAGTTTGCATCTCTAATTTAATGCTGCTGTTTCCCAAAGTTATGCTGCATCATTCTAGGTTGCTGAGTTGAAGAAATGACAGTGAGCTAAAATTTTACAAGTGACTGAGCAATGCAGATAGCCAGTGCTCTTCATGAATTCCAGAGAAACCTTCAGGGCCAAAGTGAATGAGACATTTTTAAATAACCCTTTGGGCATTTGAATTGATAGAAATTAGGTATGAACATGCTTGGTGTATGAAATTTAGGGAAAAGGGAGATTTTAGTGCATTCTTCCAAAAGAACAGAAAAGAAAAACACTCACCTGAAAGCAAATTGCATACATCCTCTGTAAATGCTTAGTTTTGTTGGTTAAATACACACACCACACACACGTCACATAAATTATCGTCTCAAGAAATCATTGCTTACTGAGGGGATTATCTGTGCCATTATGGCTTCTCTCTGGAGCTGATAGATATCTTTTGCATCCTATCTACTGTTTACTCCAGCTACAGCAGAAATCTTGAAAGTAGATATCAAAGAATAGTAAAGAAATACAGTCAGCAAGGAAAAGTAAGTTGCAAAACTTCTGGTTTCATGATGCATCTTCCCAATATTCCGTTCAGTTGGGGCAACTGTTTTGCTTAATTTAAAGTTTAATTTAAAGATGGTGAATCTCCCAGCTAAGTATTAGATAAGTGATATTGAAGAACATCAGGGACAGTGAAACTTAAAGTTATGCTGGTTTTATGAAGTCACAGATTTTCCGGTTTAGGAAAAGCTTTTACATGAAAAGCTTTGACCTAGTCAGATGGAAGCAGGAAGGAAAAGAGCTAGCATCTGTTTACTTTACACTAAACAGAAGTCTTTAATATTAGACATTTCAATTTCAACAGTTCCAGTACCCTGAGATTTTATAATACCATTAAGATGAGTTGAACTTATCAGTGTTTACCCACTAAAATTACTTCTAAAAGATGATGAGTTCCTACCTGGAAAGTTTATTTTGATAATAACCAGAGGATGCACATGTGTGCATCACAAAACCAATCACCAATGAACACTATGTCTGCCTTGGCTGCTGGCTACCAAGTGGAAAGGCACAGTGGAAGATTATTCAGAATTCCAATTAATCTCATGATTATTCAGCCAGCATTTCATTTAAGATGCTTATAGAAACTCATTTTACATTGTCCAAAATAAACAGCGTGCTAGCATTAGATATTTCCTTCATACAAACTAAAAAATTCATAATGCAGGAGCATTTCAAAAGAACTACATAACAGTCAATTTTCATGTCAGCAAATTGTTATCAAAAATTGCAAAAAATCTATCTGTTCTTTATGATGGATATTCAACATGTTTGGGCCTCTTCTGCATTTCTTGGTTTGCTCAGGGGAATAAGCCGTTTGAGACCTTTTGGTCTCTATTATAATCTAAAGTATTGTGTTACTTGAGCAAACAAATTAAACATAACAATTAACTGGGAAGAAGGTGTCTGTGATTCTTGATATCCTGAAGTGGAATTAAGTTAACACTGGCACTCATATAGGAAACATATTATTACTGCTGGATGTTTATTCACCAATACTGCAGGGCTTCAGACTTTTTAAATTAAATTTACATGGACACTATTGAAATAGAGAATGTCTGTACTGTATATGTCTGTAGTGTTTGAGATATGTACAGTTTGCTAGACTGAATCACGAGGTAAGTTTTTAATTACCTTTTTTTTCTTTTTTTTTTTTCAGGAAAATATATAAAAAGATAGGAAGTGTTTAAAGACATCAAACTCATTTGTCAGCCTCAGGCTGACAATGTTTATTTATTAGAACATAAATTCCACACTGCAGCTAATAACTTTAAAATTCCATATTCAAGTTCTAGAACTCTGGCAATAGCACCATGAATCCTGGGACCGAATTCATCTCATCCAGCTGAACTGTCACTTGTACTTCTGAGTAGTATCTTGCTGTACTGCTGGCCAAGCCAGGTTTAGAAGAAGGTTCTCTTTTAAATTTTTGATTTGATAGGTGGTACACTGTTACTCTGAGCCTCTAATGTAGGATTTTTAATAATTTTACTCTCTTGAATGCTCTTTTTTAAAAAGCTTTCCCTTTTTTACATGTTTTCCTTTTTTGAATTTAAATATAACCACAGTTTAGGGGGTTTTTCTTTCCACAGGACACAAACCGTTAATTTGTCCTGATCTCTTCAGCCTGAAAAGTAATACCATCTTGATATACATGCTGTGCCATGTTGAGGATTTATCCAGACATCACTTCTACTTTTTTGACTTTTGACTATCACTAATAGAGGAAAACTTTCTAGAAAATACAAAGATGGTATTTGTTAGTGGCAAAAATGCAAGCCTGAACTGCTCCTGATGCATTAGGGAAATTCCTATGCCACTGAGTCAACCTCTATGAGTGTCACAAACCACAAATCATAGGTTGCTGATTAATAAAGGTCATAAATATCTTGCATACTATGAGGTAATATTTTTATGTAGGAAAAAACAGAAATTGGCTAAACTGCTTATAATAATTATTTTACTGTATAAAATTAAGATTTCCTGATTTTTTTTTAATAAAAGACCCATAAAGTTATTCCATCTTGCTTATATTTTAAGTGTATACTAAGGATAGTCAAGTAAAATGCAGTTTTATATTCTGTTTCCAAGTCCACAAAGGGTGGTAATTTTACAAGGTAGCAGCTAGAATCTCAGAAAAACTGAAAAATCAGAAAACTTGCCTAAAACTAAAACTTTCACTGCACAGAATTGTTAAAAGAAGGAAAGGATTCTGCTAGACCAATAGAAATCCTGAAATAACTGAAGTGGTATCATGCCCACCACCACCAAAAAAATCCCATTTTTGTAAACAACAGCCAAACTAAGCTCTGGCAAAAATTGTTCTCATTTAAAGCTGTAATCATGGAATTTGCAGTGTTAAATATGGAAATTTGTAAGTATAACACAACTAATAAACCTTGTGTAGCTAAAAACAGCCTTAGCCACATCCATAAAATAGCAGTTAGCAGAACAATGCTTCTTAAACACAAGCAGAGCAAAGACTAATGCTGGTTTAGCACCAGATCCAAGGTCTGTGTGCATGAACACAATCTGTATCACACTGATTATTACTACAAATTGATTTTAAGACTTACTGGAAAAACAAACTTTAAAAATCAAAAGCAGGCAACTACATTTTCAGAAATGTGTGGTGTTTAAATTTAATTGAGCATGAGGTTTACACTATTCAGATATAGTTATGTATCTAAGCTGCAAAATAAATAAACAACCACAGTAGCACATATATTATTTAGTTCATATTAAGTCTTTCACCTTTGAAAGTGTAATGGTACATAGAATTGGATTAAAAATACTGGTCCCATGTTATTGTTAAACTAGTTATCAGAAGTTACCACTGTTGATATGTAAAGGGTAGATTTTCAGGAAAATTCAGCATTCAACATTTAGACACTTAACTCAGCAGAGAGGCTTTCAAAAGAACTTAGTCCCCATTTTGGCACAGAAATTATTTTGTATTGATTAGGTTTCCAAGAACTCAAGCCTACACTTTGTCAGGCATTCTGGCTCTGCAGCACTGCAGCATTTCAGCACATTTAATTCAAACATGTAAACTGTCCCATGGAAACCATGGGGTCATTTGCACACTTAAAAGCCCTCACAAGATCTGTTCTGCTGCTGGCTCAGGGTCACAGTTTTCAGCAGCTCACAGGAGTGTTCCCAAAAGTAGTGATGAGGCCTGGGCACATTTGAAAACTTTCCATAGGTACTGAGCCTTGATAAAATTAAAGTTTGTTCCCATTTCTCTGAGAGTTTGATAGTAGATGTGGCCTTGCTCTCTTGCTTCTATTTGGAAAGGAAAGAATGTATAAATCCTGTTTTATTGAACAGAAAGGAGGGAAAATCAATGCCGAAAGTGAATATAATTACCTTGAAATCTACATCTGCCCATTCATTAAGCACTGTAGACCTAAGCTCTGTGAACACCCTCACATCCCTTTTGCCATGTTTACTTCTCTTAATTCTTTTACCTTTTTTTCACTGATGTCCCTCATACACGGACATCTGCAAAGCAGCTGAAAGCATTCCCTAGCAAGAATTCCCTTTGAATTTCTTTTCCCATTTGTTTAGTTCTATTTTGGCAATTCCACAGGCATTGGCTTATTGTTTCTACCATTGCTGCATGAAGAGAGGGGTCACTATTCTTTCCATTTAAAATGAGAGAAAAATTATTATTGCTGGTGAAGAGCAGCTGGAAAGATGCCACCTTTAATAAACACAAAATAAAATGCTGCACAGGAATTGCCCTAAGGGCTGTCACAGCATCAGTGTGAGCTATCAGTCATAACTGGATCAGGGATCACTGCAGATTGGAGAAGGCAGCTGCTGCTGCCAACAGGAGTTGCCCACTCCTATGCTACAGGACCATTCTCCTCCCTTCAGGCCCCCATGGCAAGGAACTCTGCAGCAATGGGAGCACTCCTGCCCTGCATGAGCCACATGAGCCATCCCATCTGGCTTTACAGCCTGCATTAGCATCTGCAACTACTTCCGTGGGACATCTTTTATTTCTGTGAAGCTGACAGCCTCCCACTGCAGTTCCTCTGTGGTTAACACTGAGCACTGGTCAGGGATACCAAGATGATACCGGCAGTTCCAGCATTTATTCTGATGGCATCTCTCTGCTACCATGTGCAAAGCTTCACACAGCCTTTCATCCCAAGTCTCTGCTTTTACATACACATTAACAGCTGTTAAAATTGCCAGCATTCTTCACCAAAAGGACATTCCTATGAATTTATCACTTTTATAGAAAGCTTTCTGGATAAAGGGAATTAAAACTGTTCTTCAAAATGACGCACATTCCTGTGATGTGTAGTAAACATCTCACTAAAAGGGGGAAAAAAAAAAAAGAAAGAGCATTCCATGCAGCCAACAGCTGCCAAGCATCAAAGATTTCATTTCAACATTATGTCAAAACCCTACGATGCTCTAAAGTTCATCAAAACACAAGTACATCTCCAAGGCAGATATCTTGACTCCTGAGGCTGTTGAATGGCTGGATTATAAAAAAGCTACCAAAAAAAAAAAAAAAAGAAAAGAAAAAAAAAAGAAAAAAAAGTGCCCATGAATCTAAAATTTTTGAGAAAGAAAAAGCATCCACACAAACACATACATCTACACAAACTGCAATAGCAGTTACCCTTACTTTTGTCTACAATTCTATTTATTCTATAATCTGCAGTTACAATATCTAGCGCTCTGATTCTCAGCTGCTAAGGCCTTTGTGATTTCCTCTTGCCCTCCAGTTCTAAGCAATTGTTACTGCTTTCTACCTGCATTTTTCCTTACTTTTCTTAATGTAGGTCTTACAGATTTGTTTTATATGTTACAATACACATTAATAAACTTTGTAAGAACATATGAGACTTAAAAAAAAAAAAACCTTAAAACCTAAAAAAAATTATTTAAACAGAAAACCAAATTGTATTTAATCTAACTTTGGTCCAAGATAACATGTTACCAAGCATGGTTCACAGAATCTGAATACACCTGTGCTCTAAAGCTAAACAGTGGCAAAAACCAATGTTCTCCAGAACACACAGAGATTTGGTCCTGTGCAGGGCTGGGAGCTGGACTTCAAAGGTCCTCTTGCATTCTCTCTAACTCAGGATATTCTATGATCTCAAATAGGTGAACTCTTCTATTCCAGTGGCATTAACTTGTCCTCAGGACCACTTAAAAAGATTAGAAAAACCAGTACCAGAGGTGTTAAAATATAAAAGATGTATTAATTGCAGAAAAATATATAAAACCAGATCGGAGTGGATTTATGAACCAAATTACATCAAAACATCTTGTTAAGCCCACAGTTCTAGGGAAAATAGCCATTGAATGAAGAACTATAGTAGCAGCCAAAATCTTGACTCTCAGAAAGCCTTTGACAATATTTCACATGATGGATTAGTGCAGATGGTATTAAATAGTAGCTATCCTAAGGAAAATTTTGAGACTGGATAAAGAAAATCATAAAACTAAGTAATAGGTTTATAGACAGAAAGAAGAAAATGAGAATTTAAAGCATCCATTCATCATAATATGGCAAGAATTGCTTGCATGGGATTTAGATCAGATACCCATTCTTCATAGTTGGATTAACAATTTACAGAAAGAATTAAAATATTAAACCCATCTATTGTCATCAGCATCAGAAATTAGGAAATTGTTAAAATTAGAAAAAATATTTCTATTTTGATAGAAATATAAACTCAAGGTGATATGGGAATTTTAAGCTCCAGAATGTAGAATGTAGAATAATACAAGCAGAAATGGTAACTTCTTAATTAAATACAGGTAAAATAAGAGGAACATGGTAATGGAGAACATTATCTAAATAGTATGATCACAATTTTTACTTCATCTAACACAAAACAGAAAATTAAACGTATTTTGCTTTTCTCTGAAAGGCTCTTTTGTATAAGAGAAATTCTCATGGACATCAAGAGGAGTTTCACCACTAATTTCAACAGGATCTTACCAGAAGTGTGTGACATTGTTGCTTCTATGTAAGTAAAGGAAATGTCACATGGGTAAGTGATAAAGTTTGATGCAACAGGAAATCTTTCCACCTGAGAGAAGACTGGGCCAAGTGAAGATAGGGTGGGTAATTTTATCCTGATTAATTTACTTGACTGATTTAATAATTTACTTTCTGTAACTTAACCACAGTCAGCTACATCATCTGCAAATGGGCCTGTCTGAAATTCCTTAACAAATTCGGTCTAGGAAAGTTCACTTTCCTAACATGCTTCTGGTTCACATCCACCTCCTCCCTTTGTGAGCAAAAATGAACGTCTATCACCTTCTGGATCGGCTATAGAAGTTCAATAGGTAATTTGGATCAGATTCATGGTTTTTGTAATGTTCACTCCTTAACTCTCAAAGATAAAAATACACAACAGGTAATTGAAAAAATGGGGGTTTTAACTGTATCGTTTGTACTGCTGAAAGCCATGTCCCTATTTAATGGGGAGACAGGGAGCTTGCAGAAGGATTGTCTTTGAAATCTATCACTTTGATGCATATCCTCACAGAGAAAAAAAAAAGTTTTATACAAAAGGACAGCAGATTTCCTCAGAAGATGCAGTTCCCTGCTACCTTACACCATGTAGTCCCCAGGTGACAGTCACTCCACACCAAGTTAGACCATTGTGTGTGAATTAGGTCTTCAGCTTGTAAATTCTATCAGATTTATGTATGGAATCAAGACATCATTGCCTCAATTTCCATCACACCTATAGCAGAAACAGAAGCTTTATGAGTTTACTGAGATACCACAACTCACTATTCAGCATATCTGTGTAAAACTGCTACCATCTTCAGGGTACTGCCTTTGTCTTTTGCTTCTTTACTCTCATGAATCAGCTCTTTTGGTTTCCTCTAGTCTGTATGTCTTAGGTTCTGCATTTCTTTATCTGTAAGAACTTTTCTTCTCATGTACCTTTATTCTCCTTACATACGCTCACTTGTCCCATTTGAGATACCATATACTAGCAAAAAGTTTAGGTAGAGCTGAAAATTCTTGGTATTTTGGAGTCCACACTACAATAAAATTAAAAGCAGGGCAGAAATCAGGGCTTTGGTGATATTCAAACTACACAATAATATTTTTCCAGAAGACCTGGGTAATTTTGTGGTGTCCTAGAGGCTACAAAAATATATCAATCAGAACATAAGTCTGAATACCACCTTCTGTGCAGGTAGAGGTCTTGGTGACCCTGGTCCTGATTCATTCCGGTAGCCTCTCATCTCAGGAACCTTCTGCTGTCACAGAGAGTCACAGACACACATTAGACATGCTGGCTGCTTTCTGTGTAATCCTGATCCACAGGTGTCTAATTGCAGAGGGAGGAGTAAAGAGAACATTCTTATCAGCCATAGCTCAGTCTAGTGCTAGAATTAGCTGTGACAAACCCAAGTTACAGCATTTTTCCTAAAACCTTTTCCTACATTACAAGCAATGTGAGTTCAGGAAAAGCTTAACATTAACATTATTGACTTTCTTAGAGCCTATTTATGCTTCAATTGTGATGAAAAGAGCATATAAAATTTCAGTGTTGAATACAAACAACTAGGAATAACCAAGAGTATAGGTTGATACAACTGGAATAGATATATAGGCACACACAATTATTCAGAAAGAATTCTGGAATAGCTGTCCTTGACTAGCTCAATGTATAGTCAAGCCCTCAGTTAAAATGTTTTGTAGGTCAGGGTGACCTAGAGATGGTTTGTACCAGAGAAATCCTGTATTGCCAACTATCAGCCTTGGTCTGCTGACTCACCCTCTGCAGGTGCTCATCTGTCATTAGGAGTTACCTACACTCTCACCTGGTATGCTTTGGCAAAATTTATTAAGTTATGTGAAATAAATTGTAGTCATATCAATCTCATAAAAGTCTAGATTAATTCAGAACAGGAAAAAAGTCCAAATTAATAAATTTAATTACTTGGGATAATCTCAAAGTTAAACTATCCTCCATGGGATATTGTCCCTTCATCAGAAAGAGCAGTTCCTCCACATATAATTTAACCTCTATTTGACAGCCCACTCCAAAACTCGTATGGGCAGGTTCATTCAGGAATGAGAAAGAGAATGGGGTCATGGGAGGAGTTCCTTGACAGTTTCAAAATCTACACAGGACCTCTGAAAAAAGACAGAACTGGTAGTATTGTTACAGAAGATTTATAAATAGATTATGAACAAATAAAGACAAAAATTGATTTTTAAAAAATTGGAAATGTAAGGAAAATACAGCATTGTAAACAGAGGCATTAATCTCAAAATAAAAGTGGAAAAATTAATCATTATTGGTATATGTGAACACAGTAAATTTGGATATCATGAGCAGTGTTTGCAGTACATTTGAGGAACATCCATCACTTCAGCATGCACGAAAACCATTTTGCCTTTTTAGGACTCACTGGGGATTTTGGATTGGTCATAAGTTTCCTTTGCCATATCAGCTATGAACCACTCTGGTGCTCTTTCATTCTTCACTACAAGGTGTAACTGTGATATTCACCCTACATTTAGCAGGGGAATGGGGATTCCAGGATGAATTCCAGAGGTCCCTTCTAACCTAAATTATTCCATGATCCCAGAATGATTTTAAGACTCAAAATCTCACCAATTTATTAGGTTGGGAAGTTTATCTTGCTGCCCCAGAAACTAAAAGCTCCTTGCAGCAGATTCTCTGCTGGGTTAATGTAATGCACTGCCTCAAGGAACCCAATGTCCTAGACAAAGGACAGTCACATATCCACTGCACAGAAGCCACAACCAGACCCATGAGAATGCTCACCATGGCTGTGACAGGAAAAGTCCTTGGAACACAGGGAGTCCAACACAGCATGGAACTTCCTACCTAAAGGATGTGTTCAGGGACAGACATTTTTGTGAAAATTATGTTTCACATAATTTTGTGAATAATAATGCCAGGCCATCCTTCATGTGAAGGTGCACTCTACTGTTTTGCTGCAAAAAAGGCTTCCAGATCACCCATTCTTCTCAAGAAAAAGTGGTTATGGAGAGTTGCTGCTACATGAAAACAGCTATGCTCATTATGAAAGGTTAACCAAGATAACAATCTGTACACAGATATAATTATTCTGCCTTTTTTTACTTTTAATATTAGACACTATGCAAGATAAATTCATGCTGGCAGAAATTACCCTCTTGTGTAAGAAAGAATAAAATATAAAAATATTTGGGATATTTTGAAAAATATGTACATTTTCTTTTTAAAGCTAATCCCACTCTATAGCAGCTCTTACAATATTTTCATAGAATCATTTGGGTAAGGAAAGATTTCTGTCAATAGGTTTTCAAGGACTACCTAAATCCAAGCCTCCTGCAGCATAATTTCACTAATCCTACAGCATCCTGACAGATAAGTATCTTGTTGAGTCTTGCATATTCCAGTGATACTGGTTACGAAACAGCCCTTGGCAGCCCTTTCTATTGTGTAATTAGTCCTATGATGACTGAGTTTACTACAGAGTTAAAAACTTGACAAATATCCTCTATTTTGAGGAGTCAAAAATATAAAATCTAAGTTTGGGATCCATTTTTACTATAACTGAAACTGTTTCTAAACATCAAAAAAAACCTAGGCTACCTCACACTGGTGCTTAATATTTTGAGCACATGTAAGATTTTTGCTCTGAAGTTGCTGTGTTCTTCCACTTTATTTCTAAAAGTAAGCCAGTGTTAGTTCTTTTCTACTCAAGTCCTCCCTTCGTTGATCATTCATATAAAAATCAGAGTCAGTGGCTGAACCCTCAACTTGACAATTAATTTAAAATTAGCCAGGACAAATTTAATTATTCTTAAAATAAGGGTTTTCTCTCTCCAGATGACATTTAAGGTTTGTCATTATTGTTGTTTTCTTGTTTAGCAGTAGGAATAATTGATGACAATAGTCCACAGCTATCTCTTTGAATGCTCACAGACATTATCACATCTGTTTTGGTATCTGTTTGTGGTGGGTTGGTCCTGGCTGGATACTCACCAAAGATGCTCTATTATTGCTGTCATCAACTGGAGGGGGGGGGGGGGGGCAGGAAGAAAATATAACAAAAGACTTAAGGGTTGAGATAAGGATAGGGAGAGACCACTCATCAGTTGCTGTCAATTTGAGGGAAAAAAATTAAGTTACTACTAATCAAATCAGAGGAGGAGAATGAGAATTAAAACCAAATCTTAAAACAACTTGTCCCTCAACCCTCTCAGCTCAGCTGTGATTTGCAATTTCCAGATTGTGAGAGAATGAATGTTGCAAGGTGTTTTGCTGGTGAACTTCAGTGAGCATCATTAAGATGGAGCAATGGGTAAAGATCCAAACAAAAAAATGCTGTGTTCTGAGACAACTTTTTTTTTTTGCCTTCCAATAGAGGAGAAAAGCCACCAACACATGGGAAGAAAAAAAAATAAAATTAAAGGCTTTACCTTCACTGTACACAACAGTCTTTGCTAATTCTTAGATCTTTCTTCAGTGCTTCCTAATAACACGAGCTGTCAATGTTTACTCTAATACTTACATCAGCTCTGCAAATGTAGGGAGAATTAGCAAGAAGGATTCAAAGGCATTCATCACAAAAGGTATCACATATACACCTCAAACCCCTGAATTTGGTTCAGTGTCATGACATTTGAAAATATAATTACTCAATGAAAAAAGGTTAAAATTATGTTCTGGTCCATTCTAAAGAAAATCAAACAAACCAAAGTTTAAGGTATCATTTTGGTGATTTGTCCTTTTTCCTCCATCACATGACCAAATCCTTGGGCAAGGAGCTTATTTGCTAAACTGAAAAGCAGCAGAGAGTTTGTGAGCAGGAAACTCTATTAATATTTAACTTGGACTAGAATTCCCCATGTGTTGGTGGAATCAATGCACAATGATTATAAGAGTTGGTACTGACAATATATCTACCTGGAAAAATACTTCTGAAAAGTCTTATAGTGACCATGTGGCATAACACAATTAAAATATCTAATTTTCCAAGTTTAAGCTAATACTTCTGGCACTGAAAAAAATAAAGCATTTCTGGTAATTACATGCTTTTTATTACTCACAAATATTTATAAGGTTAATTTTCCTTTGACAAGGCTGAATTTTGCTTTTCTTCTTGACTACTTAATGCACAGTAAAGCTGCTGTTCTAATGGTGCAAAATCTGTAAAGTAAAATATAAAAATCAATGTCATTTTTTAATGAGGGAAACTAAAGCAGAAGGAAAAACAAAATGTTGGGATATTTTTTGCAGACTCTACCAGGTATTTCTCAAATTCCACAGTAGTGGAACCAAGGTAGTGGTACCAGCATATTTTTGCAAAATGCATCTTCTAAAAAGCTTCTCACTCCTTTTGTCAGTAACAAAATGAAAAAGTGGGAGATAACATAACCTGAGACCTCACCAAGGTGACCAGCTCTGTGTTTTACCATCAGTCACCATGACTCAAGTCATGATACCAAGCTAGATTTCATCCTGCTTTTTCATGAAAGTCAGATACATCCCTGCTTTTAATGAAATCAATAAAACCTTTATATTCATAGCAAGAAAGAGAACTCTGTCCTACATCACCATGCTTCAACGCACCTATCCATAAATAAACAGCTAGAGAACTAAAGAATTCAATTAAGTTTTCATTTCTCTCAGTCAGCTGCAGATCACAGAGGAAGCACTAGTGACAGCAAAGACAGATGATGAAAACCTGATCAATTGCTATCACTTCAATTTAGATAAAAAGTCACTCACTTTTCAGCTCTGCTTGGTGCCCAGAAGAGATTAGATTAAAACTAAATCAAGAGAAAAATAAAAAATCTAAACAACAGCCAAAGAAAACCTGTTCCAGATCTTGTAAATGTCCTCAGTTAATCCTACAATGTAGAGTCAGGCTACCAGCAATGGCTAAAAGCAAATTCCAGAAAGTTATTCCTTTGAAAGTTATCAGTACTGTTGAGCCTTCAGAGAAAAGGAGCATGGAAGGTTAAACTACCTGTTTGCTTAAGTTGTCTCCTTCTATACTGGATTTGGGACTATATTAGAAAACTTTCTAGAACATGACTGGGGCAAACACTACAAAATCTTGTGCCTGCATCCCCCACTATCATGCTCCATCACATTATGTGTGATTCCCAGAAGTTCTGGTGTTATTCAATTGTTATATAGCCACTGCAGAAATTTGCTAAGATCTATCACAACCTGATTTATTTCAGTTTTGGGAAAATATAGATAAAGCACAGAGATGCAGGATCAGCAACTGACACTTTAATTTGATCTGGCTAACAGTTTTGCCAGTGGCTTCATAGAGCAAAATAGAAAGAACATGAATTTAGCTCATTGTTACAAATGAAACACAAGTAAAGGGAGAAGACATTTATTTCACCACCACAAGGCTGTCATCCCATTTAAGAATTTATAAAACAACAGAAGTAAAAAATCGTGACTTCATTTAAAAAGAAAACACATGCTTTATTTAAAATCTGAGGAATTAAACTTGGTTCATCCTACCAAATTCTGTGTACAGCAGCAGTTCAAGTACGACTAGCATATCTCAGCAGGCAGAATTAGCACCAAAGGAAACATTTTAATGAGAACAATATTAACCCTAGATTTTATCTTTCTTCTGTCAACATTTGTCACCAGGACAAATTACACAGTCACTTAACACATTGTCTGGTGATGCCCAGCCCTGTGGCTGAACACACACCAGGCCTTGAGCTGTCTGGAACCAAGAGTGCTGCCAACATGTGACCTTGCACCCCATAGGGTGAGCCCCATGGGCATGGACACATCTTGGCTCATCTCTCAATCACAGAGCTGGCCTTACCCACCCCACCTTGGGGTTTATGGTGCACCCCACACATGGACAGAGCTGCCCTAGGAGTGCAGCAAGGAGGAGCTGCAGACACCTGGGACAGGTTATGCGTTGGCATCCAAAGCTGAGGGGCCCCAGGAGAGCACAGGGAGCACAGACTGGGTCACAGATTGTGTCAATTATTCTGCCAGGCTGTACCAAGACTTCTATTGCCACCTCCATGTGGTATGAATAATCCTTCGCTTAAATTCACTTTTCTAGCTGTTGGCAATCAGCACTGCACAAGAGAAACAGAATTTTGCAGTAACAAAGAAGGATCAACATTTTTAAAGCATCATAAAATACTGCTCTTCTTTGAGAAGAATTGTATGACTTGGCCAGGTTGCCTCATAAGCCCCATGTCGGCTCAACAATGAAGACACTGATGGAACACCGAATCAGAAAAACTGGAATGCTTTTCTGCCTCTGCTGCTAGCATAAATCTGGTTTTCCTCCAAGCTTTATATTATTTAATTCATGTAGGGCCACCATCGTGGTCAGCTGGGGTTTTTTTGAGAGAGACAGAGAGCAGCCTGCTCACAAAAAGTTATGCCAGAAAGTGCTGGCTGTGCACTTGGATATGTACGGGGAAGAAAAATGGGATCAAATATTCACTCTATATAAAGCAACAAAACAGTGGCATCCTAAAGATCCACCAGACAGAAAGAGGTTACAAGGCTGAATGACAGACTCCTCTACATCTCATGGAAGCCACATTTTCCAAAGAATTCAGAAGTCCTACCTTGAATATTGAGTCAGCCCATTCAGAATCCCTCTTCCCCATTCTATGCTGGCTGAGCCAGCTTTCATCAACCATTTTTCTCTCCAGTCCCACATGAACCATCAATTAATACTAACATTGTTAGTAAGTCTTCTCCTATGTAGACAATAAAGTCCAAATCTTAGTTCAGGACTGAGAAATTTCCTGCAAAAAGTAAAAAGCTTGATTGCACAATATTCAAGGCTTACATCCCTCTCCACAGGATCATTTCTAAACAGAAGATACTTTGGCACAATGCCCAGTGGTGGCCACAAAAGCAAACAGTAGAGGAAGTTTTTTGCAGGATATTCCTGGGAAGACCTGATAGATCCAAGTTTTTATGTGTTTTTAGTAGGCATTATTTTTATACCCACAAAGTTTCACTTCGTATAGCCAACAACTCAACACCTGACATGATGCACAGCAGAAGTTGTCTGGCTGACATGCAACGCACTGGTGAGAAGGGATTGAAGTCAACCAGCCATATGTTCGGACAAGTCTTAAATTTCACAATGGTACAGACACTTGCAAAAGCACTGTTTGGCTGTGAGGTTGTTTTTTTGATGGTGGTTTCCATATTCTTGTACCCATTCTAGTCAACAATAACAAGAACATGGAATAGCTACAATGAGTAGCATTTCTCCAACAAGGCAGGAAAATGGGAAGTGAAGGTTAAATTTCCACTGATGTATAATGCCAGAAAACATCAGTTTAGGAAACTGAAGTTTGCCCTTTTTTTATTATTATTTTTAGGAAACCATTGCTATTAAACAACACTTCTCACTGATAACACAGGACTGGTTTCTGACGCATTTTCATACATTAATTACAATCATTTCTGGCATTATATTTCAAGGTTTAACTATACTGCACAGTTCCATGGCTACTAGAGAAAAGCAAGGAAAAAAATGAAAACATAAAAAATCAAAACACACATAAATATAAATATCCATTTGGAAGTAAAATAATGAATTGTTATTTTGGCAAAAATAGCAGTAACCTACCCTCATATTAAAAGGGACACCTATCAGGTATATTCTCATTGTGTCCATTCCAGAGGATGACTGCAGAATTACTACTCTAGCAAATAATAGAAGCAGCAATACTTCCCCTCCACAAAATGTGTTATTTTACCCAACCATATAAATGCAGCACCCCATCTTCAAACTAAATTTTCTCTTTTTCCTTTTCTATCCTCTCCACAGACACAAGGGAGGGATGAAATCTGTCTGCAGACTTCACCTCAACCAACAGTTTCCATATTTATGAAGACCCAGAAGCTAATGTAAGCTTATTGCTGAGATGACAGTTGTGCCTAAGTAGAGGAAACACAAGGGGGAAAAGGAAAGAGCAAGAAAAATGATGAAAAAAACACCTGAAGTAGAAAGCCTAGCTCAATTGTAGCTTTTTAGACCTTCTGGGAAGAGCAAATGAAGACAGAATATAGGCAAAGTAAGCCTTGCCTAAACTAAGGCTGCTCAGAGGATATGTTTTATCAGATCTGTGACACCTTCACTTTCTACAGCGCTGAAGCAGAGGGTGCACACATCACAGCGTGATTTAGCATTATGGGGAACATCTACCACATAAAACCAATACTGCCTCATTCTGTGATTATGTGTGGAATTCTGGGATTTGTTCATCTTCACTGTGGATTTAGTCCTGTATTATTTTTCAGAGACATTTCTTCTCCTAGATGCCCAGAGAAGCATTTGATTGATTAGTGTAGGTTTTCTGATTTACCCACTAAGTTGATTTGAACAATCCATTTGTTAATATAGTAAAACACACATTCACAATTATAAATTGTTTAACAAGTCTCAACAAACAAGTCCCTCGGTGGTCCTGAAGTTTCTTAAAAGCAGATGGATGAGGTACAATTTTACAGATTGTCTTTCCTATTTGTGAAAAGCTGCTAAGGTCGGAAATAGGCTTTAGTGCAAACAAGGGGCATTGTCAGACAATAAAGAGACAATTGCCTGTGTTAGCACAACAATTAATTTATTTGCAGAGAACCACTCAGTCTATTTGTTACCAGAAATGTGCTAATTATTCCTGCTAATTACATGCAAAACCTTCATTATCACCTATATGAGGAAGAGGACCCCTCAGGTTTCAGTGACAAATTAATTACTGTGTTTTCCTTCTGAATGTACTTCTTGACAGTCCCTGTTATCTGAAAAATAAATTGGCTAGCAGGAAGCTTGTCTCTCAGAGACATTCTGCAAACTAAAAGCAAACATACAAATATTATATCAAGTCACTACTGCTATTTTTTCAGGCAGGTATATTCTGAAGCTCTCAGAAATTCTATATTAATTTACAAGCTCTTAATCCTAGTAAAATGTATCATGCACTGCTAAATTCCACCATGTCGCTGCTTTCAGAGCCCTTTACACATCTATAAAATAATGAATAAGATAGCAGGCATGAGGTTTTAAAAATACAACAAACAAACCCAATGGTAAGCTATATGTCAGTAAAACACTGACATAATTTCAGGGAATAGATATTATTTAAAATTCATAACTGAAGTGAAAAGGACAGCAAAGGGGCTGAATCACTCAGTCTTGCATTATCACCATTCTAATTCAACACGTAGGAAACTTGCCACCAAGTCTTTGCAATGCGTGTCTGGGGCAGGGGAAAACTCATGCAGAAGGGTGAGGAAGATGAGGCAAGTAGGATGAAAGTCTTGATTTAAAAGGTAGCAAACGTGGTGAGTAAAAGAGTTGCAGCACAATAAATCTGGCAGAGAAATGGATGGAGAGGCTGCAGTGAATACTCAGCACACAAGATAAATTGATTATTCAAAAAATTATTTAAATCTCTTCAATTTTGCATAGAACCTGTCAGGTAAATTTCTGCCATTCCTCATGACACCTTGCCAACAGCCTGCCTCCACTTTCATTAAAAGTTGCTCTGGTGAGTTGTGCATCCTGCTCATAGTTACTCAAAGCCTCCTCAGTTTCTGTGTTCGGTACAGCAGAGCATCAATACCTTAACAATTCAGAGTATCAGCAGCATCCATAAACGGGCACATGAGCATCATCCTACAATTCCAGAATGTGGGTTTGCAACCACGACTTTAGGAGCAGCTGCAATATGACATTGTACAAAACAGCAGCTAATTTGAGGCTGGACACAAATGGTGTGATCTTGGCAATGTGTCAGGGATGGGAGACAGTATCTCAGACAGGGCTACTAAAACATTAGAAATAGTTTCACAATGAACCAGGTGATGATTAACACACATGCAAAGTCATATTTCAACAGGCACTCCGCCTTATGAAGATAAAGCAGGAGTGGAGGTGTGGGTTCAGACTCTGGATGTCTGTGAGACCCAGCGCACCGCTCCAGACCATCAGCGCAGAAAGGCAGAGCTGCCTGGCCTGAGAGGCTGAGAGAGCTCATCCATGACCCACTGGACCCATGCCCTTCCTTCACTGCAATTAGGGTATCACTTGTCCTACAGCATGCTCTTCTGTTTAAAACACAAGATATTAATTGTTTTCTTGCATATGTAGCCCATTTTTCAGACCCCTGTGTTTTGTGTATCAAGCAGTCCAGATAAGCCCCTAATTCACCTAAGTAACCATGTTGGTGCTTTCTGCAGTGTTGTCTCTCTGAGGCAGGAAATCCCCAGAAATAACTAGATGGCAGTTTCATTATTCTTCAAGTCTAACTTCATCCTTTCCTTTCACCTGAAGCCTTCCAAAACCTCAGGAACGATATTGCTACTAATAAGCTCAGCTTCCATACCCTGTACTACTAAATACAGTTTCCATGTGATCATCTTGGTTTGTCTCTTTGTCACAAGGTAAGTTCCCCAAAACAAGAGACAACTCTCTTGTGTATTCTTGTTATAATTAGCACATCTTAAATATTATTCAGCTATAATTATTGATAGAAGTATTAACAGTAGTAGCAGTAGAGGTAGTAGTAGCAGAATGAGGAGGAAGCACAGGGCAAGTTTTCCAAATCAGAAATGCAGCAAAAGATTCAACACTTGGAGACCAATACTACCTTTCTCATAATTAAAAAAATAAAAATTAAAAATGAAAATATAAAAAAATTAAATTACAAAATAAAGAAAGAAACAAAAAAACTTTCATGACCCACCAGCAAAGAAAATATGTAAACTCTCATGTAACCACAGCTGTATGTACTTATAATTTTTGTTTTAATTTTAGCCAATAATCCTGACTGAGGTTGTGGAATACATGCATTGTCTCTGTGTCCTCTAGCTCATTATCTACCTTCTTTCAAATAAATCAAAAAGAAAACAAGTGGATGAAAAGGAGTGCTACACTCCATCTGAGTGCAGCAAGTTGGTTTTTTTTAAGACAGTAACATTAATGTAAAAGATAGAATGCGCATGGTTTTATTTCCCAAAAACAGTAACTCATAAAATTCTGCCTAAAGCTCAGTCCCCACCAACAGCATAGAATCTGTGTTATTGATAGGTATTAGTCCAATCAATGAAGATAATGAACAAAACTTTTTACATATAAAAAGTTCTAATCTCCAAATCCCAGTTTATTACCAGGTTTTGTGTTCCAAAGGATGGGAAAAGTTACTTTGGCTAAGCAAAAAATCCCATCCCTGAAATTTTAAGCACATTTTTTTAGCACTGTATCTCTCTGTATGACTGAAAACCTCAAAAAAGAAGAGGTTACCATCAGTGCTAGTCTTCCAATAAGTGCCCTCTAACCTCCTGTGCCCAAAGGCAGTACAGATGCAGAAAACATAAAATTAACCTACTATCAATCCATTGAAAATTGACCTCAACAAGCATGACTTTAGGAACAGAATTCAGAAAGAGGACTTAACTTACTCATGATAGAAAGTTCTTTTTTGGTTTATTATAGCAGGTCACTCACCAGATTGTTTTGTCTGTTTGTCAATAACAAGAACAGCAATATTTGACTGGCCCTGAGAGATGACTGGCAATAGGGATGCCCTGTGGCAACAAAGGAGGATTCTAAATTCAACTGAGTCTCAGTTGATGGAGGAGGGAGAATAATCTAAAAAACAGAGATGGATAAAAATAACTTAATGGCATCAAAATTATTGAGAACTGGACATGAAGGGGACAACAATAGAAAAGCAGGTGATTCCAGACTATTTTTGTTGTGACAGAGAGGAGGAACAATACATGGCTTTCACAGCGAAACATTTGAGCAATAAAATAATGAGTGTGTCTAGCAGGCAAAGACTTTCTAATTTGCCTGGTCTGAATTATGAGAACATATTTTTGGCCTGGCCTATACCACAAAATATGACTGGGATTAAGTGCATTCAAAGTAGCTGACAAGATGCTGAAACAGAAGAGAACCTTCCCACAGAGACGAGAAAGTTGGGGTCAGCACTGGATTAGCTGACACATAAACTGTCTCGTGTTCCAGAGGCTTAATCACTCTGCTGAAACCTATCAGCATGCAAAACTAGAAACAGAAAAAATTATAAACTCTTTGTCATAGCTAGCTTTGGCAACTAAGTGACAAAAAATGACTCAGTAATATTTCTTATTTCTTTCCCATGTATGAAGCTTTTAGAGAGCACCTCCTCCCTTCTTATTCATTTACATCTAGATAAAAATTTCTGTAGTGAGAATTGTTGCAGTCATAACAGTCTGGTAGTAAGGTAAGTTAAGTAAGCTATTTTTTCAAATGTAGGAGCCTAGAGACTTATACACCTACAGCTACAAAGGATATGGATCCACTCCTCCTGAAACCAACACTGGTTTATCAAGTTCTCCAACAGAAGTAAATACTCAAGTGAAAAAGAACTGATCTAACTCAAAATTATAGTACTCCTAGAAGTTTTTTGTTCTTTTTCTTTTAATTAAAAACTACATGCACTAAAATACCAAGAAATTTTAAATTCCTTTACATTTGATGAGGAAAGGGAAATAGTTGTTAGGTACAGGATTTTTTTAGATCTACATTTTCCTTCAGGTTTTCACATGCTCTTGCATAAACATTTCCTGGCTCAAGATTGTGTTTGCTCACACCAAAGTTCTTCCACAGACGCTTTTACTTCCTGCTGCAAAGAAGGGGGAGGGAAGGCACTGTGCAGTGCAGCACCATTTATCCTTTTCAGACAAGGCTTGATTTAGAAAAGGACCAGTCACAACTTGCTGGAAACAAGCAGCCAAATAAATTATTTTACTGTTTGATTATCCACATTATTCAAAACCTGTGTCAGGGGCAATTGCTGGGACCTGGGTTACACAACAAGTTTGTCTCGCAGAGAAATGAGAGGTTTCTGGAATTGAAGGCTCCTGGAACTGTTAGTTTTCAAAAATTTTGTCTTGGACTGAGCACCTTAACTCCTCCCTGTTCTCTAGCACAGCAGCTAAAATGGAGCCATCCTGCTGGAGCCTGTACAGCCAGCAGCTTCCCTAGGGATCCCCCACACCCTTCCCCTCACGTTAATGAGCAGCTAACTAGCAAAGTAAATAGAAATAAATTAGCAACAAACTTATTCTGGTAGATGTCAAGGAAGAAAAGCATTCCAAAGAGGAATTTAAACAGGGAAAAAGATATATGAGCTTACCAGTTCATTGTACAAAAGAGTGCTTGTGTAAGATACCACATTAAAAAAATTAAAAGTTCTTATACAAAAGGCAAAAGACTTTTAAAAAAAAAATAGAAGGTATATATCTCAGGCTTGCACCACTAATGGAACTGTAAGGAAGGATGAAAAATGCTAGCATTATCTCTAGCTCAGGAAGTCCCAAAACCATGATTCAGTAGAAGGTAGGAAAGTACACCAAGAAGGGATCATTACGTGCTTGACATTTTCTTATACGCTACCACAGGCTGCTGTCAGAAACAGGATACCCAGCTAGACAGATGTTTAGTCTGATCCTGCATGACTGTTCCTCCTTTGTGATAGTAAGACATTAATGTGGATAGGAAGAATGTTACATGCAACTCAGAGATCACATGAAACTTGAAGTTGATGCAAGCACAGCAGCTGACAGTGCAGAGATTCAAACCAAAGCGTGTCAACTCTGGGCAAACTCTGATCACTGTGGACTTCCTCCCTGGGAGAAGTTCATACTGTCCAAAATCCTTCTCATAGATTTTAGGATTAATCTAAGGGCACCTTTGGAGACAAACCATTTCCCCTATCCTCCTCTGGTCTTTCAATTATATATTTCATTCTTTACAAAAAAAAAAAAAAAAAAAATTTGATCTCCCTCTGTAAATTAATACCTGGCATCATGCTATTGCAAATGTGGACATTTTTGGCATTGCATTCTCTAGGTCTTTGCAAGTAAACAAGTCTTCTCAATGCCACGAGTCTTTCTGACATGCAAGTCAAAACTTATTCACAAATAAGTTCATTCATTATCCTGCCATCAAGAATTTGGGAACTAAAGTAGACATGCAGAGAAATTTTGCAGTATAGTGATAATGTCACAATGTCAACCATAATTTCTAAATTGTACATAGATGGTCCAAATCATCACAGTTCAAATAGAGCTGGAACAATTCCTAGTCAGGAAGAGTTTTACTTCCTCCTTTACTATAGACTACCGTGAAATAAGGAACAGTGGTCACAAGAGATTTTCTTTCAGCACAGCCATCAGAAAGACTACCTGTTCTTGCTTTGGCCATTTTAATTCATGCTCTTTCCGGCAAGTTTGCTAAAGAAACTGTATCTGGAAAATGTAGCAAGTAGCCTATAGAGCAGCTTATTTGCTGTGACAAATTGCACAGAGCATGCTGCACACCAATACTCCATATTCTCTTCTGGGTCACTGAATTGATTTTGGTTCAAATTCCTGACAAACCATTTCATATGTAAAGGCATCCAAGGACTAACACTATTTTACCAGCTCAGTCTAGCCTCTTCTCTAGGAGCTAGGGTAGGCTGCAAGGATCACAGCATGGATACAAGCCCACTCAGACATTTCTTGGGTGAATATCTAGCTACTATAATGTTATGTAAAAGGGAGCTGCCCCATTTTTCTTGCAGCAGCAGCTGTTGTCACTGCATTTTAGGACGAGATAAAAGCTGTCCATGGATATTGTGTGCTCTGGGAACGTTTACCTGATCAGCTGTCCCAGGTAATTCTGATCCCATAACCTCTGCTTCCTGGATCTTAGTCAAGCTGCCAGAGCAGGGCAACAAGCTCTGCCCCAGCAGAGCTGCTTTGGACCTTGGCTGCAACCAGCGTGGCAGGCACCATGGAACACTAAAGCTGCCCATGGAATTTAGGTGTCACCTGGGCTAGACTGCAGTTAAGGAGGCATTCAGAGAAACAGTTTTGGACTAAAATAGCTTACTCTTCCAAATTTCAGCATAAAAAGCAGTTTCTTCATTGTACGTTTCTCTCAGCAGTATCATATGCTCTACAAATTTATTGTTCAGATGACTCAGAATATTACTTAGTGGTTGTGTGCACTATAGCCTGATGCCTAAGATGATTCTTCAGGATAGGTAGATAATATGTGAAATAGTTATAATGGAATGATTTTTCACTATGGAGGAAATCCCCTCATTTCACTTCAGCCATCTTTTAAAAGCAGTATCTCTTTCATAATGGGAAGGTGATTTGGTGACAGTACCAGCTTAAGCAACAGCTTCAACAAGGTCAGACCTGACCTTAAAAAAATATTCATAACAAAATACTTATGAATGAAAAATACTTAACAAAAATACTCATGAACAAAGTTTAAAACAGGTGGGGCAACTGGCCAGAAAGCAATATTATCTCTCTATTCTGATAAGAGATGAAGAAACAGACAGGTAGCTTAAATTAGAGAGCAAGATGCATGTGTTAAATTATAATAATCAATGTCACCTTGCACCAGAAGAAACAATACACAAACAATAGGATTTCTTTAAAGATAATGCACTTTAATTGGTATACATTTAGTTAACAGCTATAAACTTTTTCTGCTCTGGAACTCTTGCAGACTGCAGACTTGCACAACAAGCCAGGTACACCAGAAAAGATTCTCACTATAGTAAGAAAAAGAGAAGTTCTCAAAACAGCAATAGAGTTGTTTAATTTACCTTACCCCACACTGTTTCATAGAAACACTAGCTCTTATTACTAAGTAAAAATATACATGTGTCCATGTAGATAGAGATACAGAGATGGATATTCTATTACTACAAAAAGGTTAAAGATTTCATCAATCTTTACATATTATAATTTCTATCATAATGCCCATTCCATTCATAACTTATAACATATGGAAGACCACAATTAATCTTCTACCTCTGCAAATAATATTTCAGTGATTTTGGTTTAAGACCCTTCCAGATCAATAGTCCCTCATGACTGAATCTGTGTTTCAACAGGAAAAATTTTACTGGGGTAGGCAGGGGGGGAGGTAACTTCCACTAAACCTGTAGTGCTTACCAGTGATACTGAGCAGCAACATCTTGATGCTGTCTGACTCCAGATGAGAAATCACTTTCTAATTAAATGGGAAAGTAGCATATATATGAGGTATCAGCCAGCCTCTGAGTGCAGAAGTAATATCATTTTCTCATTTTGCAGAGTAGGTCTACCCTGCTTCTTTAAAATAAGACACTTAAAAAAAGATGACCTTGGAAAGATTTGCTACGTATGGCATACAGAAACTGTTATTCCCAAGACTCCACAGCTCCTAAGTGTTTCAAAAACAGGCACAGAAGAATCAAAAAAACAGACAGGTGACAATAATGGCATTAGCAAAATACCTTATTCCTCACTCAAGTATTTTATATTCAAGGCACAAGTGCAACTCATAAATTTCATTAAATCTACCTAATTTATACCAGAATCCATTGCCTCTTTGTATTTCAAGGGAATAGAAATACACGAGAGATTGTGGACAAAAGTGATATTTCTTGTAGGAATAAAATCCAAACAGAAAAAGAGAGAGACTTAGGCTTAATCTTCCTTATTATTTGATAAAAAAGCATTTTCTGAGTAAAGGTACAAGTTATTTATGGTTTTGATCACTCCAGTACACTGTTCCATACCTAAGAGTAGAAAATGTTTCAAATATTTAATAAATCAGGGCTAATTATACAGAATAATTGAATCCTTAATATAAAGCCTCAGAGACTTTATTCTTCTAACATTACTTGCTGCTGATGTGAATACCATGAGAAGAGATAAAGCCACAGACCTGTTAATACAAAGAAGACAGTTAAAAAATTACTTTCAGTTTTTAGAAAAACTCTAGGCTCTGAATATAAGTTAATTATAAAAGTTTGATTCCCTTTTTCCCCCTAAAAAAGTTATTTTAATTATTGCTTTTTTATGCCAAGTGTCTGCTTAACTTAAGAGAAGAAATGACTTTTTATTTGAAGCATTGCCTACTAGAAATAAGAGTTACTCAAGGGCAGTGTTTTATTGATAATGCTTTTTTCTTAATAATCATCATATGTCATAACATTTCACAGGATTCATGAGGTTCATATTTTTTCAAAGGCAGAAACAACTGGAAATTCTGATCTGAAGCTAACAAAAAAAAAAACCCAAGCACTGTCAAAATTTGGAGTAATTTTTGCATTTTAAACCCTAGATATAGCAAAAGTCAGGTCTTCATAAAAGTAGGAGAGGTTATTTGTAACCATACGAGCCACCATTTTTAAACTGTTATGAGTATTTGCATACATTTACATGCACTGAAAGCACAGCCATTCAGAACAAACAAGGTTCATTATGAAGACAAACATGCTGAGTATGACTGACTGACAATCTACACAATGGCTGATTTAAACTTTACATTCACCAACCATTTTTCTGAGGAGGAGGAGGAGGAGGAGGAGCAGCTAAGGATGCCTTACATCTCTTCAGCCGCTTTTTATTTTTGATAAACCCTGGGGCTGCCTCTCTTAAGGTGAGAGAATACACTAAGCCCATTCAGCCTGCTGAAAACCTCTGCTATGGTCTCTGACTTCTAGCAGGCAAGCTTAAATGAATCTCTCTCAAGTAGTGGAATAGGTAGGAAAACTGGTTTATCAAAACACATACACAGTTCCCTTAAACAGTTCAACTTTAAGGCATGTCTGCATGCATTCCTACTGCCTGTGACAATAGTAACACTTCCTTTCAGCCTAATAGGTCCTGAGCTCCATCCTTTGTCTGCTGATTAACTGCTCTATTCATTGACCAGACCACTAATTGCATGCTCCTTATAGTTACCCTACATTACTGTAAGAATTAATGAGACACAATTACAGCTCCCAGAAATCTCAGGCCTAGCCAACTGCAAAGCACTCCAACTGAATAAGAACTCCCCAAGAATAAAGAGAAAAATTCAGCCCATTGTTCACAGGAAGCAGAATGTTTTTTGTTAAAAAATTGTATTTATTTGAAGCTGTTTCATAATTAGGCCCTGGAGAAAAAAAAAAAAAAAAAAAAAGAGAATAGAGAAAGAACTTGGGAACCAGCATTCACTGAGAAATCACAGTGGATGCAGAGACGAGCATACGATTCAGATATGAAGAAAAAAAATCATAAGGAAGGAATGCATAAAAAATTAGTGCTATGAACACTACAAACATCTATAACCAATCAGCTGTTTCAACAGAACATGTCCCACTGTATGAGAATTACCACTAATGCAACCTTACATTTGACAGCTTCAATCTTGAACAATTTAAAATAAGCATATGGAAGCTTCTGCAGTCATGTCTCTACTATGAGACAGAAGAAGAGGAATTTAATTTCCCACTCTCAGAATTTAATATGCATTAGAAGTCAGTGTCATTAGCCATGAAAGTCAAAATGAAGGACAGAAAATGAGTTTTTTGAAAATCACCCATATTGAAAACTGCACTCACATTTAATCTGTGTAATCAACAGCCACAGCTATTCAAAGTCTTAGTGACTACAATCACTACCTATTAGCCTGTAAGTAGTTCAAAAGCTATTATTCTCACTTGAACAATTTTTCAATACACAAGAGACAGCATTAAGTTAATGAAGTTAATATGCAAAGTCAATATTCTTTGTTATGAAGTCATCTTATTCCATTGGTTCCTCTTCAACATATTTTCACCACATAAATTCGATTTAAATTGCATATATAGTTTGACAAAGCCACTGATACTTAAAATAGGGTTTGAAATGCAGCACTATACTTTATAGCCCTCGTAACCATTTTCCAGGGTACAATTTATAGCAGCCACTGAGACCCCAAACTAAGCATGTCAGACTGGCACTGCTACATTCCAGAATCAACATCTTTGGATAGAGACAACATTTTTTGTACGTCTCTACAGGGATTCGCAATAATTGCACCTAACTACAGTAATAGTTTAAATTCATGGGAAATGGATGTTCTTCTGATATTATCGCTCACTGATATCACAGCAGAATGCTTTCCTGCATGAAGCAGACAGTTACCACCATGTGGTGCTGAATCCCAAGCAGGAAACAAGGCACAAATATGGATCAGAGACCTTTGTGTTCAGTGTATAATAAGTCCAATATCCCTGTCATAGAACAGCAATCATTAACTCAGGGATCTTTTGTTAAATGGCCCCTGTGGCTGGACTGGTAACAGCAGGGATCAAATTTGCAATCCTCAAGACTAGATTCATCTGTCAGGGAGACTGCAGGCCTACAGATTCATGCATTTCCAAAGTGAGTCTCTAGGACTTCACATGAAAATACCAATTTCAATTAACCTTGGCTGATTAATCAACCTCAGTGCATGGCCACAGAGCTCACATTTGCAGCTCTAGCTCTGGCAGTATTATTTGAACTGGGCTTTTGTCATGTCTTGAAAAAACCTTTGAGGAAAAAAGAAACCTTTGTCTCAAATAAAACATCACCTAGCTTGTTCAAGCTGTTCCTGTTTCAAGCCCAAAAATAGAGCAAGTCTGAATTCCTGCAGAGTACGATGTGAAATTATTTCTACTAGTGCAAATAATGTATTCTGGTATCTGGTCCAGACTTCATTTCAGATGTTATGAAGTAACTTAACAAATAGAAAATATCCACGCACTGGAGGTTAGCTGCAATTCCTAGTTAGGGTGTCTCTCTCTCTGTAAAGAAAAAGGAGTTCTTCCTGCAAGAAACATTATGAGCCCACACTTTTGGGCATCAATTCTAAGGTAGAACTTCTAATTGAAAGATTATTAGAGGCATACAGGAAGAGCATTGTAAGAGACAAGGAAAGGTTTCAAGTCATAACCTGAGCTCACTCAAACCATTTCTACTCTCCTGTTCCACTACCAGTTTCTTTAGAACTACTTATGGTAGTGCATATAGTACCAGTAAAGGACAATCCTGATCCATCAAGTGTTCCCACATGCTAATTCATGCTGGAACTGATTCACCTCCCAAGGAAAATTCCACTTTTACACTTCTCATCCTTCAGTTTGCATGTTGCACATCATAAGCTCCACTACTAGGGAGCTTCCTTCCCTCCTTTTCATCCAGTCCCCTTTTTGTCTGAAAGTAGTTCAGTTAAGCAATGGTTTTGTCTATACTATTTCCTAAGTGTGGCCCCAAAGGTATCCTCAAGACTAGAGCCGCCAACAGGACAGATGCCAAACATCTGAAAATTCAGGCACTGTCAGGAACTTGCAGCTGTAAGACAAGCCTGTAGGCAGAAGATGAACAGGAGACAGTGGCACTACCCTTAGAGTTGCTCTGGAGGTCATTCTTGGGAGCAAGGTAAGCATAAGCTGTGATGTATCATCTCTCTGTGCAGTGATAAACTGGCACATGAGTCCCTACAGGATGAGGCTTACAGCTGCTTTACACTAGAAAGGTTAATATAGAAATTACACTAACAAGACTCTTCTTCTCAAGCAACCCACACCTATCCCTCAAGAGAAGTAAAATGTACAGGTAAAAGAACTCCTTATGCAGCTTCTGCACTGGGTTTTTTGCTGGCATAGCTATGTCAGCAAAAAAATCATATCCCTCCTTGACAGGCCTCCTTGATAACACTTTCAAGTGCAAACCAGGTGTCAGTATTTCTGTTATGATAGAAAAAGAGTTCTACACTGGTCATGAGCTGAATATTTGGTTTTTCATGACCTGCAAAAGTCCTTGCTTCCAAGGAGGTCAAACCCCATGATCATGTTTTCCACCAGCATAATCTCTCATGACCATAGGATTGGTATGGTACTGTATTAACAAATATAAAGTAGAATAACTAGTAGTAGAGTAGTAGAGTAGAAGATCAGTAGCCAACCATTTGTGTTCTGCATTCCCATGTAAAAATTATCTATTTACACTACATTAATGCCACAAAAAATCCAGTGAATGGGAAGCACGAATAGTTCTATGTAAAATAATTGCTGTGAGTTTTAAATTTAGTCTAAAAATTGTTTGAAATCTACTAATCTCTGGACATTTCAGTTGGTTATATTTGGCACTCAGAAATATTTAGATAATTTTAAGAAGAGATTCTATAGATTGAATTCCCAGATGCATCCTAGATCATGGAAGAAGCCAACCAAGTACAAACATCTTTCATTTTAATCAGCTTCGTTAGGTAGAAAGTCAACAACAGTGGTTTGCAAGCAGCTGGATAGCTTTAAAGACAAGACAATTAAATGCATAAATCTACCACATAGCATTAGGTAACAACCCCAGAGCTGAAGAGATGATTGGAAGAAGACATGAAGAAGAAGAAGAACACAGGAAGTGTTGCAGAGGGTCCCTCAAGGATCACCATCCTGCTCGTAACATAATTTACCATATTCTCCCCATCTCCAGTTCAGTTACTCTCTGATCCTGTAAGATTGTTTATGGAATATGTTTAGGCCTTGCACTGATGGAGCAAAAAAAAAGCAACAGAAGGCCCTTTGAAAGCACCCCTCACTGGGGTGGAATACACAGGCCATGGTCCACCTGGAGTGCTCCTCAGTACAAACGAAGATGTTCTGTGATAAAAGTCAGCATGAATAAAACAAAGTGTTTGTAACTACTTACACATGCAACATTCACAGCCATTGATTAGCCAAACAGCATGAATCCATGAGCCACAAAAACAGTCAATTAAATTAATTTCTTTAGTTAATTAATGAATTAATGTTCCCTTATTGACTAGAAAGAAGGAAAATATTTCAGAAACAAAAGCAATCTGCAATATCTAAGCACTCAAATCCCTACCCAAACTGCATCCTACTTTTAAAACTAAGATACAATTTAGCATGGGAGGAAAGTGTTATGCTGATTTATGCCCTGGTTTACTACTGCTGGTTTCAGAAGAGCAAAAAGCAGAACAAAGAGTACTCCCTGTGACAAAAGCATTAGACTGGCACAAGGTTCTGCATCCTTTAACTACCTGTGATACACACCCCTACCCTGTCCTTTTGTCACTCAAATGAAGTAGAATTTGGCTAATATACAACTTGAGTATTGGTCAGTCGTACATTGGTCAAAAAGTAGATTGGACAAAATAGTCAAATCCCTGTCAATTTTGAGCCCTAATTATTCCTTTTATAGCATCTTTACAAGCCGCTCTGTAAATACCAGCAGCCCTACAGTTCACACATGCCATTGGAAGAGGGAAGCCAGTCACCAGTGTACAGAAAGTGTAAAGAGTGGAAAGAGTTGAAGAGGAACAGAGAGTCCAAAGAAATAGAGGATAAAATGAGCAAGAAATATCTCCCAAACCAGAAGCATAATTAAGCATCAAAAACTGCCAATCAACAGTAAACAGCCAATGAGAGAAACGTGTATGGAAGAATGCAGGCATGTGTGGGGAATTAAGAGGTTATATTGCAACTAAGCTTTATACGTGGAGAGTTACAAGGTATTTAGGTTACTGAATCCCACTTAAGAACATAAAATTCTACTCAGTTCTACAGGAGATTAGGCACCTTCCCATCTCCAATTTGGGTTCTAGGACTGCTCCCACGGGATGTGGGTCCGTGCCTCTCGTGGGTCTGTCTCACCGCATCAGGCAGCCAGAAGAACATTATGAAGAAACTCCCAATGCACCAGTGACTCAGAACAAAACTCTCACTCTACCATAAATACATTTAATGTCCCACATGTAGGATCATTTAACCAGACTCAGTAAAAAGCAGTTATCTGGGGGATGGGAAGTTACACGTAGTTGCTTATTCTGAACTCATGCACAGGTTCAGAAATTTCCTCTGTAAAGCTGCCAGCCTTTCTCCACACACAATTAACATGTACCATTTGTGTTACTGTGGAACCTGTAAGCCCAGGCTATGGATCAGTCCTACACAGATAGAAAGAAAAAGAAAAGGACATGCTTACACACCTGATGCAAGTCATGCAAACCAAACAGTACACATAACATAATTTTTAAACATTTTATTCCCATAAAGCTAATTATTATCATCCATAGTAGAATTATCATAAAAACATTCTTCATATTGCATTTGAAGAGATTTAGAAAGGAGAAATATGCATTGAGCCACAAGGAGAAATACAGATTATTACAGTATTACATAAACTCTGCGTAGACAGGAGAAACACCTTCTCTGAAAGCAGTGGGGTTTTTTACATAGCTAGATAAAATGTATTCCATGAAAATTACTTACAAAAACTGAACACATGGGAACAACTCCAATAACTACAGTCTTGGAGGGCTTTCTGTTACAAATACAAGAATATGTTTGGATAGCATTTATAGCACATAGTCCCTGGCAATAATTTACCCTTCCACTCAAAAACCTTGCATAAAGGTACTTCACTGTTACCACACAACAAAATCAGAATAACTTCAGAGAGAGCAACAAAGGAAATTTGCATCTGACACTAATATCTTCATAGAATAAAGTATATTTTAATGAAGATATTGTCAGCAATACATGTGTTTATGCTTCTCTTTTCCCTTCACACTTGGATTTTATTTCATTTATGTCATGATCTACCTTGCAAGTTTAAGAAATGCATCATTTATTCATGACCTCTGCTTTCCTTCAGAACCTCTGAGTTACACAGAAGACCAGGTTAAAGAAAAATCAAGTGGTTTGTCTGATAACAGTTAGTGTCAAAACAAACTGTGTATGCTGAATTTCCTTTAGTTGAAGTCATAATAAAAAAAAAAAAAAACAAAAAAAAACCCAAAAACAGTGCTTGCTTTACCTTTTTCCAGAATAAACCCTCATAATTAAACTTTCTACTTTTCCAAGTAGCTGACTATGTATTCCTGCACAGCGGGAGGTTTTCTCCACAGACATATTGACTTGGACAATAAACAAAGCAAAAATCCCTGACTGGAATTTACAGCTAAATTTAACCATGCATATTGTTAATAAAATTTGCATATATGTCTTTCAACATTAAGAAAAAATAAAAGTTGAAATTCAATGAATTTGGGCACAGCACTGCTTTGCAAGGAAAAAAAAAGAGATTTAATTGTAATTTCCATATTTATTGAGGCTGTACGTCAAAAGAAATCTGCAAAAAAATCCTGGTGCTGCCTTGATGAGATTTGAAAGATGACAGCAGATTAATAGTAAAGGAGCTTCTTCGAAGCAAAAATGGCTTAAACTGTACCTATAAAACACTGATGAAGGGCCACATAATTTTAGAAAATATTTTCAGCATCCCTTATTTCTCTGTCCTTCAACCACAAAACAAGTAAAAGCAGATACCATGTTTTGAAGTAGTATCACCCACCCTTTCCCCTCAGTGTCAGCCTTCCCCATGAAACATTAACAGATGAGTCAGCATTGACTTCTTACAATTAAAGTTGTTAAAGGAAACTTTAACTTTTTCATTTTTTTGTCACAACACTGCATCACCACTAGCCCTTCAAAGCCATGAACTATCAGTAGCAAACATTCACCTATTTTTAGTTTTTGTGTCTCTTTTCACAGCATCCTGGACATTTGGATGTTTTAGGAATTTAATTTAAAGGAATTAAGGTTTCTAGTCCCTTTAAAACTAAGTTGCTTTACCTGGATCTGCCTAGCCACAAAAAGGAGACAATGAAATGCATAAAACCTTGTAGATAAGCAAAAAAAACTTTCCCACTAAAGAGAGAAGATCATACTCCTTTGAGGTACTTTTCCAGTACAAAAGCTGGATGTATTCCAGGGATTATGCCGTTGGTTGGGTGGTTTGGTTTTGTTTTGTTGGGTTTTTTTTCTTTTTTTTTTCTTTTTGTACTGAAACAGTGAATTTTTATCAGTAAAGCTCTCATTAAATTATGAAAAAATGTTCACATTACCATAGCATGTACTTTATAGCTTTTAATACTTGCCCTTGCTCTGGGTAAGGTTCCAAGGACACCTTTAACCTTTGCTAAAGTCTTCAGAGTTTGGCTGCTCCTCAGCTGGAGGAGTGAGAGGGCACAAGGGAGGAACTTGGTCATCACTTTGGGCATTACCTACAGTTGACTGTGCAAATAAGTGGCCCAGCCATTCTTTTCTCAGGTTTCAGGTGAAACAACCAACCATTAACACCCCGGTGAGATGCACAGATCAGCTCTCACCTCTCAAAGCACTTCTAGCACACACTGCAGGCCTGGGAGGAGATCTCTGAATCTTGCTCCTGGATTTTTCCTTCAATTTTTCTTTTTTTTTTTTTCCTGAATTTTTCCTTGTACAGCTACAACGTTTTTCTTTTCTAACCAGCAAGACAAGTGCTGTGAGAGAAGTGCACTACAAGAAGCACCTCTGGCACTCAGCCTTTGCCTACAAACAGCTTCACATCACCCCAAGGTCTCACTGAGGCTCCAAAAAGTATGGCACCCTCCAGAGCACCTTTTGTGAGATCCACGTGTTGCAACATCACTTCAGATTTTTTTTTTTTTTTGCAAAATGCTGCGTTCAGATACAGTGGGACAGAGAGAGCTGAGGAAGTGCAGGAGTGATTTTATTCTGCAAAAGCACAATAAAAACTAGGTAAATAACCTCAGTGACACAGAGGAAGTCTTTGCATTCTGGTCCAATCATAGGAAACCAAAAAACTGCAGGAAGGTATGAATTTCAGTAAGGTTACCCATGAGAAGCTGAGAGCTCACCGGGATGTGTTCATGACATTGAGGTTGGCAGAAGTCAAGGAGCACAATTCTCCAAATACAAATTGCTGAGCAGGAACCCAAGGCAGCAGCTAAACATTGCAGAATCGGGCACTGAAATTAACGAGTTAAAGATTAATTCACTCCCAGACTGTGTGTACATGGTCACCTCATGGGGCCATCACCAGGAAGACAAGAGATCTTCTTAGAAGAACTGGCTCTACCAGAGGCTAATTAACAGATATGCTGACTGTAAATAAAAGCAGGAGGTGGTAAACAGAAAAGAATAGAAAGTTTGATGGGGCTCCCAACAGATGCTGTGTGTCAATAAACGTCAGTAGAAACTTAGATGCTGCTTTTGTGCTCTCTTAAGGAAATCATTATAATCACATTATTCTGTAACACAGTCTAGCCTAATCTCCATGCCTCATACTAGAGAAGATATTTTTGATCAACTAGACATTTGTTAATTACAAAACCAAGCACCTTGAAGATATTTTGCTTTACATACAGAATGAAGCAGCTTATTTAAAAGTGAAAATTATTACATTCACATTTACTATCCATAAAACTAACAATACCCATAAAGCTAACAACTATTTCTTATATCCCAAACTAAATTAATGGCTCTTGTAAAAATATTGTTTGCTTCAAAAATGCCAGTTAGATAGCACAAACTTTCTACAAAACAGACAAGAGATTGAAATATACAATTACAATTAGGCTTTTTAAGCACAGAAACATGTTGCGGATGCAGGCGAACCCAGTGGGAAGAAGTGACGATGTCTGACTCAGTTCAGAAGGCTGAATTATTTCTTTATTATAATTATGATAAAATACATTAATATACTATATAAAAGGAGGATACTAAAAACTACATACTACTTTCTCCTACTCTATCTTTAATCTAACTAACTCCTGACCCTCTCCCGGGAGTCCAGCCCCAGGTGGGTTGGATTGGATTGGCCATCAGGCTCAAACAATCCTCACCAGAATCCAATCAAGCAATCACTCCAGCTAAACAATTCTCCAAACACATTCCACATAGGAAAACAAGGAGCAGAAATAGAAATTGTTTTCTCTTTCATTTCTCTCTGTGCACCTCTAGGAAAAATCCTGAGTGAGAGAAAATGTGCTTGCCACAGAAACACCTTTTAAGTTTATCCTCATAATTTCCTAAATCTGTAAAAGATGTATGCCTTAACTCTGGGTTTTGACATTAGATTCTTTATATGTATTTTACCACAGCATTTGCCTTCACTATTTCACAAATTTTCTGCCAATAAAGGATTCTCCATATGGAAAACAGTTTTAATAGTACTGAACACTTAAAAGATGGTGATATTCATTGTCCATTCTCTGCCCCACATCCCCAAAAGTTAACTCCCACTAAAAAACAGATTTTTTATTTCCTAATCTCCTCTCCCATTTAACCACCTGATTTGACAAACCTTTTCTCAAGCAAGCAGACATTTTAAAGTAACCAGCATCACTGACAGGAGGACAGGCTATTTTGCATGAGAAATTTTACAGGATGCAATCTTCGCTTTTCCTTGAAGTTAAAGTAATTACTACTTAGTACTGAAATGAAAGAAATTTAATAGTGTCAGTCTAATTACTTGTGAACACATGTTTATTTTGCACCCAATTACTCCCCTCAATTCTTCCAGTTTCAAGAGTGGACAGATTTTGCAATTCTATTCGCTTCTCAGTTCTTGACATTATCATAAAAATTCTGATTAAGCCATATAAATTATGTGAGAGAAGTTGCACTATGCTGCCATTCTTGATACACTATAGAGACAGGATTACAATATCTTCTTTCACTTCACAGAATTTCTAAATTAATTTTAATAGAATTTACATATTTTTTACTGCTTTTCTGGGAAAGCAAGAACATTTTTTCCACTTTTTCCAACTCATGAATTCTAATATACTAAAATTTCTTCCTTGTACAATGATTATTTGAAGTAATGCTAATTGACTGTGGAGCCCTATGCTTCAGAAAGTATTTAGATTCCACACATGAGCAGCTGGTACCATATGAGCTCACTCTTATACTTCAATATTGTGCTTTCCTTTCTCTGTTGTCCTTCCTGCCACACTTTGGGTTGATGAATCTATTTCTCAACAATGCTCAGACTCTTTCTTTCTTTTAAATGTTGTCTGGCTATTATATGTTCTTGCAAATATTTATTTTAAATAGTTCCAAAAATTGTCGTACTAACAATGTACTATAATAAAATTGTGCTGACAGAAATCTGAATAAAAAGTGTCTGCCATGTCAGAAAAAGAAATAAAAGAGACCCAACCTAATTTGGTCAATATAACACCCAGGTAAATTTAAGCACACAGGAGTAAAACTAAATATATCTATTTTCAGGAAATCATAAAAATTCTGAAGAGTTTATTTAAATATAGAAAATAAACCCTGCTGATTTACTAAGAATATGCTCCTTTACAGATTTAACCATTAATGCCTGTGAAGACTTAAACAGCATAGTATTATTTAGCAGTCATGAACTAAGTTAAACTATCAAAAAACAAAGTTAAGAAAATCAACTTTTGCTTAAGAAATGCCACATGTTGCCAGTTGGTGGTAGCTTCTGGCTATAAACTGCATTCTGACACTGAACAGAAACATTACACTGACAGAACATAACACATACTGAAACTAATGCAGATCGTACTAATAATTTTCTTTCCTCATTTTTCATATTTGCTTTGTTTTCTCTTCTTGTGATAATACAATGTCCAGTGAATTTTGCAGGAGTCATTATAACATTCTACCCACCAGCTTTGGAAGAACACACAAAAAGGTTCATAGCTGTATTTAAGACATAGTTGTTGCAAATTTTTACTTCTACAAAAAGCAACAAAGAAGAAATGGAAGCTGCAAAACCTGTGTAAAAAAAGTAAATCAACAGAGTGCTTGACTCCAGAATCACAATCTATTTAGACAAAATTCCCTATTCCTATGCTCAGATATTTAGTAATTTGCTTGCACTTTTCTCGGTGAAAAAATTTTGATAAATTTGGCTGAATTTTGCCAAAGCCCCCACTTACTCATTTGTCAGTGTACTTCTCCTCCAAGGATGGCTATGAAAATTCAGATCAAAGGTTCATTTAGGTCAGTATCATGCTTCCAAAAGCAGTCCATAAGTCAGAGTGAAGAGAAGACAGCATGAGCAAAAAAATCAAATATAGTATTTTCCCAGAATAACTCTCTTGCACTTCAACAATATTCCAGTCAAGAATTCCTGAGACTGATGTGATTTATTTATTTATCTTGCCCAATGGACCTTCTCTTTCACTTATCCAATTATCCCTTAAACTTTTATAAATTTTTGTATCCACAATGTGCCAAAGCAAGGCTACCCTGGGCAAAGAACTAGGAACTGCATTGTAGTGATACTGTCTTGTTTGTTAAAAAAAATTAAAAAGCAAGACTGATGCACCCCTTGAAGGAAACTGAGTTTGCATATACCTGAGTTGAGTCCAGTGGGAATTAGCATTCTGAACACAGTAAAATGCTGCAATAGCAAGAGATATAACAAGTTTGAATATAGCTTGAAAAGCAGGCAGATGCCATGAGTGAAAAAACAGACACCCTAACAAAAGCAGCCAAAAAACCCTGTAAGCCTCCCTCAGTCCAACAACCAAATTCTGATCCAAGGAGGTTAAATATAGAGCTGCTTGAAATTTTTCCACTGCATCTATTTTTGATGGGAAATGAGGCTTTCAGCTAAACACTTTCTGGTTGGATTGTTTGGGGGTTTTTGGCATGTCTAAATATGTGCTTCTGCAAGTATACTTTTCTTACCAAAAAGCCAAACTTATCAACAAAAATATTTTGATTGAAAATAGTATGTTATAAAGAAATGGCAGTGCAGCATTTCATTGTGTCTTGAGCTTACCTGCTTTATGTGGCAGATCTCTGTCAAGCAGACTCATCATTTAAATGAGAATTCTGAGGACGGATCACTTTGAGGGATTCCCCACGAACAGCACTCCCTTCAAGGAGGAAAGATCATGGCAAAATGTCAAAGGTGGAAGGCAGCTTCAGCCTTGCAGAGCAGGGCCAGCAGGCATCCAGGCTGTGATGATAGAGGAGTACAGTAACATTTTTCAAATCCAGAAGTTTTAGTTTTCAGACAAATTCTTCCAAAGTCTTTGAATTCTGCTAAAGCTTGTTGTGTTTCCTGGAAAATTAAGACAAAAAAGAAACAGAGAAAGCTCTTTATTTTTTTTTTAATCCAAAATTCATGCAGGAAATTTCATGGGTCAAGAAAGGTCTTTCTTTCTCATTAACCTGCAGATTCAAGCATATCATCTGGACCCATCCACCCACAAATCAGAAAAAAAAATTAAACAGCAGTAAAATGTTTCAAGTTTTCCATCACAGTTCTGCTAGCAGGACTGTTCAAAAGCCAAAGAGCCAAACCCAAACAAAAATAAACAGAGTTGAATGGATGTGATAACTTCATGCGACCCCTAACTTATAAAAGACCAACCAGCCTACCTTACAAAAGCAAAGGATGAAGATAAGACTCATACAATGGCTACACTTACTAAGAAATCTATAATACAAAAATATGTATAGCAAAATTAGCAAAGTGGCAAGAAAATAAGATACTCCAGTGATTATTCCCTTTCAGGGTTCTCTTTTCAGTAAAGTAAACCAGAAGGAATAAATCCAATAAGACTAATACAATAAAAAGTATCAGCTATCCCAACATGGCTATTACAATCCCTTTTCTTGGAACCCCACAATCCCCTGGAAGAACTGAAAGCTTCTCATCCAAAACCACGCCATGACCAGGCCAAGACAGAGAAACACTCAACTAATACTACCAGGAAAGATGTTACAACTAAATTTCTAGTATGTCTTTCCCCTTGTGGCTGTTTCCTGACATACAATTGCATACCCTCACCCCAACTGCAAAATAAATGTATAAAGAAAATAAATAAAAGATAAGAAATCAATCAAGACTGCACATTTTGTAACACTGTTGTGAACCTACAAAAGAACTGCAAAAAATCTCATGCCAGTGGGGTACTTCTTTCTTTCCCCTCACCATACACAGAGAGGACTATTCCTGCCATCATTATGCCAACTAAGAATTAAGACAATTCAAAGGAACTGGCAAAGAAATATCCTTATTTTAGAACTCAGTGAGTAAAATGAAAGGAAGGATATTTTGCTATTACAGTGAAATTCCTTTCAACACCTTGCTTTTCAATCACACCATTCTTTTACTGAAATAAAAATAGAGAAAGGCTTTTAGCAGTTTCTGCTGAGACCAGGTACCTGAGCACTCCATATGAGTAGTTCCAACACTGCCTAATGCTGATTCCCTACAAAGGGTTAACATCTTTGACTGTCTAATGTTATAAAGTGAAAAGTACTAACACAATTTGTCATTCTCAAGGCAAATTTATTCATCAAAATTAGTACAAGCCCAAGCTTACTCTCCTTATTCATATTTGGAATAACCAACCACTGTTGTGCCAGCAAAATTAGTACAGTGAAGAATTAGTCAGGGACTATATGTCGGAATAAAAAAAAAATGTTCAGAATAAATGAAATACAAATAAATATTCAAAATCAGTGATGAAAGAAATGTCTGTTATTTCAATTTTGTCTCCTGGACAATAATTTCAGTAAGAATTTTCAGTGTGATTTTATCATTCGATATTTTAAAAATTACTACTGGGCAGCCATCAAAAATCGGGATTGGAAACAGTGAAACTAAAAAAAGTCTACTTCAAACATACACAAAACATTATTCCCTTAACTTATACTTCCACTGACCTCCAAGGTGCAAAAAGTTGCATCAGAATTGATGACCAACTTCATACTGTTCAAGGATTTAATGACATGTTTCTCTTCAAATACAAAGTTTTGCTTTCTTATGTCTGGGTTTTAGCCTTATCCATGTCTTTCAAATAAAGTGTCATTTTTTCATCAGTACACTTCTTACTCATAGGAGTAATTTAATTTACAGCATGTAGGAGGGTAATGTCTCACATGCTGTAAAGGCAAGCTGATGTCTCCATGCAGCTTATGCAGAAGTTCTTAGCTCAAAGTGGATGACGCTGCTTAATCTTGTCTCTGCACCAACCTTCTTCCACCAGGCTGGACAAGCTGGCACAGAGCTGCACACAGGCTGGGCTGGATTTCTTCCCAGGAGTGCCACCACAGCTGTGTGACTGTGGCAACTGAGCCATCCCAACTCTGACTTACCTACATGAGAGACAACCCTGCACTCCCACCTCCTCTGTTATGACTCTTCCTTTCACCCTGTCAGTACCAAGACTCAGAGTTGGTAAGAGTTAAATGTGCTATTCACCCATCTGCTGCCACCCAAACATGGGCTAAGTAACAAAGTCAAGGAGGTCAAGTTAGAGTCCCCTAAATTCCTCCAAAGCTATGACATCAAAGTCCAGATACCTGCAGGTTATCTGGACTTTCTTAAGGCCAGGTGGGAGTTGTAATTTGGAAGCTGCCCATCCCAGATGGCCACATCCCAGACAGGTAAGGCAGGGGGCAATGCAACAGCAGTGGATATTTACCAGAAATTTTGCAGGGGTTTATACCCAAATTGTTAAAACTGAGGTCTCCAAAACTAAAGACTGACCAAGTGGACTTCCCAGCCCATGCAGGGATGTGATGGTGAATATGCCATTCAAGCAGATATATGATATGTTAATTACATTTTGGTGGAGCATGGAGACAGAATCACAAACATGACTGCAGGAGTCACTGGTGTCCCAGAGGCCTGGACATGCTTTCACTTTGAGAAGAGAGTGGTGCATGTTTATGGTCTCCTATTAACCCCCAGAGACAGACCTCTCCCTGCCAACCTGCATCCACATAACCTTCCTGAGATGCAGGAGTGCATTTACATACTAATGTTCTAGCAGTGGCCCAAAAGTAAATTCATGGTTACCTGGGTAATGAGAGGAAGACAACACTACTCACTCTGTCCATACATACCTTCCATACATTATGGTTAGCAATTCAACTGCATGAAGTTTGTGCTGTTATCCAAATACAGTGACAATGGATCAACAGACTGTTTAATTCAGTGCAATTTGTCTTTACAAGTCACATGTGTGACTTGTGAAGACACTTATCATGTGTGAAACAACACACCATGAGGTATTACAGTCTGTAGCACAGGTAGATTATAAATGCAGCTTGCTAACTACTGGTGGGAAAAGAAAAACACAATATTTTTGAAAAAATCCTCAAGAACACCTATTTTCCTTCACAATATTTATAATCTGTATTTTCCTGCATTCTTTCCTCCTGTATTGCTTCACTAATGAGAATTGAAGCAATATACAATTACTCTGAGAGAGCCAATACTTTGCAGCCCAATCACCAACTGCAGAGTGTGGGAGAACAGGGCTGGCTAAAGTCCTTCAATACGAGCTCACCTCATACTGCCCTCATGCTAAACTGCTGTTCCCACTGACTCCTTACACTCATTCTGCAGCTCATACTCCTTCTCTAGTGAAACCCATGCACTCAAAGCAGTCTCAAGAAGAAATCTAACCATGGTCTGCTCCCATATTCAGCAGAAAATCCTCCAGCCACATTCAGGGCCACAACTTGCATCTTCACTGTCAGAGCAATACTCAGACCACAGCACTGATCAATCCCTTTGTGATCATCCTTTATGACAAAGCAACAGCAAAGTACTCTTCCAGAAGTTTCTCCTCCTCTGTCACCTGCTCACTGCACTCCAGGAGTAGCTAATACAGCACATTGTATTCAGCCTATTTTCTTGTTTCCTGAAGTCTCTCTCATATCTCACTGAACAACAGTAGCACCACCATGGTGCTGTGCCCATCCCTGATCTGACATGCCTGAAAAAATGTAATCAGAACATTGTTCTTGCCTACAAAAAGTTCTCATGAATCACAATAAAGTACACTGACTCAGAAGATGTATTAAGGCCATCTATTTATTTATTTTTGTAAAAGGAAAAATATCAAACTGTAAGACATAGATGCACACTGTATTCTCCTACCCCTATTTCTCTTCAGGTTCCACAGCACTGGATTTCTGTTCATAATTTGTGCTTTTTGGACTTGCAGAAGTACAAACCAGGTAATTCCTCCCCATACTTGGATGTGCTATCATGTTGCTCAGTTCTGGACCACATTTAGCACGTGAGAGAAAAGGATAGACTAAGGGAAAAAAAAACAGCCTCCCTTAATTTTAATTGGAACTTTTTAGGGGAAATCTGAACATAGTTAGATGCAACAACTCTACCTCACTGTGTTTACTAAATGGCCTGTAAAAATACTCTTTTTTCCTGCTTCTATTTATCCTGTCCTCAAAAAGTTCCAAAGTTTCCAGTTTCATGGTGTTGTTCAATGTATTGTCCATGCAAAATCCCCTATGTCTTGCAGCTACCCAGCATTTGCTTAGGCAGTCTCTGCACAAAGCTCTGTGGCCTGTGATAGGAAGGAGATCAGCCTAGCCAGCCCTTCTGGGTTTAATCCATGAAATTACTGCCTTCAGTCAAGGCTTCATTCTAACAAGATTATTTGAACAATTTCCATGGACCAAGTTCTTCTTTTCAAACACATTTATAAAAGCACCATTCAGTGACCTACCCAGTGCAGACAATGCCACACTAAAATTTACTGAAGAACATACAGTGGGAATGAAAAAGCAATTTTTTTCAAATCTTATAAACTAAACATCTCTATTTTTGTATAAACAAAATGGCATGTTAAATCCAAGATTTCATGTGGTGTTTTTACTTCCAGGTTTAAAAAAAAAAAAAAAAAGAAAAAGAAAAAAGGAAAATTTACTTATTTTGAACTAAAATGCCCTGTAGTTACCATTACCTGGTTTGGTGGGATCCATATAATCCCAAATGCAAAGCCTCAGATGCACAGAAAAATTAAGCGTATGTTAGAGGGGCCAGTGCCAAACCTAATTGTTTGAATAAAAGAGGCGTGAGTATCTGTGGCAACAAAGATCTGTAGTGACAAACACTAGTCACAAAGTGACTAGATTTGACAATAAGTCAAATCTGTACCTTTGTAAAAAGTTATAATATCTGCAACAATCTTGCCAGCTTTATATTTCTGCAAGATTTGACGACTGGACATCTGTTTTGAAATCCCAGAGGGGGGAAAGTCCTCTAAAGTATTCTGCATTGCTATAGCAAAGTTCAGCTTTTCAGAAAAAGCAGCTGCTGAATTTTCTGGAATAAACACACAAACCATTTTAAAGACTTGACCCTTGATTCCTTCATCACAGAACTTCAGGGAAGTCTCCAAGTATGAGGAACACACAATGGCCTCTGATTCCACAGTGTTGAGCTAACCAGGCTGCTTTTCAGTCACATAAAGCAAAGCAGCCTCCTCAGAGCTGTGCTGTTTTGTATACCTGAAAGACAATTTTAAAATTATCATGGTCTTACTAGGGAATTTGGATATGCAGTCATTACTAAATTGCCATAAAGTTCCATATTACCAATTCTGTCATTACTGAACAGCTTCAAGACACACAGTATCTTTGTACTGCATCTCTTCTCGCTGTAAGAAAACAAGAGCATATGAATGACAGCAAAAATGAAGCCAAATGTACTGTTGAGAAACTTGGTATTCTCTTATTTCTAGGAGAGTTACAGTGTAATTCTAAACTGCAGCATTCAGCATGTCTCCTGAGCTTCCTCGCTGAAATATAGCAATGGAAATTTTACAGCATCTGTGTTGCTTTTGGAAGCCATCACCTCACATCTGCTGTCTCTGTAGTGTAAAGTTTAAGTTCAGCATAAAAAGGTACTTTGTAACAGGCAAGAGGAATCCTGACAGAGTGGTAATTTACAGACTCGCCCGGTTCCCCCGACTAGACTCACTCAATTTTACATTCTGTAGAGATTTTTAAATAAGGTGCGCTTCAAGCAGCCACCAGCAAAAAAAAAAAAAAAAAAAAAAAAAATCGCTTCTTAAAATGGAGCATCCCATCCAGGACTAGAGACTTTTGAAACCTCTATCCGTCACTGAGTCCTGTGCAGGAGGTTTTCTTCACGGGGCATTGTTCGATCTCGCAACACTTTTCACAATGGTGTTAACTAAATTAGCACTAAAATAACCACCTGCTACTTTTGGAAAAGTTCTGATTGCGGTCAGAAACAACACCGCGCGTGTAATAGTGGGACCATTCCACAGTCCCAGCAGGCGGAGGAGCGCGGCCACAGCCCCCGAGAGCTTCCCGGTCCCGGGCGACGGGGTCGGGAGCGGCGCTCGGCCGATTGCAAATCACTTGTGATTACACAGCGGGCGAGTTTATCGCCCCATCATCGCCCATTTCCTCCTAACGGGGTAATCCCGCGTTCGCTCACACCGCGACAGAGCCGGCGACAGCAGCCTGTTGGCTCAGCCAACAACCCCGGGATTGTTCCTTGTTTGGCCTCACGCGTTCCATTTCCTCCTCGGGCGCCCCGCACCGCCCCCCGGGGCGGGCTCGCTCCCCCCGGCCCCGCTTCTCTCCGTGTGCCTCCCCGCGAATCACACGCTTCCCGCCGCCGGCAGACGGGCCCCGCCGCGTTCCCGCGGTTCCAGTCATTAGTGCCGCAGCGGGAGCGCCGCGCGAGCGCCGGGCGCAGCAGCGCCGCAATTAACAAACAAACGCCCCGTCCCGGCAGCGCGACAACCCCCCGGGACGGCCCCGCCGCGCTCGCAGCCCGCGCCCGCCGCTCCCCTTAAGGTGGTCTGGCTACGGCGGGGCCGCCGGAATTCCCGCCCGCCCCCTCGCCGCCGCGGGCGGGGGAAACCGGCGACTCCTCTCGCGGCCGCCCCGCGGTCCCCCGGAGTGGAGGGCGGGGGGGGCCGAGCGGGCGTGCAGCCGCCGATGGCTCCTCTGCCGGCCCGGGCGGGACGCGCCGCTCTGGGCGCCTGCCGGCGGCTGCTCGGCGAGTCACCGCCGCGGCGCCGGGCTGGCGCGGGCGCTCGGGAGCCAGGACCGGCCTCCCGGAGCTGCCCCGGGGCTGTGGGTCAGCGGCCGGCGGCGGCCGCGGTGCGGGCCCACGTCCCGCGGGTAGTGTGCGCCCAGCGCCGGCCGCCGCGCTGCGGCCGTGTCGTGCCCGGCTAGGAGCCGAGCGTCCACCTGCCGGGGCGCGGAGCTGCTCCCCGCCGTGCCTCCGGGAGCTCCCGCCGCCGGCCGGGGTGCACACGCGGCACCGCCTGAGCGCGCCCGGCCAGCGCCGTGACCCGCGGCTGTCCGCGCCTCGGGGGTCCCCGTGTCACCCGGCACCCGCCGCGACCCCGGCCCCGGGCGGAGCATCCAGCGCTGCGCTTGCACCGCGCGTGGTTCGGAGCTCAGCGCGGGGGCCGGGGCCGCGGGCAGCCGGGCCAGGAGCTCGGCTTCGCCGCGTTCCCACCCCCGTCACCAGCACGTGCAAGGGGATGGAGCAGCGCGCACACCGGTACGGGCGGCGAATCCCACGGGCAGCAACGGGGTGATAGGAAACCCCTTCCGAGACCGCCCCAAGCGCTACTTAAAACTGCGGTCGCCGTGACTGCGACTTGGCCGGGAGCCCTTGCAGGGGGACAGAGGTCCCCTGCGCAGCCCGGGCCGGTGCGTGGCTGCCGCAGCCCGCGCACCGCGGTGCAGAGCCGCGCACCTCTGCACGGGCAGGGGCCGAACAAACACCGCCACGTCCCCGGCGACCCAGCAGCACCCACCACCGCCGCACTCCGGCACCGGCTCCACCTTAAGGAGCCCCGGGGCCCGCCCCCCGCGTCCCGCCCGAGCGCGGCTGATAGGCGGACGAGGCGGCGGGGGCGGGGCCTGGCGGCACTCGCTATAAATATTCATGAGAGCGCGGCGGCCGGAGCGCCGCTGCCGGGGCCGGAGAGCGAGAAGTTGGCGGAGGCGCTGCCGCGCTCGACCCGCGGCTCAGGTGGCGCGACCGCGGCCGGGGCGCCCGGCAGCCGGAGAAGGACCCAGCGCGGGGCGAGGACCGGCCGGCTGGCGGTCACCCGCGGAGCCGTGCGCTCGGGCGGGCGGCAGAAGGAGCCGCTCCGGCCTCCCCAGCTCCGGCCCCGCCGCTGCCCGCCCGCTCGGGGCGGTGGGAGCCCGGCACCGCCTGGTCCCCGGGACGCCTCAGCCTGCTTCACCGCGCCGCCCGGGGGCTGCCGGCGAAACTTCTCTGCCGCCGCCGCCCCGTGCCCGGCCGGCGCTGGAGCAGCGGCGAGAGGAGCTGCGCCTTCCCCTGCGAAACCGACCCCGCGGGGAGCGATGCGACGGCGGCTGAGGGGCCTCCCGTGAGCCGACCCCCATCCTCCGGCGCCGAGTGGGGGCTCCCCCTCACCGGCTGCCCGCGGACGACGGAGTCCGGCGGGAGCTGCGAGACCTCTCACCTGCGACCGGCACGGAGGGGGCCGCCCTCCGCCCCCCCGGGGGTAGCCGGGGCGGGGGGGTGCTGTGGCGCCGCGCTCCCCGCGGCTGCTGAGCGGGACGGGAGAGGAGCCGGGGCCGCCGCCCGCGCGCCGCCGAGCATGGAGTGGAGTTACCTGTTGGAAATCACCTCGCTGCTCGCCGCCCTGTCCCTGCTGCAGCGCGCCGGCTGCGCCGCCGCCTCGGCCGCCGCCGCCGCGTCCTCCTCCTCCTCCTCGGCAAAGGAGCTGTCGTGCCAGGAGATCACCGTGCCCCTCTGCAAGGGCATCGGCTACAACTACACCTACATGCCCAACCAGTTCAACCACGACACGCAGGACGAGGCCGGTCTGGAGGTGCACCAGTTCTGGCCGCTGGTGGAGATCCAGTGCTCTAGCGACCTGCGCTTCTTCCTCTGCAGCATGTACACCCCCATCTGCCTGGAGGACTACAAGAAGCCGCTGCCGCCCTGCCGCAGCGTCTGCGAGCGGGCCAAGGCCGGCTGCGCCCCGCTCATGCGCCAGTACGGCTTCGCCTGGCCCGACAGGATGCGCTGCGACCGCCTCCCCGAGCAGGGCAGCCCGGACACGCTCTGTATGGACTACAACCGCACGGACCTCACCACGGCCGCGCCGCCGCCCGCCAAGCCCCCGCTCCGCGGCTCCAAGCCCGGCAGCCCCGCCAAGGCGCCCCCCGCCGCCGCCGCCCCGCCGGCCGAGGCTCCGCGCAAGCCGCGGCCGCCGCCGCCCTGCGAACCGGGCTGCCAGTGCCGGGCGCCCATGGTGTCGGTGTCCAGCGAGCGGCACCCGCTCTACAACCGCGTCAAGACGGGGCAGATCGCCAACTGCGCCCTGCCCTGCCACAACCCCTACTTCAGCCCCGACGAGCGCGCCTTCACCGCCTTCTGGATCGGGCTCTGGTCCGTTCTCTGCTTCCTCTCCACCTTCGCCACCGTCTCCACCTTCCTCATCGACATGGAGCGCTTCAAGTATCCCGAGCGCCCCATCATCTTCCTGGCCGCCTGCTACCTCTTCGTGTCCCTCGGCTACCTGGTGCGGCTGGTGGCGGGGC
>QUSF01000003.1:11327481-11542649 GCA_003676055.1 Chloebia gouldiae
GGCGGCGGCGGGGGGGCGCAGCGCGGCGGGCGGCGCGGCCGAGCTGCAGCCGGAGCTGGCGGTGGCCGAGCACGTGCGGTACGAGAGCACCGGCCCGGCGCTGTGCACCGTGGTCTTCCTGCTCGTCTACTTCTTCGGCATGGCCAGCTCCATCTGGTGGGTCATCCTCTCCCTCACCTGGTTCCTGGCGGCAGGCATGAAGTGGGGCAACGAGGCCATCGCCGGCTACGCGCAGTATTTCCACCTGGCCGCCTGGCTGCTCCCCAGCGTCAAGTCCATCGCTGTGCTGGCACTCAGTTCCGTGGACGGGGACCCCGTGGCTGGCATCTGCTACGTGGGCAACCAGAGCCTGGAGAACTTACGGGGCTTTGTGCTGGCACCTCTGCTCATCTATTTGGCCATCGGGTCCATGTTCCTGCTCGCTGGCTTCGTCTCGCTCTTCCGTATCCGCAGCGTCATCAAGCAGCAGGGTGGCCCCACCAAGACCCACAAGCTGGAGAAGCTGATGATACGCCTGGGACTCTTCACTGTGCTCTACACCGTGCCAGCTGCCAGCGTGGTCGCCTGCCTCTTCTACGAGCAGCACAACCGGCCCCGCTGGGAGGCCACGCACAACTGCCCCTGCCTGCGTGACCAGCAGCCTGACCAGGCCCGCCGCCCTGACTATGCCGTCTTCATGCTCAAGTACTTCATGTGCCTGGTGGTGGGCATCACTTCTGGGGTCTGGGTCTGGTCTGGCAAGACCCTCGAGTCCTGGAGGGCTCTCTGCACCCGCTGCTGCTGGGCCAGCAAAGGTGCTGCCGTGGCTGGGAGCACAGGGGCAGGAGCAAGTGGACAGGCAGTAATCACCACGGCAGGAGCACTTGGGGCCGGAGGTGGTGGATCACTCTACAGCGATGTCAGCACCGGCCTGACGTGGAGATCAGGCACCGCCAGCTCTGTCTCCTATCCCAAGCAGATGCCCCTGTCTCAAGTGTGAGGAGGGGGAAAGAGGCCAAAGGTTAGGGATTGAGGGACACTGGCCTGCCTAAAATGCCTCCTCACTGTTTGGTGCCATTAATGAACCCCTAATGGTCCTTATTAGCCACAGCTTGTATAGAACAATGCAGCTGGCAGAGGCCCCAGGCTCCAGCCCCCTCCTCCTTCCCCTCCATTCATATGCAGGGAGCATGTACTTCAAGGAGCCAGCTTATTATTTTGCTGGCAGAGGAGGGTAGAGGCTCACCCGTGTCTTGCAGAGGGCAAGACACAGCAGCTTCTGAATCACTCTGGACTAACAGCAGCTCTTTACTCATGCGAGGGAGGGTCTTCCTCCCCCCGTCCTGAGGTGGGAGTCTGCTGGGGACTGCAGGTTTTTGGGATGTGGATGACCAGGCAAATGCCTTACAATATTGACTGAATCAAAAAATGTCTTAATTATACACCCCAGCTAAATACGGGTTTCCTACATTAAAGGATGTATTTATATAATTATTTGTTACCTTGTACAGATGTGTAAAATATGTATATATCCAAAGCTATACAGTCTGTAAATTTTTTTGTAAAAATTTAGAGGCTACCCCTGTAAGAGCAAATATGAGTATTCTATTTTGTCAATAAAATGACTTTTGATAAATGAGTTTTTTAAGCTTTTCCACTCCTCCTGCCTCGGTTATTCTGACTATTGTATCTTTAGGTAGTTCCATAAACTGAACTACATTAATGCTTCAGGCATTACCTGTTAAAGAAGTGAGATATGTAGACACAAGAAAACAAGTCATTCAACAAGTTGTTCTGAAAAAGTGTTTGCCAAAACTGGGAGGTGCTTTACCATATTTCTTTCCTTTTTTGAAAGATGATGGTGTCTGACCCTTTAGAAAAGAGGCTCCCATGGCATGTTAAGTATCCTTTTAAAAGGAGTGTTATTTTAGGAATGTGCACACCTGCCTCTCATATCTGTTGTCTACACTTCTGGAAGCACCTGCCTTTCCTGGGATGCACACTGAAGTGTAAAAGCTTAATGTTTTAAATTCATAGCTCACGTACATTGGTGGAACAGTGAGTTGAGATTTGTTAGATCAATCTCTTCTTAACAGATTAAACTAACATCTTAACTTTTGTATATCAAATATCGTCCTTTTTCAAGAGAAGAGGTATTGTTCTTCTGTCAGGAGTAAGCTAATTTATTTGAGCAGAAGGCTGTTGAATTAACAGAAGAATGCTTTGGCAATTGTTGAACTTTTTACCTGTCTGCCCAGTGGCTCAGAACATCATTCCTTTAAGAGGAGCTAAATGAATAGGGTTAATCTGTAGGGAACTTGGTTTCTTTTGAGTTTGGGAAAACTTTGATCTTTTCACCAAACGTGATGTATAGTCTGAAGTTTCTTTCCCTGCTGCCTGGTTCCTCTTGTTGCAGACCAATTGGCCACCATGGAGCCTTAAAGTTCTTCAATTAAAGGGACATGGGACTTTTTTTTTTTTTATTTTAAGAGGAAGACTTGTAACAGTTAGTGAACACCAGAGGGAAAAGGGAGAACAGCCTTTTAAACAGCTTTTCCCTGTATTGTTAGCCAGACTGCAGGCAGCAAGGCATGGCTTGGAGCATTATAGAAAAGGGCTATGAATGCCCTACAGGTGGTCTGCTCACATAATCTCCCCAATTTAAAACATTTTCCTTTACAGGACAATTGCATTACAAAACTCCCTTCTCTTTTGGTCCTAATTGAACCAAAGAACAACTACAAGATTTTCTTTAAAAACTGAGTGTCCAGAAAAAAAAATCTATTAACTAACATTCTAATCTGTTTTCTAAAATGAGAGCACTCAGAATACCAGGAGTAAAAACTGCATTACACATTATTCCAGATATTTTTGCATCTTCTGCTTATATTCTGTCAAATTAGCAATCATTTAAAAGCAATTGGTTAGGTTGTGTGCTAGCAGTGAAAAGATAGCCCCAGGTCCCTTATTAACCTGCCAATCATGATAAGAGATGGGCAGCTACCCTGCTAATGACACAGATATCAGTCATGATTTGTGGGAAAAACCTTGTTTCATTGAACACTGACTTGATTATTGGTGTCCCTTTCAAAGATCTCCTGACTTAATAGATCCCACGTCTACAAAGTTGCCAGGAACATGAAAAGGAGTAATTTAAAATGCTCCTAACTCTTTGATGGGAAAAATAATTTTAACTTCTTAAATGCAAAGGAAATTCCAATGGGATTTACACATGGTACCTATTTATACCCCAACTGACCAGCATCTGAATATTGGCATAGCTGTAAGTTGAAATGGCCATACTATTTTTCTGTACTGCTGGAAACATTTTTTCATGTTTGTTATTAAATCAACATGGCATTTTTCCCAGCTGTCAGGTCTTCCTGATGGGGAAGACCCACATAGCACAATCAGTTCTGCAGATAAAAATCTGAGTTCCTTCCCCTCCACCGGGTTCTAGCAAGGAAGACAGAGGAGAGGCAGTCACAACTCTTTTCTGAAAATTTGTTTAGATAGATCTCTTGCAGGCTGCTGGTGCAGGTTGCTAGCACTGAGATAAAAGTATTTCTAGTAAAAGAAAGAAGTAGCCCTTTGGTCTAAACTCCTCCAGAATGAGCCAAGAGGTGCTACAGGTGTACTAAAAAAAAGGTGTCTCAGAGCTAGCCAGGTAAACAAGATGCCTGCTTTGGAAGTGACTGAGTAATAATGCAAAGGTTAAACAAATGAAAATGAGGCAAAATTGAAATCACTAGAAACACAAACCTGAGGAAATGGAGCTAAAGAAGCTAACTTAGAAGTGCAGATTTTTGTGAATCAGCATAAAATTTGCAGGTAGGGAAAAACAATCAGAAACACCAACAGCAAGGCATTTAGGTACACGAAAAATAAAAATTCACAGCTACAGGGAACTTCACATTATTGGGATGCTCTTTATCAAACTTTAAGGTTAAATTTGCTATGAAGATCCAAAATGTATTGGTGAGGTGATAGAAATGACATGTTAAGTTTCAAGATCTGATGATAAACTGCCTTCTCCATAAATTTGCCAGAGAGCTACTGAACACAGCCCAAGGAGACCCATGGCCCAAGTCCTGGCCTGCAGAGCAGGAGTGCCATCAGCATCCCTGCTGGCAGAGGCTCATCCGTGGGCAGGGGCTCCAGAGAGCTAAGGGAAAGCTTTACTGTCACTGATGTGGCCCACAGCACAACTCGTATGGCAGCATTTTGGGGGCTGGATAAAGGCAACTGAGAGCCTCCCACAGAAAAATATTGTTTGGGATTTTTTTCTTCTCTAATAAGCAAGATAACTTTGGAGAGCTCTCTTCTTTATTTATTTTTTTCTCCTCTTTTTTTTTTTTTTTCCAGGAACCTCTCCTTAATTTACATGCTCCTGCTTCAGAAAGGAAATCTTACAGATCTTTCTTCTCCTGCTGCAAAAACTGAAAAACCCTACAGCTTCCCAGAGAGCTGGCCTAGCTTTTGGTGGGCTTCCTAAAAGGAGGCACAGCAGTGCAGGTGTGCTGCAGAGCCTCAGCAGGGACACGGTACATCCCTGGGCCCTGCTGCTCAGCCCCTGGGAGCTAGCTGGAAATGTGCTCCAAAGTTTTCCCTGTGCAGGAGAAGTCCCTGAAGCTTTGATAATCAATCTTTTGGTTGGGAAGGGGCTTTGAGAAAAGAAGGAATTAGGAAATTCTTGTATATTGTAATAATACAAATATGACCAGGCTTTCTAGGAAGGCTTAGACTGGCACATAAGGAGTGTATCTCCTTTCTTACACAACATTTACAGTACTGGGGTGCTCAAAGCTCTCCCAGGTGGGGTAGAAAAACTGGAGGCAGGGGTGCCTCTGTGTACACACTACCCACAGTGTTTTCACCCCAGCTTCAGAGCCTGGGCTTTTTCCAGGTTCCCTCTGGAGGACATATCTCTAGACACCAGAAAGTGGCTTGTAGAAGAAAGCAGCAGTTTTTTACAAGAGGAAACCAGTACTGGGAGATAAGGCAAAATGCCCAAATTTAAAAAGGAATCATTAGCTGAGAAAGAAAGACCTTGGGAGAATCCCAGCTCTATTTTGAAATAAAAAATACAATACAAGACCACTTCTTGATCCCAGTGACAGTGCTCAACACACTTATGTCACAAGCACTGCGTGCAGTGCAAAAAGAGTCTGCACAGTAAGTTAACCCTCTTAAGCAATAAAAATATAACATTTTACATGGGGTAGACAGGCCACCTAATGTGAGGGAAGAGAGAACTAGTGATAATGTACATTGAAAAATGACAAAAGATGCTCCTGGAGTGAAAACTCACCTTGCTGGAGGAAAGCTTGGTGTGGACCAGTCAAACCAGCTTGTGGGATCACAGCCAGTCTCCAAAGTGCCTGTTAGAACCTGCCTGTAGCATGCCCTGCTCCTGCACCCCATTCCAGAGCCACACAGCCTGTGTTTCTCCAGGCACACACTCCACTCCCACACACCATGGTCAATGCAGCTTCTGGCCCAACAGGGAAGGCAGTGAAGAGCAATCTTCTCTCCATTACCCATCCTGGCCATGTTGCCTCTCTTTTTGTCCTGCATACCAAAACTGGATGGTATGGAAAGAATCGCCCATCTCTCCCTAGAGTTAAAGAGGCTGGGCAACAAAGGTCACCCTGAAAACAATAGGGTGAGACTAAGAATAAAGAGATCTGAAAATGTCAGTCCAAAGAAAAAACATTAAACTAGGCAGGATCCCAGCATGTGGTCATGATGAGTTCTAGGCTGTCTTGAAGAGAACTCAATTAGAAATTAGAAATTAGACAGCTCTATTTATTTTTTATAACTGCCCATCATTACTGTAATCAGGTATATGAGTTTCACTAGTTCAGCAGAAAAGATCACACATAATAAATGCTATGGTGGCATGGAAATAACTAGTGTCTGGTATTAAAATGTGGAGCAACAATCTGAGGTGACTAAGGATAGTCAAATCAGATCAGAAACTAGTACCTAAGGTCAAATGCTGAACCAAGCTTTTTGAAGGCTGAGATAACACTTCTTCACTCCTACCAGTCTCTTATCTGCGATCTCAAATCACTTTACATTCACGTGTGACTTAACAGTCAAATTTCTTCTTGTGAGGCAGAAATCGTAGTAATAACACCCAGGCTAATGAACCCTAAATGGAGTGTAGGGGAAAAACCCGCATCTCCCGACTTGGTGTGCTCGGTGCAGCTCCATTTCTCGCTCCTGTGTCCCCGCAGCACGCCCGGAGCCCCCAGCCCCATGCCCGGCTTCGCCAGGCTCGCTCCGAGCCTGGGGGAAATCAGTCCCTGCCCCATTCCCGAGGGCGGGCCGGGAGGAGCCGGTTCCGAGCGCCGCTGGAGCCCCGGCGCCGCCGTCCCGCAGTGCCCTCCGCTGGGCAGAGCGGGAATCCCAGCGGCGTTCCCGCGGAATTCCAGCGGCGTTCCCCTCGCGGCCTCCCCGCTCTGCCCCTCGGCGGAGCTTCTCCTCTCCGCGGGGATGGCAGCCCCGCTCCCTGCGCACCGCTGCTGGCACCCTCGGCAGGGCTCGCCGCCGCCGCAAGAGCAGCACATACAACTGAGAGGCTCTTTCCTAAAATCCAGCTTTCCAAGAAAAGAGAAATTTAGTCGGAGAGATGCGGCCACATTCCTGTAGATGCCTAATATATTATAAAGGAGAAAGCTGGGCTATTTCTCTTCAACACTGACTTCTTTAATATGTTGCACTAAAAACTTCTTTAATATGTTGACTTCTTTAATATGTTACATTAAAAAAGAACTGATGGATGTTCCTATCCCATCAGTTTTGCCTTACATGTAACTTGTTAAATACTTTCAGGTATGCTTTAAGTGCATTAGTTAGAAGTTCTTACCTCCAAACTTCTGTCATTGATAATTATATGTGACACTCTTCACAAAGAAGTGTTAGTCTCAAATTATTTTTTTCTACTTGAAATTTTTCAAAAAATAAACTTACAATCAGAATGTCCCATTTTTACATCTGAAATTAGAAATAGTTTCACATTACGAAGAGACTTGATTCAAAATTTGTTTGAGACATGATACCTTCATAATTTCTCAGTGGTTGAAATCTAAATGCTCTCTTTCAATGTTAATCAGAAAATGTAGCCATCTGCTTAGGAAACAAATCACTCGCTTTGGCTTTCTGACCAGATGTAGGGAGGGAACAGAATGAAACCTTTTAGGAAAGGAAGGGGAGATGTTTTCCGTGCAGCCCGTGCAGCTTTGGGCACTGTGTGTTCTGCACATCGCTGCCATCCGGAGCTGCAGCCACTCTGCAGGGCTTTCTCGCTCCAAACCTGTGGGGTGGGAAGCAATTTGTCATCGCGGGGTTTAAACTGACGTTACTTTTTCACAAAACTCTATATATTAGAGGGAAGTAATATTTTGCTATAATAAGTTGTAAAACCTTAGTTTTCCAGGACATAGAGTAGGGCATTAGGAACAGCCAGATCAGGAAACCACAGAGACCCACATGGAGCTTCATTGCTGCCATCCTCGAGCTCATTAGTGTACAAGAATTGTGTGTGTTGTTTTTAGCAGCTAAAGAGTTATTTATGGCTTCTATGTTCTCAAGCCAAAGTGAGTGAGGGGTGCAACCAGGGCAAATGCATCAGAGCAATGCAAATCACTGACAAGGCATCATGAATACAAGCTGAGCAGAATTTAAATACAATCCATGAATGAGAGGAAAGATTTGCATGAGGGAAAGAATCATTAGAATCTGATTTAACAAGCAGTACATAAAATGGGCCTTTGCAGCTTAAAATGAAGCAAAGCACATTCATGTTATACATTCTTAATGAAAAAAAAACCCAACAAAATCACAAAAAACCTAATTTATTAGTAGAGCTTGGAATAGAAATGGTTTTCACAGAATACCTTTAGATCCTGATTCAGAAACTTGTGCTTGATTGCTTTCTTGAATAGAAGTGGATCATAAGCATGTAGGGTGGCAAGGGCTATTTAAGTGCATGCCAAAGTCCTATTGATTTCAGTGAGATTTTATAAGATACTTAAAGTAAGCATGTACATAAATGTTTTCCTGAACAAGAGTGCTTTTTTTGAATTAGGGTTTAACCCATGAATTTACACAGTGCATTCAAATATAACTCCTTCTGGGAAAATAGAGTAGACAAGAATATTTTTTAAAATTGTATATTTCTGCTTGTCTTAGAAGAAGTTAATAGAAAATTATTCTGGAGAGAATTTTCTGTAAGGTCCAAAACCAACAGTGAACAATCTGTGGAAGCTGAAAGTAAATAATGTGCATACAGCAACTTTTATAGACTGTGTTGGTTTCATCCCAACTAAATTATGGAAGCTTCTGAATATAGGGTGTTACATAGATAATTTCAGAGTCTTGGAAGGAAAATGATAAGTTGTTTTACATTAAGTGATATTATATTTGGTCTTTGAGAAAAGAAGAGTATTGCTTTTTAGAAACACCTGCCATTTTTTTGTTTCCAGACAGTGGCCACTAATATTGGGCAGAAGAGACTTTTTATATAATGCCTCCTAAAATAAAATGTGACTACCTCTAAATGTCTTGTCTTTTGAAGTAATGGCTGAAGTGGCACATTCTGATGCACCCATGTTTTCCTGATACTAAGAGATCATCTGTCTCTGTCAACACTGGACAATCTTTTTATTTCTATAGAAGCATTGCTCCAGCTGTGTATTTACATTTCCTATTATATTCCTCTGGAAACACTTCTTTCATGCACTTCCCTCAGCTAAGGCTTTAGCAACAGCACACATGAGAATTCAAAGAGCTCAGTGTATGACCATATGGCTATATTGACTGTACTTGTGGAAGTCAGACTAGTATCATTTTTCCTTTTTGCATTTTAGAAGATTTTGGAGTGCTGTAGTGGTGGCTTGCAAGATGTCTTTTTGAAATCTATGAATGTTATGACCAGTGTGATTTTTGTCTTTTGTGCTCTCTTTCTAAATAATTCTACTGTGAAAATGCTATTTCAGGTCAGCAGCAATACTGTTCTCCCAGCTTAGCTTTCTGTGTCTCTTTCGTTGAATAAAAACCACTATCGTATTTGTTGAAAGGTAACATTCTCTATAGTAGTGCTTCTCTAGCTGTTGTCAGTGCTTAAATATTTCTCAACACTTTCATATGGATTTTTCCCCTCCTCCCTCCACCCCTCTCCCTCCAAGTGCCATGTTTAGGTGAAGACTGAGGTTCAGCTCAAGGCTAGGATGTGTAAATAAAGGTAAATATCTCATTACAGGGGTTTTTTTTTAAGGTAAGGCATTGTATGAACTCTTATTGAAATCAACAGTGTTAGAAATGTTGTCAGTAGGTCATGGAAGCAGAATCTGGACTCGAAGTTACTCGAGGGCCTCAATTCAGTTGCTCAGACACGAGCTCCGGGTGATCCTGGAGATTCCTGTCCATTCTCTACCTGCCTCTCCAAACGAGCATGGGTCTCCTGCAATTTTCTGTCATGTCTGAAAGACACAGGTGAATATCTCAGTTATCCTCTGGCAACTCTAATCACATGGGATACTTTTGTGGACAATTTACTGCAGCCCAGATCTGGATTTGACCAGATCTCCTCAAAGAGTAGGGGAACAATTGACATCGACCTCACAGCTATGTGATAACGCAGAGGTGTCGTAACCTTGAGCTGAACCCTCCCAAGAGAGGCTGATGATCATTTCTATCATCTCTGTTGCAAGATTTCAGTATTTCAGGCTGATGGGTTCTTTAATTGCTGTTTGTTCAAGTTTTACATTATTTGCTGGGTTCTCTCATGTCTTTGTACAAGCTGACGCAATATATAGTTTTGATTGTTCTGTAGAGAGATTTCTTCTTAGCCACTGCTCTGACCTCTTTGACCCCTTAAAAGCACTCTCTACCTTGTCTGCTAAGGATTTGGAGGGGAGAGTGTTATTCTTGACAAGGCCTTTGATTGGTATAATAATAATTTATTCAGTATAAACATAATTTATTTAAAATGTGTTATTTTAGTATCACCTCTTTTGGTAGTCCTCTCACATGCTTTCTTCTAGCTCTTTGTGATATATTAACTTCTCTATTCTTCAAGTTTTATTTTGCTGTTGCTTCATTTCCTGATAAAAATTTTGAGAGGCTATTTTTCACTTCGGTTTTCCTTCTTTTTGAAATTTTCTTCATTTATCCAAATTTCAGGACCACTTAAAGTACATAACCACGTATCCTCAAATCATGCAAGTTCCATCAGCTCCTCTAGAGAGCAGCAAATATGTTCAAATAAAATAGTAGCATGCTTCAAGCTAATATTTCCTGAAACAAAATCTTTCGTAACTCAGCTTGCTAAATACTGCTAAAGAGCAAAAAACTGTGAGGGATGAAGGTCTTATACCTGAGCCTGGCATTTTCAGACATTGTCTGAGAACTGTCCTAGCCCTGATATTTAGTGTGGAAGCCTCCCACCCTCTCCAAAAGCCAACACCAGCTCACCAATACCTTATGGCAGAGAGGAGAAGGAAGGCAACAGGGGTTCAGCCTGGGCCAGGGACCAGACTTGGATGTGCACCAGATCTGTGGGCTGTAAATTTTCCATCTTTACACAGCACTGGCAGCCAAGAGGAAGCACTCGCTCTCAGAAAAACACCCACAAGTTCTCCATCCTCCTGCCCATCAGTGGGCGTTTGACAGATGGGACTCTGGCTCCTGGTGTGCACTAACTGGGGCTTAAGGGAACCTGGTGCCTGACAGTGAGCCACAATTCTTTTATTTTTTGGGAAAAATAGCCAAGGTAATGTAAAGTCTTCCTAGCTACAGACCTCTTCAGACTAATGCCACCAGGAGTTTGGACCTAAATGCTACATAAATCTTCAAGAGAAAAACAAAGGTCCCTCTGTTCTTTGAGACCAGTCTCCAAGCACAACTGACAGCTGCCTGCCCCAGAGCTCACACAGCTGGCACAGTCCTAACAATGCAAACTCATTCGAATGGGGAAATCAATATAACAAAGCTTCCAAAAACATGCTCATGTTCCCAGACCTCTCTCTGGTAAGGTTTTCTGCCAATAAATCTTCTTGGCCTCTATTGACTGTCTAAAGCAGCTTTTGCAAAGGTTTTTCTCTCAGTTAAAACCCCAGAGCTGCAAAAGGTCCATGGCTGCAAGTAGAGCAGCTTTTCCTCAGTTTCCTATGATCTGCATTACATGTCATCACCACAACCACCTGTGCTGGTGGGATTCCCTTCAAATTACCAGGTAGCCAGGTAGAAATGGGAACCACCTTCCCCAAAGTCACCACCTGACCTCTGTTAGACACAAAGAATGCTGGGAGACAATTCTGGACAGACAGAAACTGTCACCAGTGTTAGAGAGACTGCCAAGGCCACGACAAAGCAAGGGAATCCTTTCTGGAAAATGGATTTACCATGAGTTGGCATCTTCCATTGCCTCAAGGATGCTCAGCTTGTCCCAGCATGGTAGCATAACATGGAGGAGAAGATGGATCCAGTCAGGCAAAGAGGGGGAAAAAGCAAGGAATGCTTTTTACACAGCTGACAATTGTAATAAACAGTTTCCCTGTCTGGCCTTAGCTTTGCCACAGTTTCCCAATGCAACCCTACAGCACAGGATTAGCTACTGAATTCTACTAAATTCTCACCAGCAGAAGTCCTCAGAGTTCAAGGTGTTCAGTCTGTATTGGCAGGGCCTGCAGGCTGCCTGAGGGATGCAGAGGGCAGCTCTGTAGGGACTGGAGAGACATGAAAGTTGTATTTTGGTGCCCCAATTGGACTCTTCTTATGATGCCTGCACATACTCCAAAATCAGGGCAGAATTTGTATAGAATTTGTGTGTCAGCAGCAGTGTGGGACTATATTGCAGCTGACCTGGTGTCCAGGCTCTAGTGGGTTGAATCCCAGGTTCTACACAACAAGAATATTATTGGTGGATACCAATGAGCATGTTAACAGAAATAAACAACTTAAATATTCTGTTTAAGCCTTTGCTTTTAATTTGTAGGAAAACTTCTCAGAAGATAAAGTGTGCTGAGACAAGTTGTTTCTGGAAATGAGCCTTGTAGGAATATTTCAGGAAATTCATGTATAAATAAAGCAACTGTTTGGATGTTTTAACCAACCCTGACTCCTTCCCCCCACTATACTATTTTAAGGATTTTTGCTGAAGTACAGAGGGCTAAGAAAATAGGGAATGTAAGACTGTTGTTCTAAAGGGTTGTCAATATTTCTGTGCAAAAGTCATGGAATATATTTCTCAGATATGGGTAATTTGAAGAAAATATTTCCTTTTTATTTGCACATTCTAAAGTCTATTAGTATAAGCTGTGAAAATTGGGATTGATTTATTCTAAATTGAAGTAGCTCTGTGTTTCATGCAACTCTAGCCCATGAGATGGATTATTACCACATCTGTCTATATTACAAAAAAAAAATCTATGTTTGGACTATTCCTTAATATCAGGTCACCTTATGAATTTCAGAGTTTGGTATTCTGTGGGATCAGTCCTGAGTGACTGATGGGAGACCAAAGTGAGGCTGCAATGCAAATCCTGTGCTTTTCTCCAGTCATTCCAAGGTTAGGTCCCATCAAGTCATCAAGTTGTATGTGAAAGCCTCTGGTGAACCTGGACAAACATGTATCTGTCAATGCATCACAACTGGTAAACTGTGCTACAGATATTCATTATTTATGTTTCAGAGAAATGCTTTACAAAGATGCTTGCTAAAGAAGAAAAAAGCTTGGATTTGTTAGCCAATGCATACAAGTTGTTCATCTGCCTACCTTTGAATAGCTCCACTAGACCTCCAAAGATAGCACAGAGCTTTAAAGTTTGTGCCAGAAAGAAAGAGCTCATGGCACTGTATATTGTCTGTCAGAAGTAAGAATCACTCACACTGACTCATAGAGAAATGAGTAGAAGGAGTGGGTGTCTAAGTGGGTGTTTAATTTGTCAGGACAAGTGGGGCTCTGAAAGCATCTTATCCTGGTTTCTCTTAAAAAAAAGTATTGCCTATCTTCAATGCAAGGAAGCAGCAAGTCATCACAGGGGAAAATGCAATATTTTATTCTGCTGGGTCAAAATCTCCTGTTTATTTCCATTATTGTTATTTCTTTTCTAAAAGTAACATTTTCAGTGCCAGAAAATGCTGTGGTGCCTAAAGTCTTACTGGCAAAATAGATGCTACTCACATAGGAAAGCCAGAAATGAAGGAAATTACTTCTGATTGCTAAGCCCAAATCCCCCATCGTTCTCGAGAGCACCATGTATAAACCTCAGTTTCTAACAGCAAGCTCAAAATGTCCCATCATCCTCACTCAGTAAATTGTTCATCAGTGAAACCTTTTCAAAGCTAATCCAGTACTCAGCATAAAGTGTTACCTGCAGACACTGGAGTGGAGACAGCTGTCTCCCTCCTGGCATTTCCAGAGCAGTGTGAACAGCACAGGATTATAAAACTGTTCTCAGACTTAGCACTGGGTGTGCACTCCCATGAATAAACTACAGCTGTGGAGATGGCCTGGGACCTCCTGCCTGCCAAAGCAAATGGAAGGAAGAAGACAGTAAAGTGGGAGAAATCAGAAGCTAGTGAAGCAGACTGTGATTGTAATCTATCTACATGGCTGCTGGATAATTTTAACAGAGATGCAGTTGATACATTCTGATGAGATTTCTGCCTTAGTGAACTCATCTTTCAGAACTGGCATTGCTGGGTATCACAGGCCAAGAGTTCAGGCTGTGACTGAGCAGAGACCATCTAATCTGCAGAATATTTTAGCAACTCAATTACTGTGGAGAACATCGGGCTATTAAAAGCTGATCAAAAGACAGAAGTTAACGAACAGCCTTTTGAACTACTCCACTGGCCTATTTTTTGAGATGTATTTCTTTATTGTCCTAAAATGCTACAAACAGTAACAATTTATCTGTTCTCCACAGTAATCACGACATTAGAATAATATCATGCCCAATTAATATGCTCTTTAAGGATTTATTTTAGAAAGCTAATAATTGAAATAATGATGTATCATGTAAAGGCAGATAATAACTTGAAAGAATACATTGAGGAAATCTATACATTGCTAACTTCAGATTTAACACTTATTCTAGGTGAAATGAGATATTCATGGAGAACAACTGCTGCTGACAGGACATTATACATTCCCTAGACACCTGTCTACAGTGTCCTTCACAAGAGAAAAGAGAGTCACAGCTTTCAGTTAGCTGCTGAGAGTAAATCAAAGTGACCCAACCTAAAAAGTGAAAGAAGAGGATAAAGTGATTATAACTGAAACTTGGCTTCTAAACTAGTTTAGCTTTTCCTTTGATAGTTAAAAATATATTACAAAAAATATATTACAAAAAAAATTGTTTAGAGAAAAATGTAAATATATTCTAGTTAGAGGTAACAAAAATGATTTTTTTTTCAGTCATGTCCATACTGCAGAAACTCCCAGTGATACTTGATTGTGCTGCATAGAAAACATGAAAATTCTGTGTCTCCAGCAGCCTACTAGATACTTATTTAGCAAGAGAATTGCTATTGAAGTGCAATTGAAGATACTAAGGGGAAAAAACATTTTTAAGATATTTTATAGTTTTCCAATACAAATTTTATTTCTTATGTGAAAACTATTTTATCCTAGATTTTCTGATCAGTTCCAACTCTTATTTCCAGGGAGCTCAATTCTTTCTTTATAATCTCATGGTCAGCACCACATGAGGTTAGATGAGAAAAAAATATATATATATCTTCTGTATTGTTCCATAAAGCCACCTCAGGGTGCAAGTGACACCTGCACTTTGAGCACAAGACAAAGCTCCGAGGGCAGTTTGAGGAATATTGTGCTTTCAACCCATCTTTGAAATGCTTTTCTGAAGTATATAGGCTAAGAAATTATTTAAAGACACATCATTAAACATAATAAGAACCTTTTGTAACATTTTTCTGAGTATGCAATAATTTCTGGAAGGACTTACAAAACCAATACATGAGTTTAAAAGACTAAATTTTTGTTTTAAAAGCAAAAAGCCTTGCTGCTTCTTTGCATCACTTCTATCAGTTCTTTTCTCACTGTAAGACATCTAGACATGTCTACCTCCACATTCACTGATATTGAGCACAAGGGGAAATTACAGCTGATCTTCTTTGTTTTTTCAAGCAGATATTTTTTTGCTATTTTCTTCTTTGTCGCAGGGACATCCTTCTTTCTTTCAACATTTTTCATAGAACAGCACAGAGGAAAGAAAGAGAAAACAATTTATATTTCTGCTCTTTGTTTTTCCCATGTGGAATGTGTTTGGAAAATTGTTTGCCTGGGGTGATTGCTTGATTGGATTCTGGTGAGGATTGTTTTGAGCCTGATGGCCAATCCAACCCACCTGTGGCTGGACTGTCCATAGAGGGTCACGAGTTGTGAGTTAGATTGGGTAGTTAGAAAAAGTAGGTTTGTAGTTTTAGTATCTCCTTTAAATAGTATATTAATGTATTATGGCATAGTTGTAATAAAGAAATCATTCAACCTTCTGAACTGGAGTCAGACATCATCATTTCTTCCCACCAAGTTCACCTGCATTTTACATTGTTTCTGCCCACTGTGGATGTCCCTCCCAACCATCACTTTTAATTTCATTGAGCTATAGAAGTTCACAACAGTTCAAACTTCCTTTACACTTCTTCTCTTGCTGACAAATCAGCTGACCTTGTTGCATCTTTGTAATTAATCAATGTGACTTGGACATATAGTAGTAAAAGACTTTGAGTCATTGCCCTAGGAGCAGGTTGTTGGTGTCAGAGGTTTCTATTCACTCCCTGGGGAAAATTCCATACCAAATTTTTCTCTTTTAATATGCAGTTTTTATAAACATATTAAGTGCTTATTACACTGACTCTGAATTATGCTTCAATGGACCCACAAGTCCCAAAATCAGCCAGGTTTGCAGAGATGCAGCACAATCCAAAGGCCACAGTCTCTGCAGACAAATGAGACATCCACTAATTTCACTTTCCATTTCAAACACAAAGAGGATCTTTCCAATTTCAAACGAGACTCTTCAGTCACTAAAAAATGCCTAACCAGAGAGCAAAAACTCCAAACTGTGTCCAGCCACAATGCATTTATTATTTTTCCTACCCTATTTATATCTCACTCTGTGGGATGCATGCAATAGACTGAATCCACATTTACTCCTTGCATTTCTTCTCACATCTGAGAAGATGCAATGCATCATAAAAGGTTTCATTGTTGCAGTGTTTTGTCAGGGCATGTGTAATCAGCACAGACCCCATTAAAGAGGCTTTAGAGAACGAGAAGTTTAAATATTTAATGTATTTCTGCCTATGATAAGTTTAATAATTAATGCTGCTTCTACCCTGAAAATGACAAATCACACAACAAGCACACACAATAAAAGAAACAAACAGAGCTAATGGAGGGGAAAACCTTACTTGGAAGGTAGTAGTTAAAAATGCCTGTATCCTACCTCAGTATCCCAAAGTACTTTGCTCCTGACCCCAAGAGCAGTTCGGTCTCCCTGCTAAGCCACCTAATTTTGGGGGAATGCAGAAGAGAAGGGATAATTTCTAGTCTTTACCTTATACATGTGAGAAATAATGCACAGGTGAGATGAGCCTGTCTTGAAATCTTCTGCACCCATAGGAGAGAAAAGGTAGATGGTGAAAGCTGTTGTCTCTTCATGTCCTGCACATGGGACCCAGCCCTTGAGTTATTACTGAAACTTGTTACATGGCAGCCCAAGAGCAAGACTAGACCTGTGCCTGGTCTAAACAGCATCACAGCTACTCCAGCACCAAGCAGGAGCTACAAATACCAGATCTCAACACCCTCGGAATAATTTGTTTTATAAGACACTACCACCAGCACATTTCTCTGGGTACATGCTCCTCCACATCCACTCCCACTGATGATCTGCAGGTATGTGCAACCTTCAAACCCCACTGACTTGTAGCTAAAGGAAAATTCATCTCACGCACTGCTGTGCTGTAGTGCTGGACCACGCTTATGCAAATGCAACAGAATTAACACTGAAGGAAAGCACAAAGTGTAATTGTAATAAAACCTTCTGTGATTCACTCAGTTTAGACATGTTTTTAAATTATTAGCATTATAAGTCTGTCAGACAAAGAGAGTGAGCACTTTGATATAGACATTGCCACTATATCCTTCTTTCAGGGTAGAAAGCATTTTCCCTAAACCCAGGTATGAGATAATCAAATTGTGGGAGAAATAGGTATATCTAGAAAGTGATACATTTTACCTTTAGAGACCCCTAAAACAGGTCAGGTGACTCATTCCCAGCTCCTGGAATGGAGAGCCCACTGTGACTATTTAAGGCTGAGAAGTAACACCCTGTAGATGTGTCAGTGGAGCCAGAGCATGGGCATGGCTGCTCAGTCCCTGTCAAGCTGCTGGAGCACTCCCTGACACCCTTCCAGCTCACACCTCCCTGTTGAGAAGTTCTCAAGCACAGGACCATGGCCAACAGCTAATGTGGATGCAGCCACTCTGTTTTGGAGGCTATTGTCATTCACACAATGGTTTGGTTTGGAAGGGACATTAAAGATAATTTACTTCCCCTGCCATAGGCAGAGACACTTTCCACAAAACCAGACTTGCACAAAGCTCCATCCAACCTGACCTTGAACACTTCCAGGGATGGGACATCCAGGACATCCACAGCTTCTCTGGGTGAACTCTTCCAACTGCCTCACCACCATCAAGCAAAAAAAATTTATCTTTGTGTCTAATCTAAACCTACCCTACTTCAGTTTGAATTCCTCCTTGTCCTATCACTACATGCCCTTGTAGAAAGTTGCTCTCTGGCTTTCCTTTAGACCCCTCTAGGTACTGGAAGGTGTTATAGTTGAATATCTCAGGTGTGGTCAGACTGCAGCTGGCATCAGTGTCAGAGAAAGATAATGCCCTGCCACTGCTAGCTGGAAGAGGTACTGCCTTCAAGCAATAGGATCCAGGGGTTTTAAAATTAACACTTTTCCATGAAACAGTGTTTTTATTTTATTCACTGTCTAATCTTCTTGAATATCCTGTCTTAGAGCAAGTTTTGAGAATTTAGTATGAGGAGATAAATTAGGCTTCTGAGTGTAGACAACTTATCTTTGCTAAGCTAAATTTTTTGCAATAAAACTAGGTTAGAGTAAACAAGTGTTCATATATACTCCTGGAAAACCAGGTCAGTCACATCAGCAACAGTCCACAGCCTTTTTAAATCATCTACATGCAGAAAAACAAAGATGTCACATTTTCTAAAGAATGTGTCCCTTAATGTAATACCCTTCAAACTCATATCCAGAGTTTTTGCTTCTTCTCTAATGGACCAGAGTGTCTCTGCAGCATAACCACAGCCAAGGGCTTCAGCTGAAACTCCTTGAAGCTTCTTCAGTGATGCAATGATTTGCCCTGTCAAGGTCACAGCGTAGTGTTCACTCTGGCTTCTACACCCATTCGGACTTTTTTGACCTCAGGCAGCTAGTGCTGCTATAATTTGATTGTGCATCAGGACTTCTTAGCTCAGCTGAAGGGTAGAACCCTAAAAGCTTACTCTGAACAACAGAGGAAGAAACTCCAAGGGGAAACTCAATCTGAGGTCTCAAAGCCAGGGCAGTATCTTTAATGAAGTCTTGCTGAAGTCTGGGTCTCACTTGGCTGCAGGGAGTTCCTTGGTGGTCAGTGGCACACAAGGACTCTTCAGTGCTCTGCTGTTTAACAGCAAGCTCTCCTGATACACAGCACTTATTGCTGCTGCTGCTGAGGTTAGTGCTGGCACTTTGCTGAGGGGCACCTCCAGGATGAAGAACAGCCTCTTCTTCCTCGTCAGGGAGAAGCGAGCAGGAGTCGTCGCTGGTCTGACAGATATTTGCTACTGGGGCATCCCCATTTGGAGGTGGACAGGAGCTACTGTGCTGGGCTGGGGGAAGATCTATCATGCACTCCTTGTCTGTGCAGAGGTTTGCCAGCAGCTTGTTCTTTTGGTTTCTTGCTGTCATTCTCCGGAGAGCACAGACAAGATCAGCAAGGCTGAGCAGAAAGGACAGGCTGCTGACCCCCCAGATGAAAATCATCATGATGGATTTCTCAGTGGGCCGGGAGATGTAACAGTCAACAGTGCTTGTGCAAGGTGAGTGGTAGCATGAAAAGCGGTCAGGAACAAAAAATCCAAAAAGAAAGTATTGCACAGCTGCAAAAGCAACCTCAAGTAGGGTCCTAATAAAAAGATGAATGGTATATGCCCCTGAAAAATTAAGGACACTTAGGTTGTCTGCACCACAATCTACTCTATTGACAACTGCATTTCTACAGAGTTCCTTCACATCTTTGGGCCTTGATAAACCCTCGTTCCTCTTGCACCCATGCACCAGACAGTGCATTCTTACAATGTACATGGCTACCTTGTGCAAAACATAAATGCTGAATGCAGCATAGGGCAGCAGGATAGCCACGGTGTGAATGAGCCAGAACCTAAAGTGAGACACGGGAGAGAACAGGTCATAGCAAACGTTGGAGCATCCTGGTTGCAGGGTGTTGCAGACAAAGCGCTCCTGCTCATCTTGGTACAGGGGGTAGCCTGCTAACACCACCACTGCCATTCGCAGCAGAATGATTAACATCAGCCAGATCTTCCCTACGAGAGAAGGAAAGGTAAGAAAAAGTCAGATCACGAGAAGGAAGGCAGGTCATGCAGTGATGCTCTTTCTATACATGACACTTGTTTCCCCTCTTATTAGCTCCTTTTTTTTTTTCTTTTTTTTGACTGGGACTGAAAAGCCAGTGAAAATGTGCAGCTGACATATTCCATAATCTTCATCTAGACTCAACAATGTAGGAGTTAAACGTACAATAAGCCATGCCAACTGAAACCTAATGAAAATGCTCTGATAAAAAGAGATCAAAACTGACTAAACAATCAGTTTCACTCACAGTTTTTCCTTGTTGGGTTCCGTTCCTGCACCTAAATTTTGTCCTATTTCAGTAATACAGTTCAGGTAACACAGTATGAGACTCATCTAGACAGAAAAGATTGCTCCATGACATAGTATTTATTCTTAGTCTTGGCCATGTAAAGTTTACTTTGGCCAACAAAATATCTCTGTTGTGTCTAGAATGGTATTTACTAGAAAGCTATTAATTAGTTATTATTTTTATTATTAGCAAACTCATGCAAAATGTTCGACAAATGTACATTTGTGCAAATGTGCACCCCAGACATTTCTCTCTGCTGCTTCTTTGGTTGCCCTACCTTGGCTGTGATTCCCAACCTTCATTCACCTCAGTGATCAGCTTTTCTCCATTCAGACCTAAAGTTCCTTTCTATCAAACCACTCAATGATTCTGTGAAAATCTAAAACCTTTTCCTGGGCAAGATAGGAAGGCTTAAAGATATACCATTCTGCTGTCAAAAGTTAAAAATGCATTCTGTACAAACACATATTGAACATCTGAAGTTCAGTTTAGCATTTGAATTTCTCATGTTTTCTTTTGAATCCCATCACCAATTCCCTATATAGTTTTGAAAAAGTAATTTAATTTAATAATCCCCTACAAGAAAAGAGAAAAAAAAACTGTTTGAAAACAAAAAGGGGTGGGGGGGGGGACACACACCAACATTAAAGAATTATAAGATTAATCCTGTTTTAAAGTATTGTTAAGACATGAATTGTTAACACAGGCAGAGAAACAGCAAGAGTCAGTGACTAAAGAAGTACATTGTACAGAATGAGAAATGTTCTGAAAAGCTCAAGTCAATAGTGAATGCACATCTCACATGCACACAAGGTTTTGTGTGCAATCTGTGAAATAGCACCAATACACACTATAAAGGCTTAAAAAAAACAACATATCACAAAGCACTTTTCTATATGCAACTATTTATCAGTGTTGCCTTAGAGAATTTTCTTCTGTATTTCCCATAAAGCTATTTCCCAGTAGTTGGCGTGAATTTATAATATTCAATTATTTCCACAACACCATGTGATACCTATTATTGTACTGAACATCCAGTTCAAGTGCCCTCTAAAAACCATTTGTGGCCAGTAGACTGATTATGGGCTAGAACAGTAAAACTGCACTCTGTAGTGAAAAAATATGAAGAATATCTAAGGCTGATGAGAGATCAGAGAATGTGCTGCTCCTGGCAAAATAATATATTATCCAACCATAAATAAATTGAGGCTTTTCCATTTTATCTTTAATCACCTGAGTTGTAGTGGTGGTTTTGCTGTGTTTCCAGCTTCCTGTGCTTGCTGGCAGGCTGTACTGTTACTCACTTTTGACAATGGGTCAATAGGAAACACCAGCTCTACAGAATCTGTCATCTTTAGCAAACCATGTTTCATCCTTTGGTAGCATTTTTTTCCCTGCGAGGACCTCAAAGTGTTCAAAGCTCATTAGTTAATTAGGCTCAAAATACTACATGTTATTTCACTATCAATTTTTAATTTGAACATGTACGATAGGGAGTACTGCTTAAGCAAAATCAATGGCTCCTTAGGAAGTAGTTTAGCATGACATACATTTGAGAGATAACCCCTCCATGCATCCCCGTCCCTAAAGACCCAATTTTGATTTAACACACAAGAACAAGCCTTACCAGCAACCCTGCTGGGGCTCAGCTGGATGCTCCCTGCAGTGCACAGCATAAACTACAGCAACTGCTGCAGGCAAAGATTCTTTAAAGGGCCCTTGAAAGTTTTTCTCTAGCTCACACTTTGTTCAAAGTAGCCAATGAAAGAAAGAGGAACTGAATCTTATTTAAATAATAGGGGTAAAAAATAAACAGCAAACTGTTAGCCAAAGAAAAGACAATGGCATTTTGCTTTGGTTTGCCTTTTTTTTTAATGCATACTATCCTTATTTGTTTACAAAAATAAAGAATAAAAAGCAACAATTAACCACAATGGTAGTAACCACAAACTTCTTCCTGTAAAAGAGAGTGTCATCATCTTTAACTTTTTTAATTTGTTACTAAAGCTATTGCATACATTCTACCATTCACTTTACATGGTGTAAGTTCAGCATTACTTCTGTGTGTTTTTATCATGATTCCTTCTTCCAGCTGACAGGAAGCCCTGTCATCAAGAAGACCCAAATTTGAAAACATTGCCAGAATATTTTATGTAATGTTTAGGAAAAATCAAAAAGAGAGAAGTAATCTGTTTAACAAGAAAATAAATACATCTCTTCTATCAGGTATCAAGTAAACAACTTACTGTATAGATCACAGAACCATAGCCTGAAAGTAAGGTTGATTATCAGTAGAGCACTTGGTGGCTTCAGGATATGAAGCAGCAAAAGGAAGAAGAGAACTCTTTTAAAGTACTTACCTACAATAGTCACATTATAGTTCAGAGTGACTATCAAAAATCCCAATGAATCCCAGTGCTCCATGTTTGAGCAGGCTCAAAACACTTCCAGCTCCTGATGTCCTAACAGTTTTGTCATTTCCAAAGGAGATCAGACCTAGACAGGGAAGAAAGTGGGTAGAAAAAGGGAAGTAAAAAAGAAGGAATTTTTGCTAAGGGTCAAGGACAGAAATCAGGAACTCAGCCAAAACAATATGTTGATGAAGGATTATTTTGATGATTTGAATAGGACTGTTAGTTTTGCATGTTGATCTTCTTCAGGCTTTAACACATTGTCTTACAAAAGCTCTAGCTTGTCAGATCCAATTGCTCCTACCTCTGTGTGGATCCTCTTTCCAGGCAACTGCAAGTGGACAAACAACAACAGGAGGGATCTCTGCCATTGTAGACTATTCTTACCCTCCCGGGGCATACCAGCCTCCTGACATTGCTGAGATGCTTCAGTGGTGAAAGACAGGGAGAGAGGAAAAAATAGCATAGACAAGGAAATTACAGAGACCTCTCTGTCTCCCAACAAGAATTGCAGATGAATAAGAGAAGGGGATAGCATCCCTGTGTTTGAAAGACAGCTTCAGCTCAGGTCACTGGAAGCTATTCCACTGAAATTTCCCAAAACCACTTGGTTTCTAAATCCAAACCTCCTTGACAGAACACCATGGCCCTGTCAATCACAGCCACATCAAACCATCCTCTGTGTGCTGAGCCAGCCACCCAGCAGGCTGAGCCTCCCTGCAGGCAAGACGAAAAACAGGAGAAGCTTTAAAAAATAAAAATCCTAAGGGTGGGGTTGGTTTTTAAGATGCCATGAGTCACTCATTTTTAATTTATATCAGTCCTTATGGCTGAAACTGCTTAGTACTTCACTCCAAAGTGAAGTACTGCTTGGAGATCACTCAAAAGATCTTAAAGGTGATTGACCATCATTCTCACACCCAGCAGCTCCTCAGCAGTGGTGGAGGGAGCTCCCACTTGCAGCAGAATGCCCGTGGGCTCAGCAAGATGCGACTGCACAGCATGTCCTGGACATCATGCCACTATGCTGTACCTCAGGAAAAAGCAGGGGTGAAAATAACACTCAGCTTTTTGTTCCTTGCCTCACTTTTCACCCAGGTTACCTTGGGGAAAATAACCTACCACCATCTTTCATCCTCTGTTCCACCAGATTTGGGAAGTTGCTCTGTCCTTTTTAATCTGGGCTGTGGCAAGGATGAACATACTGTGAAAACCTCGTCAGGAAATAGTGGCAATCCCTACAAAAGCAGCTGAAGAAGGGGTCTGTGTGTGATATAGCAAGGGAGAAAAGTGATTTCCTGACACCTGGGGGGTGCCAACAGCCCGGGCACAGGCTGGGCACCACTGCCCTGCTGCTCTGGGGGAGCAAGGGGAGCTCAAGGGAGCTGTATGGAGATACTCCAGGACTTGGGGGCACTGCAGCTGAGCTGAACTTTGTGACTGAGCACATCTTACCTGGGTAAAAGGTAAAACTAATAGTTACATAAAAGACACCTGCACAAAGACTTTCTCCCCAGCTCTCTGCTGACAGGTTTTGCAATGCCTTGGCAGAACACACTGAGCATCCTCTCTGTAGTAAGCACCATCCTAAGGACCCTAAAAGTGGGGTTTGAAAAGATGGCCCTTCAAAATCCTTTGTCTGTTACCTGTGTAAAAAGATTTTAATTGCAGTAGTAAATACAGAAGTATTATTGGTTTCATAATTGAATTATATATATATAATATATATATATTATATATATATAAATACTTGCCAAACTGCCATTTCTTCTGTTACTAAGTTTTATTTATGGTTTGTGATGATGGTTTTAGGTTTATTTACTTACACATATTTTCTTTTTCTTTTTTTTTTCAACCAGAGGTGTGTGTGTGTGAGAGAAGCAAGGGAAGGAAGGAAAGCTGGAGAAAGTCAATAGAGAAAAGATGCAAACAGCCAAAATATGAATTATGCTGAGGTATGAAGGTATTCCTGGTTAAACACCCTTTGTCAAAAATAAAGTCAGGAATGCCAAGATGGTAGAAGGATATGAATGCTCAGCAGCTGCATCCACACAATAGGCTATAAATTGTCTCTGTCAATATTGTTGGTTAAAATATCCTTGCTTGTCATTGCTGTGAGACCTCTACCATTTGTGGAAGAGGGATAACAGCTAGGAATTTAAGCCCCCAGATTGTTGCCTGAGAAACTATACCAGGCAACAACATCTGATCCCACAGCATGGATGCACTGAGATAGGATGGCCCATTTTTTTCTAAAAGAAGGCAGGCACCCTCCAGAGTCACAGTGGAGCTTAGCTTAGGTCAGAAAGCTTGAATTACATTTTAGCTTTTTCAGACAACTTTAGCTTTTTTTAATTTTAGCTTTTCTAGACAGTTCATATCTCACTTGAATCCAGTGCTTCTCCTTTCTGTGGTGTGTCCTCTTCCCAAGCCTCTGCCATCAGTCCACCTTGGGCTCCAGTCTGTGGTGGTGGTTGTAAAATGTTTGGTCTCCACAGAACCATAGGCTTTAGTTTCCTCACCCCTTGGATCAGCACTATTATTTCAGGCCAGGGTCCCCATCTGAAGATTTTCCACATCATGGCTGAAGATATTCACCACACAACCCCCTCATTTATTATTTATCTTTAGCTGTTCCCTGTATTCCCTGTTGGCCTGTAAGGACTATAGAGAAATAGGGAGACATTACAGACATGGGTGCAGCAGCAGCAGGACCCCAGCTCTGCACTGCCACCAGTGGGTTTGGCACCATTTCCCACATCAGATGATGGGCACAGCCCCCCCACTCCACACACTGCAGCTCTAGAATCTCACAAACAACCCTTCCCAACTTAAAAAGCTGTCAAATCTGTGAACTTGCACTACATTCTAGTTAAGAGAGGCAGGTAGAAAAAAACGAACATCGTATTGGGTAAAGTTAAACTTTGAAACCCAGCAGTACCTCACCACATCTGATTTAAGGAAGGGCCCTAAAAAACACTGGAAAGCTTTCAGAAACAAACAATGAAACATAAGACACAACTTACTTTATTTTAAAATTCACAACTGCTGTCCACATTTATAACCCCTTATCATAGGTCTAGGGCTTGATCCTGCAAAAATCCAAGACATGACTCCATCACTGTGAGAGACCCATTTGGAACTACTGGGACTGCATCTCACGGCAGCGTGGACCTGTGCCACCTCCTCAGGCTTAGACCTGGGTCACTTCACAGAGCAAAGACACTTCAGCTAGTCCTTGGCTCAGAATGACATCCAGAGGTAAGACAGAGTTAGATGGAAGCCACTTCAAGATCAAATCTGTCACCTGAATGACAGATCACAATCTACATCACACATCAAAAAAATCCCCCAGAAAATAAAGGCATCCCTCTGGTATAGCAAATCCCAAACCCATCTGTCTTACCCAGTCAAGATCTACACTAATGACACCAAAGTGAAGTGAGAGTTACTGAGGGAGACTGCACCCTACACTGCACCTGGCAACGAGGGAACATTCCTCTACCAATTTAATTAAGGTTAAGGCAAAACAGGTCAGCATAGCAGCTTCCCTAATAGACAAAGGGATCGGGCATTTTAGTCCAGGTTTAGTTCAATTTAAGAATGAAAAAACACAGATGCATATTTTAAAGCCTAAGTTAAAAATCTACTTAGAATTTTTCTAGTTAGCAAAACTTATCTGTTAGTGATGAATCTTGTAGTAAATCTAGCTCATCTGAAGGTGAATTGTGAATGAGGGAAGGGATGGGGGGAATCTATTTGGAAGGAACAGTAAACATTAAAAGGCAATTTATCTTGGTGGCCTTATTTTAAAATTTGTGAAATACAGCAGAAGGGGAGAGAAAGAAAAGAGCTAGCCATGAAGGACAATAGCAAATTAGTAGGAAAAGCTGTCCAGAACAAATGTTCTTTTTAAGACATTTGTGCTACACACACACATGTATGTAAATCCTCGCAGCACTCACGCAGCCAAGGAGGCAGCACAGCATGGAAAGCCCTTTGCTCTGTGCTGCAGGCACATGCAGCACTGCACACTTTGCATTCCCTGGGACCTGTCCAGCTGCCACTTGGGTGTTGCTGCTGCTGTTTGAAAGGAGCCTGTACTCAGACATGGAGAAGGTAAGGCAATCACAGCTCCAGCTTTTGGGTACAGATCCTACACACACTGAGGTAGCGGAGCAGTGAAAATTTTCCATCGTGAAATATTCCATAGGGAGCTTAAACAATGTGTTCCTATTCCCCACTGCTCAGCCCCTAACTCATCAGTCTCCAGAAGCAGCAGAGTTGAGTGCAAGGAAAGGAAACTTCCAACAAATGCTCCTTCCTCTTCCCCTGCTCTGCCTGCCTTCCATTGCCAGGGAGGAGCTGCATGTCCACATTTTCAATGTACATAAATGCCAATGCATGTGTGTCTAAAACAGCTCAGAAGGACACCCAGAACAGTGAAGTTCAGCTCATTTTTTAACTGCTCATATTGATTGGATTCGACCTTGCTGACTCCCACACCAGCTCTGTGCTCTTGGACGCCTAAGCCTGGTGCCTCAGAGCCTCACACGTGTTCTGTTGTCTCACTGCTCCTCTACCAATTTAGTAAACCTAAAAAAAGACTGTTCTACTGCATGCTCTTAAGGATTTAGACCGTTCTCCCACATTGTCTCAGAGTCCCTTATTCTAAACGTCTGAATATTCAGCAGTCGTATTTCTAAAGGGAACCTGCTTTTAAGAGGATGACAAATGGAAAAAAGCAGCTCTTCCTCAGACTTTGGTTCAGAAACTTCACAGCTACTCAACCAAGAATTCTGAACACTTCAAGACAGATATGAAGGAAAATTAAGTAATGGAAAATATATTCTCATTCAGGAGCTCAGGGCTAATTTCTGCAAAAGTATTTAATTTACTAAGTAGTAAAAGTACAAAATGAATCCACTGGATTTTCAACAGCACATTATTAATACCTATTTAACTCCCACTGAAATTTGTAGCTACATGAGTACATGACATTATTACTGAAATTTGCTCTGCTGTAGTATTAAAAAAATCTTTTATAAGAGAGATTCAAGCTCTTTTTAAAATCTTGCACTTAACATTTAACACTGAGTTTTACAGCTACCTTTCTTTACAGTACCAAATAGAGAACTGAAGGTTTGCAGTGTTTAAGGATCCTGTATTTTATGATGAAGCAGGTGATTTCATGTTTTATTAGTGCCCAAAATCTGGCGCTAAGGAGTTCTTCCCTCAAGCAGGTCCACACCTACCAATAGTAAGGCAGGCAAAAAGCATGGTGAGCTGATACCATGGAAATAATTTAAATAAAAAAAGGCCTTAGGTAATTGGAAAAGAGATTTTATTATAAACAGAAGATGGCAAAAAATCTTTGGGTCACCATATTTTAAATTTAATACTTTGTTTCCAAGTGTGAATATTTCTAGAGCTATGGAGGGTAAATATCCCTGTTTGCACCATGCATAACAAAAGAGGTTACTGTGCTGGTTCTGGATTTCAGTAAATAAATCTGTCATCTTAGATTTAACATACAGCCAGCCACTGTGGATTTAAAATAAGAGTTCTTTACACCTTCTTGTATTTCATGGCTGATCATTTTAAGAAACAAACCCTTTACTGTTGTTTCTGAACACTGACAGTACTTTTTCTTTTGCCATGGACAGATGCACTGTAACTACATGGTCATTAAACCAGGCACAAGGGAAAATGCTAAATGAAAGGAGGAAAGGGATTTTCCCCCCTCTAATTCACATATAACTTAAACTTCAGGAACCCCTCCAGGCAGTCCCAATTGTGGGTTTCTTTTAACGTGAAGAAAAGTCATTTTCACGTCAAATTCATTCCTATGCAGAAGTCAAAAAGTACACAGTATTAAGTCTCATATTTGTGTTGAAAATATGGCTTTAAATAAATAAAATATCTATCCTGTGCATAATAAAATCCTTATCCAGAAAAGTACTTCTGTCTAAAAAGAATGTGTACTTCTATCATACTGCTTCAGAATGAGAAATTTTGATCTTCAGCCATGTTTAATGAACAATGAAGGGAAAAATCTAATACTCCTCATAGTTTCTACTCACAGCTTAATAGACAAAAGAATTATTAGATTTCTTGCATCAGTATCAGAATGTACAACTTATGTACTTCTGGCCATTTAAAGGACAACATGAAACTGAATTTTTGCACCTCATCTTTAAGAGATGCACATCACCTTATGGTTTTATGAGGTTTGTTTTGACCTTAAACTGTGACCTGCTAATAGTCTGTATGTCTAAGTCTAGTGTGGCTTTGTAAAAAGTCATTTAAACAAAATTCAGATAGGTCAACCTCCATAACATTAGGAAAAATTACCCCAAATTTTTATTTCAGGATTTTAATTTGCCCTCAGCCCCAAACGTTTGCTTTACAATACAGACCTACTATACCAGGTGCCTAGAGTTTCCATGGTTTCTGCTTTGTTTTCTTCCAGGAGCCATTTTTAATAATCACTACTAATGAACTCAACACATACTGGGCAGTAAATAAGCAATTCCCTCCTTAAACTGCAATAATATTTACATTCTATGTATTCTACCAACCAGTATTTTTTCTTTAAAGAGAAAAGAATCATAAAATTCAGCTCGATGGCTCAGTCCTTAGTAAAATTAATAGGAGTTCAATATTCTACTGTCATTCATTCCTTTGAAAATTTTTACCACAACATCAAAAGGGTAACAAGGACCCTGAAGGATTTATTCCAATATTTTAGAGAGCAAAGGAAAACAGACAGGAATGATCAAGAGTGGATTTCCCCACAGGACCCATCCCCAAGGCAGGCTGGGAACACACAGCACTGCTCCCTACCTTGGAGCAGCTCCCAGTGCTGTCCAGAGGAAAAGAAACCCCACGATGGATAAATGCACTGGCAAACATCCTCCTGGGGTCAAAGCAGAGAGCAGTGGGACTTTGTTAGGAAGGTAAAGCACAGCAGAAATTGGGCAGTGTTGCAGCATAAGCCACAGCAGAGGTCCCATCAGGATGGCCACGATACAGTGTCACCACACAACCTCAGACAGCACCAACCCATACACAGCAACACCTTGCCACAGAGAAGGCTTCAGGTGCTGCCCGTACAGAGTAACACCTCAGCACTTCAGAGAGCTTCAAGCATCCACCCTTCTCGTTCTTTAGCCCAATCTTTTATCCCCTGATGTTGATGCAGTGCCCCTGTGTGCCCTCTGCTCCCTTTGGTGGTTGCTCAGTGCCCCTGGGCACTCCATGGCTCGTTGCTGCCAGTGCTTCTCCCCTGCTGCTCACAGCTCTGCCCACTGGGGATGAGGCTCAGCCACAGCCCCGCTCCCAATTCCCACAAATTGTGTGCCTAGAGGGAAAAACACCAGTTTAAGTCCTGTGTGTTTTTAAATGGTAGTGTGACAGTCTATTTTCCATGAAGGAGCAGGGATTACTGATTATGCCCCGTTTAATTACTCACCCCTTGCATGGCAATTCAGCCTCTCAGTTTACTGTGCCCAGCACAAACACAGAATAAACCACCTCCCATTTCTACACTTGCTCTCCTTAAGCTTTTGTCCAAAGGTGGTTCCCCCTCAGAACTGAGAAATATCTCCAGCCAACTACCTTTGCCTCAGCAAAACCCTTCAGACCACCTGGGCAAAGAGATTTTGTCACTCCAAGGTATCAAATAGCTTCCACTGAAAATTCTTTCAGTACCAGTAACAGAATTTTATTACTACAGAAAGGAACAAACACAGCACAAAAAGACAAAACAAAGCCATTAGCTCAATCTTTCTGCCTCCTCTGCATTATGACAGACACTTTGCCATTTCAATCTATTCTACAAAATTGCTACCAATTACTGTGTTCCTGACACTGTTAAAAATTGTATTTTCTTTTAACTGGTGTAGTGGGCTGAGTGCTGGCAAACCCAGGACAACTGGCCACAGATATTTATGGATATATTCCCTTGTGACCTGTATTGTGCCTCCTAACTGCTGTTACTATTTCAGTTTCTCCTCTTTTTTCCCCCCACATTTTTTACATTTTGCTGCTTTCTATTTTGACTGCCTTCACTTCTCTTCCTGGGGAACAAAATATTTAGGCCATCCAAAAACTCACAGGAAACACCTCAAAGAGCAGTTGTTTAAATTCATTAACCCACACAATTTGCCAATGATGTTTTCATTTCTGGGGAATCAATCCAATAAATCACCAAACAGATTAATGGTATATGATATATCTGCATTCCTGAATAAACTGTATTATTTTATGTAAATGACAAAAGAAGTTATGTTGTATTTATGTATATATAAGATGACTGACCTTTCTTTCAATGGCCACAGTCATTTATATGCAAAAAAATATATTTTAGAAGGTCTTACATCTTTGAAATTTAGCATGAGTGCTTCAGGACATGCTTAAAATGCATTCTGCCACAGTAATAATGTAGTTTCTCACATAGAAAGAATCTGAAGGACAAAGCTTTTCACTTTAATGTTACAGCTACACATGTATGCACTAATTCTCCTGTTAGAGGTTTGTGGCAGAATCCCCCAGACCCGTTTCTGATCTGCAGGAATTCCTGTCCCAGGTTGTGATGCTCAGATAGGCAAAAGCAATTTTCAGTTCAAGTAATGTGGTCCCCTACCATTCCTTCCTGCCTTCAGCAATTATATGATTCATCCCTCAGGTTTAGAGGTTTCAACTCTTCTAATGTTGGTAAAGTAACCCACAGTAGTCCCTCAGCTGAGCCTGGTGTTTCAGCTGAGCTCTGCCTCTGCTCTCAGGGCAGCTGTTGTTACACGAGTGTCAACAATTCCATCTTGCCTGGCCACTGATTTAATGCACAAACCTCACTCAATACTGCTGAAGAATGTGCAGATAAACCAACAAAACCAGGTCAGGCTGGAAGGGACCCTGAGCAACCTGGGCTAGTGGAAGGTGTCCCTGCCCGTGGCAGAGGATGGGGCGAGGTGATCTTTGAGGTTCCCTTCTGGCCATTCTGTGGTGGCTACCAATTATCTGTGTAATCCAACACTAAGAGAGGCATTGCTGCTCATGCAAATGTCACATACTGGAGCAGGGAGGAGCCCAGCCAGGTGTGTTTAAAAGTGCCAGGAGCTCTGCCAGCAGGCAGATCCCAGACACCAGGACAGCCCACAGTGACAGGTACAGCACAGGAGGCCAGGAAGATGCAGAGACTGATGCATGAGATCCATGCAGAGAAAAACAGCTGCAAATCTGTGTTAGGTGAGAGATGCACTGGGGCTGCCCACTCATACTGACCCAATTTCACTTACCTGTGTCCCATACACATCCACTGGATAACACAAACCAGTGCAGACCCACAGAATTCAATCATTGCAGTGCTCAGAGTGGCAGCACAGGCTTGTGGCTGCAAGGATGAGGGTAAGGAACTTGTGGGGTGGGAAGCCTGAGTTCTTCACCCTCTTCCTCAGTCTGGTGCTGACTCAGCTCAAGGGCACTTTTCCACTGCCCCAAGAGATCCTCTTCCCCCACCCTCCTGTATCACCCACCATTTTTTATTGCATTTCAGCTTGATTTCCCTGGGAATGCACCTCAGGTCTTAAAGAGTTGATGGGGTTGGGGCTTTCTGTTCAAATCCCGAGAAATTCTGCATTCAGGAGAACAGATGCTGAAGATGTTTCTAGGGACAATTATTAAGAAGAAAAGCTGAGGAAGATAGATACTAGAGTCTGCTCTAATATTTTTCTCTAATTGTTAAAAATCAAAGCTACAGATTTCTTTTGTTCTCTGCACAAAAAGCTCTGAAGCTCTCCGTTTATACTGAAAGTATTGCAAATATGTAAAATTTCTTACAAATAGTGGAAGATGGTTAAACGTTCATTGTTCACCTAAGAGGAGGAGCTGACAGGGCAAAAATCAGAAATCTTGTATCACTAGACTTACCTATTCTTAGTAAATCAAAGATAAATGCATTCCTTAGTGGGCAAAAAACAGGTTCAAATGTCATTTTAAATAATTGCTTTTTATATTAGCAACTGCCATAGAAATTCCTTATCTAATGCAAAGAAAACCAAAAATAAATGCTCACATGCATACATGTACTGAGTAGTCAAGGAAAAGCTCAAGTCTGAAATTTAAAAAAAATCTGAAATAGAAAAATTAAGATGCTGATCTGCTATATATTTTGGAGAAAGCTTAAAACTGATTGCTTGCCCTTTCTCTTTTTCTAAGAGAAAAATATTTTAGAAAAGATTAAGGGAAAATGTCACAGCTGGGAATCAAATGTCTGAGCACAAAATTTCAGCTAACACATGGTTTAGCTATGTGCACACTTTAAGGGGCAGAACAACTTTGCTCTGCCACATGCCAGCAAAACAAACCAGAACAAAAAAAAAAAAAGCCTTTCTGATGTACCACAATGACAGGCCACCACAGAAAAGCAACAATTTCATAGTCTAGATTTCTCACAGGTCAGAGACACCAACAATTTTCTCACTGAGATTCATGATTAAATGGAGAAGCAGAAGAATCAGGCCAGTCCTTCGATCACTGACGCTTGGTGTCAGGGTGGCATGACCACAATTTCTCTAGATGAAGTCAGTACTGTCACTTTATGCTTTGAAGTATTTATTTCTGTTCAGCTGAAGGAACCATTGATCCAAAGCCTTGAATCAGGCAAATCTGGAAGATCACCTTACCTGACAAAATTATCAAGAGGCACCCAACTATTTTCCTAGGTTATGAGAATCATTCCTCTAGCTCCTCAGAGGACAGACTTAGAACAGGTGCCCTATAAAGCACTGGTAGAGAACCCATTCAGACTGTGGACTCATTCCTATGGCAGAGTGTAAGGTACATACCTGCTGGCAGTAATAAGTTAAATATTTAACGTTACAAATGCTGGTGGTGATGTACATATTTAAACCATTCTTACTTTTGTGCAAAGCAATGATGTAAGTTGGAAGATAATTTTCCATCTCTGTTCAAAACTCTGCTGTGCAAAACTACTGTAACTACAAAGGACTTGGGGTTGGGTTGCTACTACCAGGGGAGGGGGCTAGGAGGTCATTCTCTGCAATTCTTCTCACCTTCCCAACCTGTGACTTCAGCAGTGGGACTGACATGCACTGAGAGTTGTCACAAGCAGGAGACTCTCATTACTTAATGCTCATGAAGCCCCACAGCAGCATCAGGTTATCCCCTGCAGCTTTTGTTCTTAAGAGGAACTCTTACTACTGCTTTTAACATCTTTTTGGTAAAGTCTACTTTCAAGTATTACTGATTATATTCTAATAATTAACAATATGTACTAAGCTGTTGCCTACACAGGATGACCTTGTACCGGAAGGCCACAAAAGGAAAAGGATATTATTATGGAAGTAAGGTCACCACCAATACTTTCCAAACACTGAAATCATGTACCAACATCAAGCTAGTTTTGCCATTCTAATGCTTGATGATCAAGATTTGGTGTATGTATTTTACATACTCTTCTGTACCATTTTGCTCAGTACAGCCTGGTCTTCCTCCTCCCCAGATCAATGAAAAATGCTCTGCATATCCCATTGAATAATCCCTTAAATTCTTTGCCCGAGAGATTTAACACCATCACACTTCTGAAAGTACCATCAATGCCTTTTGGTACTGACAGTATAGAAAGTACAGATTCATTTCTCCATCTTTATTTTCTGGACTATTTTGAAAATATACACACCGAATTGTGCCTCATAGCCTTTCTAGCACACCAATCCCCACCTTTTTGGCCTCTCCTTTTCCTACAGCAGAATGCTTCGCTTGCCTTAAATACATGAAAGAGAAGTATGTGGCCACAGGATGATCTGTCTTGTTTAAATATAAGACAGTAAGGGTAACACAGCTGCCAGTTCCCAAGATACTGTTTCCATGGAGAGTAATTTATATTAACATCTAAAGCACAGGGGCATGAAAACCCAGAGCAGTGAAGCAAGGAAACCTACAGCTAAGAGAAGAATTAGCTCTATACTTACGTGTGCTGTGGAATCTCTTACATGAAGGTGATGTCTTACTCTAATGCCTGTTTAGAGAAGCCCTCATGTCACATGAGTAAGTCTTCATTTGCTTTTTGAGGATTCACTTCACTGCCAGTGAATTCAAAGGGGTAGCAGTTATAGTTTCAGAGATTTTCCAGCTTCAAAGTTGTACTGCATTAGTTACCACAGCACCCCAGTCCATGTGTCAGAGATACAAGGAAAAAAATGTCTGAAATTATATCAGGTACATTAAGTAAATGATGTAAGTACATTGGGAAATTGTATTTTATAAAATACAATTTTTGACATTTTGTTGTTATTTGCTGTTCTCCATCTGTAGGGACCATTGACATCTTAAGCTTTACAAACTCTTCATAGAGATTCTGGACAACTCATAGGTATACAGCCACATTTCACCATACCAAGAAGCTTGCTTAGCGTATCTTCACCAAACAATATCTCCAGGTGTAACAGCTGAAAGCCTCTGTAGATAATACCGAAACACATTACACATGGTGTAAAGGGCATGGAACAACAACTGTCTTTTTTCACACCAAATTGCATCAGGCCAACTATTCTAGAAGGAGCACAAGAAGTACAGTCTATTTGTCCTGCTCTGTCACCTGCCTTTCCTCAATTTGCCATCCTGTTGCTCTTTCTTCAGTGGGAAGAGCCCGGTGATCCAGGCCATGCAAGAAATAAACTCGAGTCTGGCTGTCTTGGATATAATCACAGAAAAGCTTGATTAGGAAGGGACCTTAAAGATAATTTAGTTCAAATTCTCCTGCCATGAACACTTTCAGGGATGGGGCATCTCCAGCTTGTCTCAGCAACCTGTTACAGTGCCACAATGCCCTCAATGCATTCAGTCCTTTTCAAGCTGTGGTTCTGCAGCCCAGCAGTTACTTTTTGTGGATTCTCATAAGATCCAGAAAAACAGGTCCACATACACTATGAAACAATCCTTTTCGACATCAAAATCTTCATCTCCTATCGCTATTGTTTTCCTTATAAGAAGCAGCTTTTCTTCTAAATCTTGTTTCCCTTTTTAAAGCATTTTCATAGAACAGTGGCCGCTGCACATCTGCCATCATTACCTTCAGTTCGTGCAGCTCAGCCTCACCAGTTCTGTGGTTTCCTCAAGATGGAGTTCACTTGACGAGAAGAAAGACAAAAACAGCAGAAAGACACTTACTGCACTTTGGGTGTAGTACAGTTCCACGTACATCTAGGTGAACTCACACAGGTATGTTTGTGTTTATAGTTGAGCTGATTTCTCAGAACCCATCTGAGACACTAAGTGGGAACTTCACTGCAGAGTAGGCAAATGTTGTCAACAACTGCCAATTCAAGTAAAAAAAGTTCTGATAACAGAAAAATGTGTTTAACGCAGAAGTGAGTAAAGTACTAAAAGCTAGGCTGAGTAGATTCCACATGAAGACCAAGAAGAAGCAGAGAGCAACATGAGCCTGCAGAGGATGTGCAGCACTTCAGTTAGGAGTTTAAATGTGTCACTGGGAAATTAAATGCTCATTACCAACTAAGGATGACTGTAAATAATTTGTTGCTTCAGGTGTTAAGATTTTGGGGTTTTTTTCTGCTCTTTCAGTTCCTCTATTCCCTCCCACATACTGCTATTTTTATATATAGCCAACACTACCAGATGTCATTCTGTCATCTGCCACCATGACCCTTTTCAGATGAGGTTCTTGTTACTGCTAATATTATAGCCAAGATTTCTGGGGAAAATCTCCAGGGGAGCTGGAGAGAAAGGTGTTAAAACACAAAGTCTTAGTTCAGATTCCATAAATGTAAACAGCAATTATGCAATATATGCTAATCTAAGAAAAATCCCAAAATCCTTAACAAACCAAACCAACTACCCTGCTATAGGATAGGATTTTGTATATTTTTAGCAATAGAAAACATGCATCATTTGAAGAACTGACTGAATTTGTGGAAGGTAGAAAAAGGTGATTTGACCATTTTGTTTTTGCACTTCATCCCATGATACCAGTGCTCCCAGTCCCACAGGACAGTGTCTGTCAGAATGATATATGTCACTAACAAACCATGAAATACAAACAGCAAATCAAATAGAAAGAGGGCTGCAGGTTGAAAGAGGAATTATGGCAACAACTCTTGGCTGCATACAGATGAATGATTAAAACCTTACAAGATGCCTTTTTCAAATATTGATCCAATTATCAACACGTAAATGACCAAATAAGTGGCCCACTGGCTCAACATATAAAAATAATTCATTAAGACAATGATACTTGAAGGGACAGGTTTATTATATCTCCTACACCTTTTCAGTTCTGAGCCAGTGACCAAAGCAATAGTGAAAACCTTAATCCAGAAAACATTTACAGCAAAACACAATGTCTTTGTGCTGTTAATTAAAATGTTATATGGTTCTCCTCCCTTCTTACATCTCCAGTGATTCTCTAACTTTGCAATGGTATTTTCCATACAGTAATGCTGAAAAAACTACACTAAACACAACATAAGCCTAAATAATAATTCATTTTTAATTACCTGGTATAGAATACCTTGCAAACAAAAGACACTTTTCAGATTTACTGACAGGTACTGTATTTTTTGGCAACCCTGGAACAAACCAGAAGAAAAAGCAAAGAATTATTCTATAACCATGAGGGAAAGAAACATCCATCTAAATGTAGAGGATTCATATGGTAAAACTAAAGAAAAAAATCCACACTTACAGCAGATTTTTTTTTTAATTCTTAGTGCAAGAAACATAACCAAGTTAATCACAGAATCAGTACTAATTAAGAATATGGAAAATTCTCCTATACAGAGGTAGAGTCCAGTGCACAAGGCTAAAACGATATTCAATAGTCTAAACAAGACTGAGCCAGGTTTTACGGAATCCACTTTTTAAAGTATCAGACTGTATGTACATACATACAATAAATAGACTATACAATCTTTAAAGTAGTTTAATAAACTTCACAAAAATTATAGTAGATGCATTGATATCTTTACATAATCCAAAGTTCATATCTCTATCACCCAGAAATGGATAAAACCAATATTCCTGATATCAAGTTAAATGGAAAATAGTTTAGCAAAGTGTTGATAAATCAAAATATTTTACATATTTTAAAGCCTAAATTTATGCTTATAAAGGATGAATTTCAAATGCTCTGAAAATGTTCTTTTTGATACTATCTGTAACGAGGTTTCAAATGCTGTAATTTGTTATAAACACTTGCCTTACATTCCATGTTCAAGGGAAAAATGGACTTGGATACTCACAGTTCTGATGCATTGGCACAACAAGAAGTGATGAGAATTAGATTATTTTAATGGCCCAAAGAACATCAGGAGAATTTATGGACAAAGCCTTCATGTCTCAAACTAAACAAATCACATTGGAAAGCCAAGAGGAAACTGTTTGGTTTCACTGCTTCCATGCCGTGGTGCCTCCCTGCCCGGAGGCCCCGGATTTGCGTCGCTCTGGGAGTCAAGTGTGCATCTCTGGGCCCCCAGGTAGCTACAAGCCCATAGGGCTTAACTAAACAAACATGGAATCTTTGTGGGTTACAACAGTAGTGCACAAAGCAGGGACATCTGCTGCCATTCCCTTCAGTGACAGTCACAAGGACAGATTGCAGTGAATTGAGAGCTTTCAGCTGTATCTTTCTAAACTGTGCAAAAAAAAAAAAAACAAACTAAAAAACAAAACCAAAAACAACTGGGGGAAAAAAAATCACCCTGCAGTGTTATGAAGCAAATATGCTTATACTGACAAGTTATTTTGTATAAGAGGTTCTTACAATTGCCAAAGGGGGAGACAGCCACAGTAAGAGCGAAATAATAATAGCAACAGAGGAGTTTAATAATCCGAGTTGGAAATTGTATTCACAGTTCAGTTACTTTTAATTTCTATAAGCACCTACACTGAAAAACATGAGGGTTTGTATTTTAGCTTCCAAATCAAATCTCCTTGTGACAGATACCTTGTTAAGATTTCCATTCTGCTCTTCTACAGGCCTTCTCATTGGAACTATTTTTTTTATTATTTTTTATTTTATACAAACAGACTCACTTTGATTTAAAGTAAACATATAAAAATTGAGAATATTGCTTGCAACAATGGACCTGGAGGTGAAGGAATGAACTTGTCAGGCCATAAAAAAAAAATCTCCTTCAAAATGGATGAATTCTGCTAAGCTTCTAATGTTATGAAAATCTGCAAAAAGGATCATAAGATCTGTTGCAAATTTCAGAGATTTGGCCCAAGTCTTATCATCATCATCTCAAGACTTTAACAACTGTATCTTTATATTATGGAAAAATAAATGATTCCAAGAACTCAGGAAGGCACACACACCCAAGTATACTATAAATAAAACACATCATGAAATTACAAAGATCTTCTGATCCCTGTACACACTTTTGGTTCAGTACTATGGTCAAGTTCTCTCTTTTGAAATACAATAAAAGGCATACAAGAAATGTAACATATGCATAATAATTAAGAAGAATAATGCTAATAAGACAGGTTACAGAGAAAAGTGCAGTGAAAAAACCCAACGCTATTTATTCAGGGGCTTGTGCTACTGTAAATACAGACTTCGTATTTCCTGCTGTGCAAGGGGAAGAATTTATCCTGGGAAGCAGCAATGAGGAATGCAAAGAAAACAACAACAACAACAAAAAAAGATATTAAGAGAAACCTTTAAGATGGAATTCTCCCAATGTCATTCCTCTAGTGCACAGTCACCTGACTACATGGTTTTTTTTCATGCTGCCATTTCCCTTCATGAGTACAGTATAATAGAAAATGGCAGAGTTTTTAAATATTTTTCTGCCTCTACTTCATTTTTTTTTCTTCTTCCAAGCACCTGATTTGCTGTTTCCTCATAGAAGTGTAAAGCTGTTAGTGGAAGTGAGAAAGTAATTGTTGCTGATCTTCTCTCCCAAACACCGATTTCTCCATTTCTCCTTCCGTTAGGTATTTCACTCGTGTGCTACACAATGGGGAGGCACTGTAAAGGCAGCTTGACAGATTTAAAAATAAAAAAATCAAAAGTCTTTTTTCTTTATCCCCCCGCCCCCAGCCCACTCTGAAAAAATGGATGGATGAAACAGTACGTCCATAGGAATATTCCAGTCTCCTCTGTTAGGAGATAATTGCAGGGGACCATCTAACCACAGTCAGATTGTCAGCACTGACCGACCGCTTCTTTGCAGCTTTCCTGAAGTCCTTGTATTTATCTTCACACAGGCGAGAAATGGCCTGCAAGAGAGAAGATGAAAAACCCTCAGTGGCACTGCCCACAGCTGTCCAGGTAAAGCAAGACGAAATGCAAATTTCTACACACAGGTGAAATTACAAAAGTCATTTCATTAAGCAAAACACATAAACACATGAAGACATTCTCCTCAAATCCTAAGTTTTCATTTCATTTGTCTTGGACGGAAGGCTTGCATTGCCTCACATGGCAGCAGAAGGACTCAGCATATCCCAAGCCTTTCCTTTGCAGATGAACCATCAGGTTGAACCATCACAAACCTCACTGAGGGAGCTGACAATATTTATCCACTTCTACAAGATAATTGGTGTATCATCCTTCATAGGTGAAAAATCATAGGAAACTTAATAAATCAACTACAGAAACTGTAAGCCTATTTGGAGAATCTAAAAATCAGGTGGCTCCTAAATTTTTTATTTCCTAAAAATCTTGTAGTAATTATATTTTCCTCTGTTGAGAAATGGTCTTGCAGAACACTCACCCTGCTTTGCCTGCTGAGCTTATGTTAACTCACTTTTCAGAAGCAGATGATCATTTCTATGTGACCAAACTATCTTATATACTTCCACAGGGAAATGAAACTCATATTCAGAATAATTTAATTCATGCTATAAATACATAGTAATTTTTAAACCTTTTGAAGAGAGAGACAAACATTATTCAAGTCTCAATTCCTTTTATTCTATACTGGAGTAAATGTTTGATGTTTCTTCTACTGATTTTAGCCAAGTTTAAAAATAGTATTTATTATGGACCTCATATGCATGAATTTACTGTTCCCTAAAATAGCCTATTAGAGTTCATATGGCTGGGACAGGCTGTGGTTGGCATCAGCAGAGATGCTAACTCTGGCAATCAAACTGCAGAGCTGCAGAGAAAGCTCACTGCAAGGAGTACTCAAGGTCAAATTCAAAAATACAACAAACTAAAGCAGCATTTTTTATTTACTCAGGAATGCTTTCAAGTTGTGCCTTAAGATGTTTAATAAAGAGTACTGTACAAACAAACCCAGTAGAAGTGTTTGATTATAACACAAGGCATTACAAATAATTAAACATCCTGGCTCCATGGTTCATCATTTCCTCTCTTGATCTTTACCTCTATAGCACAGCAAATTGAGGCACTGAAGAGTCCTTTAATTTGAATAGTCCTGCAAAGACCAGGGCCAGGTATGGCAGAAGCACACAACTCAAACATCTGAGTTCACCTAATGCTCTGGTCAAGCCAGCCACAAAACATCATTAAATTAGAGAACAAAACTAAACTAAACAAAACAAACTCAAACTCCAGAACAACATAAAACCTACCACCACCAAGTGAACAGTTGCTACTTTTTATTTGAAAACTGCAAGTATTCATATTGCTTCTTAGACTGTAACTTCATGCAATTAAAACTCCTTAATAAAATCTTATTTAATTTAACCAAGAACCTGATGGACTAAGAGAGTTTCTGTGATTCAATCAGATTTAAAATTTAATAGGTTAAAAATGTTTATCTATGAAATAATGTGCCAAGGCATGACAAAGGCGTGTGGTGAGACTTAGGTGGAGCTCAGCTTCTTTCAGCTGCCAAATCAGACTATTACCTTAGGCATCCAACAGTCAGAGAAGGTAATCACTTCAAAATTGCCTGTGTGACACAGGAAAATTTCTGTTCTGGCACTTAGACAAAATGAAATGTTGCTTGGAAGTGGCACTTAATATTTGGCATCTCTAGGCTATGCTGATGAATCATATGGAAAAGAACCACATTGCCATTTAAAGCAGCTCTGTATCTAAAGATGCCTCTTCATCTGCAAGTAAGTTAGAAAATCAACATTTGGAGCATACTTGGCAAGGTAGTTAGTCAACTTTAGTATAACATAGGGGAAAACACGAAAAGCAGAAAATTGTAAATATTTACTATTGTCCTTCAGTTAAAATAAATCAAAATAGCTATAATCACCTTTCTATCATCTGATAATTCTGTTGCTTTTATTGCTAGAAAAAAACCCCAATTTTTGACAGTTGCAAGGGGCCATTTCTCATGTCAAATCAAAACATTCCTAAAAACCAGCAACACTAATCCATCATGTGAAGTTTTGTTGGACTTGGCTGTAATGTATATATTCAGCTAGAATGCATACACATAATATATTCTTCCATTATACCCATGCATACAGAACTAAAGTCAGTTCCTCTGCTGAGCTGTATGACTCTTGTAGAGATTCCATCATTGAAAGAGGGGACAAGTAAGGAGAAAGAAGGCTGAAGAGTGGCAGTAGCAGTATAATTTTGGCTGCATGCATGTTTGTGAAGGGCAGGAAATCAGCACAGCTGGTTATGGGCTCACAATCAGGAATGCACAAAGTCACTGTGAGTCCTGCACACCTTCCAAAAACTGACAAACCAGAGGAATCTGAGCAGGGACAAACAGCAAGTAGTTCTCCTTAATTGATAAAGCATGAGAAAAGCACAACTGGTTACTCCTAAGACCCAAAAAGATGAATTTTGCTCTGTTTTGCTCTTCCTTTTCTTGCTGGCTTGGAGGGTTCTGAACATACAAACACACAGAACTGCAATCAAGTCACAAGCTGAAGAGATGTAAAGACACTTCTCTGCTTTTAACTTATATATTTTTGCCCTAGTTTTGTCTGTTTGAACCACGGGACTGTATCTCTTTAGGGTCAGGAAAACAGCACATATTTCAAAGGGTTTGAACTATGTGTTCAAGTACCATCCTGACAATAAAGATCTCAGACAACATCAGTTAAACTGGGAGTGCACTAATGAGTGCTCTCAGGAAATCTAACCTTGAGACAAGCACAATGCTAAGATCACAAGCAGCAGCAATAGGACAGGCACTTTGTGTCTACTTAACCCAAAGAGCAGAATCTGACTCATAACTAGCTCAGTACATGGGAGAAAAACCAGGTGCACAAGTAGGAAATTATGAAATAGTGGATTCAGGCTGGACACCCAACAACCTTCTTGGCAGAAAAAATTCTCCCATATTAGAAAGCAGGTCTCAGGAAAAGCAAAGGAAGCCTTGACATTTGACATAATTAAAAGAAAGAAAAAAACATACTATAACATATGCTGTTTGGAACAAACAGCATAGGCAGGTGGACAGAGTGGATGATCTAATGAAAGTTTATTTGCCATATTTAACCTGCCTGATTCTGTAAAACAGGAGAAAAAAAAAAACAAGAGGGTTCATAAAAATGGTTTCTGGCTATTACGTGGACTGGTATAACAAATCCAGGACACTTCAGTCCACAGATAATTAAAAGATAAAAAAGAAAAATTCCTTTCATTTTGTCATTTAAAAGACAAAGCTGCTTTTTAAGTGTCAATTCTGAGAACATTAAATAAGAGAAAACATCCACTGCAGATGCTTGAAAAAGTGATGTAATTTCTAACAAGTACTGCAATCTCTCGTAACACCTCTAAGCTGATGGATCTTGTCCAGCATTTCCCTGTGGTGAGGTACATTTCTTACTAGCCTTGTCCTTTTAGGTCTTTTTAGGATGTTTTTTCATCATCATGGGTATGTCAACTTCATGATGTTTGCAGAAATCACAGTGCAGATTCTGCCATGTCAGAGCTAATGCTTCTGCTTTAAATAGAATAAAATAGATATAAAATGCAAAAATAGCAAAAATATCTTATAATATAGCTATTTCTCTTATGCAACACCTTTTGTGATCTCAAATGCCATAAGTTGCTTTAATCTTAGCACTGAGCAAGTCTATCACACAAGGCAAATCCTTCCACTGCATGAAGACATTTGCTGTGAGGCTCTTGTCTTTCATCACAGACTGCAGCTTTTCTCTCAGTATCAAGAATATCCCAGCCTGTGTGGTACTACATCTACTCCACTTGACAATCCAGGCAACTGTTTTAAAACGAAGAACTCTGGTCTGAACAGCACACGAGAGACTACAGAAGTGCTGCAAATGCATTTTGATGCCTCTTGGCAAGCTAAATGCTTAACTGTGTTCAGGGAACCGGGCTATAAATTATGCTGTCAAGTAGTTTCAAGGGCACACTAATGACAACCACGTACTGCCAGGGAACAAGGCAGTTCCCTTCCTTCTGGCCACAGAATATAGAGGCAAGGAGGTGGCAGACCAAGCTGGTTCACAGCAGATACTCCTCCTCTACCCTGAAGACATCCCCTGGCTAGCAGGGTTATTTACAGCCAACTTCTGCTGGCATGCCCAATGGGGAAATGTTTAATAATACAGATTCACTGAAAAAAATATTCCATTCGTTCTTTTTAAATATGCCCTTTCTTTAGGCTAGTACAGAAGAATTACCACTATTCTCTGGCTATTTACAGCCATTTCCCATTTTTCTTTTCTTCTAAGGTTTTAGGAGCTATCATTGTTACATTCATTTGTAACCTGCTGTTATACATTGTGTGTGATATAGATGGACAGTTTCAAGAAACTGTGGGCTAAATCTAAAAGTAATTCCCTTAATTTTGATATATGCAATAGCACTTACAATCAAGACTCCCATAACTCAGTAAAACACCTCTTTTCAAGTAAGATTACAATCCAAATCAATTTTTATTTTAATATTCTCTTTAATAGAAAGAAAATCTGATGTAAATTTAGATCACACTCTATACAGAGAATGACATTCTTATTGGAGCTACCTGTGCAATTTAGGATGAATATTTAGAAAGAATGGGACATAAATCTTAAGTGAAATTTTCTTTGATTCTTTCTCCACCACTTTTAGCTCCCATTAAGAGTCACAAACAAGCCAATTAACCTTCCCACGCACCATTCCCCCCCCACAAAAATGTGCACAGAACTGCCTGCCTGTTCTGCAGGAGCACTAGGAATTTCAGAACATGCAAAGCTCAGTCTAACCCACAGGCAAACAACCTCCAGTGCAAAGATGTTATGTAATTAAAGATGTGTACTTTTAAAAGCAGCCAGCACCTAATGAAAATTTTCAAAATTAGTAACAAAATGCATACCCAGTGCAATAATGCCCATATTTGAAAATCATATCCAAAAAAATAGGAAAATATGTTGCAGTCTTGCAAAGGGCCCACAATTAGCTGATCATTTAAATCCCTCCTGTGTCTGTGGTATTCACAGTGCCCAGCATTTCACAGGTCCAGACCATCCAACAGTGCTTCTGGCATATGGTATATCCACATCTCATAAGCATTCATGACTTATTTACTGAAGGTGTGTGCTCATTTCCCTTCTCCCTTTACTAAGGGAGATAACACCATGGGAGATAACAAACTTGGATCCACATGAAACTGAGCACTTGCAGAAGAAGAACATGGAATAGCTATTTTCAGTAACATTTGTTAATATGCTGTCATTTAAGGTGGATAATCAGTTTTAAGAAACTAAATGAATGAACAACACTAAACTGTAAACGCAATAATTATAAAACTTGTGGGTAGTTTCACAAGGCCAATATAGACAACTGCAACTGAAAAGAAATGGAAAGCAAGGTAAGGTATAAAGCAAACTGGGTCAAAAAGCTGTCCCCACTGCCATGAATACTCAAAGCATAATCAAAACCATTATGAAAATCAGGCTCATGATTTTCTAATATCTCATGGGGATATCTGGGAAGAGACAGGTGAAGGGAGAAACAGCATAGAAATTCCTAATCCCCCTATATATTTAACACTGAGCAATCTAAAAAGAGTCTTACCTCAAGTTTATATGCCCTGTCCCTGCTGAGGGGCTCCAAGGGAAAACTCAGGTTATTCGCCTCTGCCAGGGAACGCAAATCAAAATAATACTTGGCATAAACACTGGAGGGAACATTAATATTGAACTGTAACAGCTCAAGAAACTGGCGTTCCAGCTCATTCCTGTGGAAAGGAGATAAACATGGAAACATATTTCAGACTGTGCATTCTGAATGTAATTTTACTTTAAATTGCAAGTGGTATAAACCAAGTTCATTTTTTATTCTTGCCATATGCAATTATCCCAGCCTAAGGTTTGACCTTCTCTACCAAGTTCTGTCGGTGTACTCACACCAATGAGGAATATGAGAGGATGCTGCACCTTGCAGCTTCTACTGCAATGCCAGTCAAATCCAGATATAAGTTTTGCTACTGAAAGGGCACCTTCATCAGTTTAGAAAGAAAACCTAGCAGGGAAAAAAAAATTCTCGTAGTTTCTACTTTACCTCCACTAGGTGGGTCTGCACACACAGCTATGCTACAAAAACACACACACACCCCTGCCCTAATTTGTCAGGATCCTCTCATAAACACTGCAAATTACTCTAACACATAAATTACTGAAGAACATATTTACTCCCTGCAGCTCTTCATAATCAATTGTTTAGAATTAGTCATGGGAAACCTGGGTTTTTCATCATTCTCTCTTTATGAACAGAATAAAGCAATTTTTCCCTTAGAGGTGCAACCAGAATTCACAGTGGTGCTCACATTTTTTTCCAGCATCTAAACAAAACATTTTTACCAAAATACCTGATAGGAACACGGCTCCTATATGAGCTCCCACCCTGTAAAACTTTGGTATACAAATACATTATTACCTACATCAATACATTAAAAAGTACATTGAGAAATAAGCCAACTAACAAAATTAAGGACTGAAAATTTTCATAAATTGTTCAGAAATCCTACTTAATACTTATGCAGGGACATGTAATACATTCAAAACAGCACTTTCAAAATATGAGAAATAAAAAAAAAATAAATGGGTGGTGGAAGCTATCAGTATTTGTTGAAAAGCCCAGAGAATGCACTGCTGTGCTACCAGTGGACATTGACTGATGATTATATTGTCTTTAAGTTACATTTTTACTCCTGTGCAAATGTGCAAGGAATATGAAATGAAAGTTGCATAGTTGGCAGTAGAAGAGGAAGGATCTGAAGATAAAAAGTACTGGTACAGTAGTTTTTTAACACTGAATTATTTTCTCCTTCTCACTCTTTACCCTTATATAATTCTTACATCATAAGCATTGTCCTTCCTTATCCTGACTCTCTGTACCAAAATTCCATGTTTATATAATGATAAATGCTAATTAATACTTAAAGACTAACTAAAAGCTGGATATGGAGTCTTTGGCTTAAAATGACACTGTTGAAGATTCCTACTTAAAAATCCAAGTAAAAAAAAGTCTATAAATAGAAACAAAATGTTATCTTTACATGTCCTTTTATACTGCCAAGATTGTACACTCTGCAAGCTAAGCCTAAAGTTCTATGTTAATTGATAATATAAAGCCTATTTTACTGGCATCAGACATTGTATCCTATTTGAAGAGTACCCTCAAAAATCTCAAATACATAGCCTCAGTTTCTTGTTATCTCCTATCTACAAGAGCTCAAAGTTGGATCAATAGATTAGCTACAGGTCAGAAAGGACAAAAACATACATGTATTTCTTACTGAACTTACGTAATTTAACTAACCACATACCCTTCTTACCCCATACACCTCCCTCAGACTGCTTTAGCATGTGCTTTCCTGGGCCACTCCTCAGAAATTCAATGTAATGCCACATACCTGATTACAGATACCCACTGCACTTCAGTACTCCCAAGTTCTCCACTCACTTTAGGCACAGTTCACTGCACTGATGCTGACTTATAAAACCCTGAAAGGTCTGCTTGATGCTTTGCAAGATACACTTAGGCTGAATGATTCACACAAATTGAAGATTTTGACCTAGATCTTCTGCCTTACTAATACAATAAAAGGCCCTGTCTTGCTTAGAGACAGATATTTCACTGTACTGTACCAGCTAACTAAAATATAAGAAAGAAAAAAAAATCCACCACATTCCAGATAGGAGGGAAACAAAATTTGGAAAACCTGACAGCAGTAATATAAGCACCAGAATTTTTGCTGGGGGATTCACACAGAGCCCTAAACACAAAAACCATGAACTACATCACCAAGTAAATATAGAGAGCTCATGTTCCCCAGAGGTTTCTGGGTTTTCAGTTTGTGAGAATCCTTAAATTTTTTAAGGAAAGGGTAAGATGCTAAAAATCCTTGAGGACAAGGACTCATCACAGTTTGGCTTAGGGAATGTGCAGTGCAGGAAAGCGCTGATGTGAGCACAGGTCTGCCATGTGAGTGTTGGTGTTATGTAGCTCAAGTGCAGCTTCTAACAGTAGTACCATCACATGTGTTTGTCAGAAACAATAACCTGTTTCCTTTCACTCTGCCTTCAAGAAGAGCCCTGAGAATTACCAATTTCAAACCTCACATTTATAACCATTCCTGAGTAATACCGTCATATGGCACAGTGTAACCTGTGACTCTGCTTCAAGCTCTTCAGCACTTCAGCTCAGGTCCCAGCTTCAGGAACACTTTAAAAGCACCCAGATTTGCCTTGGAGGAGAAGTGAATGGAGGGAGACCCCTACTGCTACCAAATACTCAAAAAGCAGGAGAAGAGGATCAAGGGGAAAAGTAACTTTGCAAAATCACTTAGATTCCACTCATTCAGTTAAGGAACCATTAGCAAATTATTCTGCATGGAATAGTATTACACACAGAAATGTGAAGGGCCTGATTTTGGTTCTTGTCTGTCTTATCTCCCTCTTTTATTTTGGAAACCTCATTCTGTCTGGATTTTTAATAACTTGAAAACTAATACAGGATACTGGGGGTGGGGGGAAAAATAAAACCCAAAAGCATCCATTTTAAATAATGGCAATAAACAACTGGGTGATCATCTAAAGGTCATTAAGATAACTTCCTTTCCTACCTTACATGTCTATTTATGTCTACATGGAGAATGAGCATGACAGTAAATGATGCTGAAGTGAATACATGCAGGGTCACTGGATGATGGGAATTTTATCAAACCATACATTTAAATATTCTGTAGATCTGTTTTCATTATTGTGTATGAATATCCAGTGGTAAAATACACTTCAAAACAAAAATAATTCATGTCTTCTATGTAAGCAGCTGTCAAGCTGACCTCATGCCATCTATCAGCATTCACCATGGTTAGATAAAACACAAATACACAAACTTCATACAATTGATGAAAGAGCTTCCCATCACCCTTCACAGCTCTTGGCATTCACTGACAAAGATAAACAAACTTCACTCACATGTCTTCGACCGTGATATCCTTCAGGATCTGGCAGTAATCCACGTTCCACACTGCCTGGTCGTCCCAAACTTTAGATGCCAGCAGAATTGCCCCCAGTACTATTCGCTTCCAGTTTGCTGGACAAATATCTATCTCTGCATAAGTTAAGAGTCTTTCAAGATATACCTGTGGAAACACATCAAAATCAAGTCTTGATCGATTTTGCTACTAAGTTGAAATTAAAAAGAGAACTATTCCCATTCCAGCAATTCTAAAACAGTAGGCTGTTAAAAATGCTTTCAAGATTATTTTATTATAAAAGTTGTAGTTTCACATACATGGCATGTTAATGCAAGGTCAAAACTGGATGTGACAAATCCACTTCAGTTGGCCTTTGCCTTCTGATCCTATTACCCATTTCAAGAGGTCAGACACCAGACTCCTAAATAGACCATTTCTTCTTTAGCTGTGATTTCCCCCTGCTAAAGCATCCTAAAGCTGAAGAAAACCCTAATGTTATATTATAATGCTGTAAAACTAATTATCACTAATTGTTAAGAAATTTATTTTCCTTCTTAAGGAAGGCAAACTGTTCTTTAAGAACAAAATTCCAAATTATTTGTCAAGCCCATTAGTGAAGACGGAAGTTGGACTTTTTATTTAGCAGATCATTCTGAAAAGACTTTGATATACAAAATCTGTTATGGTGAGACTGCAGAAACACAAAGTTCAGTAAGAACTTCCCTGATGTATGCACTATCTGGGGGTTCTGTGCAAAACACTGTCTTTTGCTTTCCAGACAGCCTGTGTAAACAAGCTCCTTACACTCTATATTGCACAAGGCAATTTGTCAATTTTGCAAGCAAAACTGCTCCTCAAATAATGAAAATACAGCATTCCCTGGAGTCATCCCTGGGAAGCAGAAAACTTCTTTAAAGCAATACACTAATGCTAGGAGCTTCATAAGCAGAGAGCATATGGAAGCTGTAATATTATGCCACTCAAATTAGCAGACGAACTAAACTTGCTTCACATCAATACAGAATTTGATTCTCTACTGTTAATGCAAACCTTTTAAATCTCAACTTTTTGCATTCAAAAATGTTTTAGGAGATTTATAATGAATACTCCACATTTATAGTAGATAGAGCATACAAAAATTGCAAAATATATATTTTCTAATGTACAGCTCTAGCTTAGAAAGAGAGAGAAAAGAAAAACAACTAAGTAAGGATTTTGTGGGGGCTGAAATTCAAAGGCACTTAGAGAAGAAAACATAAACAGATAAGAATTATATTGCAAGGAAAGACATAGAATCATAGAATAGTTTGGCTTGGAAGGACCTTTAAAAGCCATCCAGCTTCAACCCTCCCGTCGTGGGCAGGAACATCTTGCACTAGACAGGTTGCTCAGAGTCCCATCCAGCCTGGCCTTGAACACTTCCAGACATGGGGCATCTCCTTCTCTAGGCAACCTGTTGCAGTGTCTCACCAGCTTCACAGTAAAGAATTCCTTCCTAACACGTAATCTAACCTCTTTCAGGTTAAAGCCATTTGTAGCCCTTGTTCTATCACTAGAAACTCTCATAAAATGTTCCTCTCCAGCTTTCCTATAAGCCTTCTTCAAGTATTGGAAGGCTGCTGCAAGGCATCCCCAGAACCTTCTCTTCTTCAGGCTGAACAGCCCCAGCTCTCTCAGCCTGTCATGGGAGAGGTGCTCCAGCCCTCTGGTCAGCTTCATCACCCTCCTCTGGACTTGCTGCAGCTGATCCATGCCCTTCTAATGGCAGAGACCCCACAGCTGGATGCAGCACTCAGATGGACAGAGCAGAGGACAGACTCCCTCCACCTGCTGCCCACGGTGCTTTGGATGCTGCCAAGGACACGTTTGGCTTTCTGGGCTGCCAGAGCACAGTGCCAGGCCACGTCCAGCTCCTCCCCAGCCAACATGGCCAAGTTCTTCTTGGCAGGGCTGCTCTCAAGCCATCCTCTGTTTAGCCATCCTGCATTTTGTGCTTGGGATTGCCCTGACCCACGTGCAGGACCTTTCAGCTGGCCTTGCTGAACATCGTGAGTATTGCACAGGCCAGCCTCTCAAGCTTGTCAAGGTCCATCTGCACAGCAGATGAACTTACACTTCAGTAAAAAGGCAGCATAAACTTGCCACTATTTTCCCACCAGCACATATTTGAGATATCAGAATTAAAAATTAAATAGGAGTTTGATGAGACTCTATTCCTACACCTACTTCATTACCATATTGATGCATCTGCCAATAGCATGTTGAGGGTTGTGAAAAATCACTCTTGCTTCCCTGGTGAGAACTTGGGCTTGACTCCAGATACACTGTTTGCTGGAATGAGGCTCTTTATCATACTTCAGTAAAACTGAGGATGATAACCAGGTCTCCATTAGAAAGGCACTTAGTGTAGCTTGCAACTCCTTTCTTGAACACGCCTTAAATAAGCATTTATTTTGTTCACTTGCTGCAGCCTCCTTTACTCAGTCTTGGGTTTTAAGTATATATTCAAGTAAGAGAAGAGAGAAAAAGGACAAGACTATTTGCAGCAAACACTTGTTAAATTTAATAAGGTCCCCAGTCAGTGTGAGAACTCGCTGTAATCTAGAATTTGTGACATTGTCAGTGTACCTTTGGGAGACATTAGTGTAGGTTTTCAACTTTCAATCAAACTCACCCAGCCACACACACAGACTTTCTTCTCTGTGTCTCTCTCCCACAGAGAACCCACTGACTGCAGATCAGGACATTCAGGCTGGTACACACTTGAGCTCTTGCCCTACTGATGTAGAGCAACCTCATAACAGCAGCACACGCAGAGCCAAGAGAGCTGTCTCCAATGTAAATGTGCCCAAAGTTCATTATTTCTGATAAATGGAGCATTTCCATATAGAATGCCCTAGTGGGACACAGTTCCAGCCCACAATGTCCCATGGTGGGACATCAGAGTAGGACAGGTAGAGTCTGCCAGGCACTCACTACTGCAGGGGTGCTTCTGGCTGCTGCTGAGATGTGCTGAATCAGGAGAGACTTCTGGAGAGCAGCCAGGTGGCTCTCAGCCTGTTTGAAGAGGAAGGCTGGTGGGGTGGTTAATCACTACACTACTGATCCCAAACAAACTCATTGTGGGTGGGAGAGCACCACCTGCTTCTGCTGGCAAAAGCCAGTGAGTCTTCCCACACACAGGGAGGCATGCTCCACCTCATTAAAAAAAAAAAAAACCACTGAAAATGTTGGCCCTGTAATGGTAAACGTGAGCTATGGAAATATCACTTGTATGCAATTATGACTAAACATTAAACAGTGTCTTAAACACAAGGGTCATTTTCTTAAATACGCGTTTTGTATCAAACAGGGATTTTGTACTATGTGGTTCAGTGTATTTTTCTCTTGTAATGAATTTCACTGGCCTAATTTTCAAAAGCAAAACACTTGCTACATCTTCATTAGAACTAGCTGCTATGAAGTAATATAATAAAGCTGAATTTTAAAAGGTCACAATTGAAAAGAATATTACAACTTCCACCTCAGAATGCTGGAATAAATTGGTTTATATGGCAAAAGACAAAAAATGCAGAAGAAACAATGTGAAAAATGCTATTTTTCTTTCTTTGTTTTAAACGTAAGTCTAAGAAGTATCTGTCTTTTTGATTATTTTGACAGGTGTTCCTTTATGGAATAAGAACTAAAGAGCTTTTAGAGTCTAGAGGTTAAAATATTATTTACTTCCACCAGCTTTTAACAGCTGTATCCACGCTCAAGAATGGAATCGAAGCTTAAAACAAATTGAAGCTGTTGCACCATTGTTACTTTTTTCCAATTTGCTTCATCCTTTGCAATGCCTGAAAGTAAGCTTTTGAGGCAGAACTTTTCAGTACTTCTCTATTAAACATTCAAAAGCTGAATTCTCAAACGACTCAGATTTAATTTGCTTTAACAACTAGTCCTGCTCCAGCACTTCCATAGCATCCACGAGCCATCTTCATCACATTTATCATTGCCCACTTAGCTCTGACTGTATGTATAGCTATTTTTTATAGAATAACAAGACTACTTAAACAGACTAAAGTTACTTATGTGACATGAGCAAAAACTTTCAGTGGTTTCAGTCAAACAACACACACTTCTCAATTCTTTCCAGCTTGCAAAGAACAAATACAACTCAGTGTTAGTAACAACAACACTACAGTATTCAAAACTCATCTGTACCATAATTCAAATCCTAGCTGAAACAAAAATACAATTCTGATTGGAAAAACACCAATGGCCATTGCCCTGTCCATATATTTTTATTTACAGACTTAATAACTCAGAGTCTGGCATCTCCATTATTAGTCTATTTCTATTATTATTCTGCATTTGGAAATGAATCACGTGATTTCACATGACTGTCAGTCTAACAAGCCTGGATGGACAACATCTGCACCTCATTGGAGACTTGTAATAACTAAGCACACATCAGAATGCACACTGCACAGAGTTAAGATTTCAAAGGAGCAATATTGCATTATTATTTTCCATCTCTTCCCACAGACTAACACCCAGCTTTCACAGTGACTGACCTTTATACTTGTATCAGCAAATTATTACTTAATCATAAGTGAAACCCATTTGGTGATTTTCCTCTGTTAAAAAATCATTTATCTGAATGAAAGACTTTATTTATACTAATTAAATAAAATTACCACTCCATGGCTATAGATAATCCCAAATTGGCTGGAAGTTCAATGAACTCTGGAGAGGTTCATTAGCTCAGATGTAGCACCACAGGAATGTAGTTAAATGGCTTCCAAAGCCATTTCAGGTCCAGCAGAAGTACAAAATTATTTGTTTCAGCACGTATCTTCAGCTCTTAAATCTGCCAGACCTGAAACAACTCCATGCTGACCTAGTTTGGATGCCTCTGATCTTCACTCCCAGGACCTGGACTTGCAGTGGCATGCTAAACAGCATTAGGCCATCCAATATAACTGCTAGTCCTGGGGGGCTTTTTTATCCAAACACAGAACTGTAACATGGCACAAACTATCAGGATCATCAACAGCATCCAAGGCCCAGCAGTGCTGCTCCAGCAGAGCCACTGCTGGGCTTGAACTAATCCCCAGGGTGGTTATTTGCAGGTGGGTGAATCCATCCTGCTCTTCCCAAGTGTTTAACAGGAACTATCCACAGTATCCTGTGTTGTCCCAGTTATCTAAGATGTCAGGCTCCCCATGATCCTGGAGAGCAGAGTGTTGGTTACACAACATCCCAATCAACAGAACATAAATCATTTGAAGGAACTAAAAACTAAAGATAGCACTGAAGAGTTCATTTTTAATTAGTGTGAAACAGCATCTCATGTTTCCCATCTCAGAGGATATTATAGCAGACTTTGGACATTATATAATACATTCAAGTAGAAAGAAAAGTTAAAATACTGGAGATTTCTTTCCAATTTTTCCCCCTCTTCAGGAGGATAGATACCAAACATGAAAGTGTCAAATAATTTCATTTCAGTATTTTACAATCACAAAGAACACTCATATTCTTAAAAAATCTCTGGGGTTCTTACGAAGTTTTGCTTCTTTTTGTAAATTCATCTTGAAGCTGTTCAACATTAACTTCCAATACTCTACTGATACCTCTTACCACATTGGAGATGCAGTCTGAACACTAAAAATACAGTAGTTCTTTTTTTAGGCTTCCCTAAAGCAACGGAGAAGGTTTTCTGTGGAGGTTATGAACTTTTCATCTTCAGAGAAACTCAGAACTCAGCTAGTCAGGCCCTGATCAGCCTGGTTGTGCTTTGAGAAAAGGCCAAACTAGACATGACCCCTATAAGTCCCTTCTAACCGAAATTATTATGCAATTAGATTTGTATGCAGTACTAGAATTTCCTCTGGTGCCACACTAAGACATCAGGAATTGTGTGTTGCCCCCAAGGAAGCTGACTGGGAGTCTTAGCACACTCAAGCAATGGGCAATCACCAAGGACTGTCATTGACATGACTAGAATAATTCTGAATTTTGAGGCAGTAGTGAAAGCAAAACTTTATCTTCTCCCATGTGGTTTCTATCTGGCCTTATGTCAAATTCTATCTCTATTTTACCAACAAAACTCTAGTGGCTTAAATTATTTCTCACTTGATTTACAGATGGACAGAAAGGAGACAATGGCTTCGCTATTTTAATTACTATAACTGAAAATTGAGAAATTGACCTTTATTTGCAAACACCTCATTCCCTCCCTCATCAGGTAACCCACACTGTAAATTGCAGGAACACAGAGTAACTAACAGAGACATTTCCATCCCAACATATTATGGAGAAATACAGACTTATCTCTCTCTAATGAGAAAACTTCAGTGTGTCACAATGCCTTGAAACTGAAATGATATCTTTATGGAAAAGATTATAATTGGTAGTGGGTCTCACACAGCAAAATCACAGCTCTAATCCAATTACTAAACTGCCATATGCTCTGTTCTAAGCTATCAGCCAGTTCCCTACCACGACTCTCCAGAAATAACCATGGTTTGCAATTGCCCAGCTGGGCATTTAAAATATTCCACAAAGGTTTGGTGCCACCAAAAGGAAAAGGACATCATATCATTGTGGTCCTTGCCAATTCATCCCATTTTTATTTCTGAGACCAAATGGTGAAAAGAAGTAACAAAAGCAGTCACAGAACTATAAAAAAAAGGTGAACAACTGCAAAGTACCATTACAGATACTTAGAGAAAGCACAAATGGAACAGAGAAAAGTCATCCATCTCCAGGTTTGCCCCTTATATTACTCTTTTTAAGACAAATACCTATAATCCATGTCAAATGCACTTCAACTACTAGGTAACATTGACTTTCCAGTCTAAAACTGGGACCAGCATTCATTCTTTGCCCACACAGAAGCCCAAGAGGCATCAGCAGATTCACACTCTGAAGGTCCTCCTCCCTTGCAATTTAAAAAGAATTGCCCCCCAATGCCAACCTCTATTGTTCTCTTTTCATTAAGTGCATACCCCAGCAATTCTAAGGCAAGAACTGACTAAGTAGATGTGTAAGTATTAACTGATAATCATTCATGTGCTGTAAATTGGACCTCAGTCAAAAGATAAGGCTAGCCCTAAAACCAGGGGCCAGAATATCCTTATCCCACCAGTACCCAGAGCACAGGCTCCTCCTGGCCACCTCCAGCCTGCACCCTGAGCCACGTCCAGCTGCCAAGGAGCTCAGGATCAACAGCACAGGTCAAGGGACCTTCTCTCTGCACCTTGGAGACCTTCTTCTCATGCGGCCAAGTGCTGGGCTTTGGCACCTCCCAGGAATGCCTGAAGATCAGACAAAGGTGGACACACACAACTCTCCTCATGGTCACACCAGGCAAAAGCATTGCTTTGGATTGCACTCCAAGGTCTTCAGGGAAACCTGCATCTTCCATCAGCTGCATAAAGGCTGGAGGTTACACTGGGCCAGCAGAAAAGGACCTCTGCACATCTAGCGTCTCTATGGACTCTGGACACCATTTTGTGTTTTCCTTTCCTTTTAAACAAGCATCAGATTTTTTATACATCAACTGAAATATACTTTTAAAAGAAAGTATTTTAGCAGCATTCAAAAGTAAAAACATCCTAGTGAAAGGAAACTAATAAAAAAAAGCTTTCACCATTCCTCCAAATACGCAGAAAACAAAACAAAAATCTCCGCAAATACAGTAATTTTCACAATACAGCTCAGCAGTATTCTCTCTTTACCTAAGTGCTGAAAATGTGACCAAATAATACAGTAAGAACTCAGGAACATCTGGCTGGATTAATTAAATTGCTGTTTTTCATAAGGAAAATTTGTTCTTACATACTTCAAATTTCAAATTTGCTAATATCAAATCCCCTCAGTCATAGTATGAACGCTTTTTGGTATTCCAAAAGCATGCTCCTCTGAACTTTTCAGAATAATTCTGCTTGTGTACTGTATGTATTTACATATCACTGTAACTGATCTGTCTACAGCATGCAGACCCAGCACACTTGCAAATGCAAAATGAAACCACTATGGACAGAGAAGTATATTAAAAGAGGCTTAAATTTGGCCTATTTGCAAAAAACTCAGAAAGTCGTGCCAAGGCAAAGCAGAAAACCTGGACCATTCTGCTCTTCAGGTCTAGTTCATAGGATTGTTTTCACAGAACAAAAGAACAAAGCATAAATATTTAATTCTCCTGACATACAAACACTCTATTGTTTTCCTGTTCGTATGGGTAACACTCCTGTTCACATTTTTATTTGCCATCCAATTAGTAGATTAACACAAGTACAACTTCCCACCTCTGCACTGAGGGAGATGCTAAAGAGGAGACAGGCATTTCTCAGTTTTAGCAAAGGTGGGAATATTCTGGGGCAAGAGACTTTTTTCAATAAGTCAGGTCACAGAATACAGTTATGCTGATCACTAGAGTTAGAACCACTAGTCTCAAGCTTTAAATTAGCAAAACAATTCTTAAAATTAATTTTATTCTTATGGTATTACTTTATAAATAAATAATGTGAATTAGTATTTAATTGTTTCAACCTGAGGTTTTAATTTTCTACCTATCAGTATGGGAAATCTCTTGGCAGCTCTGGAGGCTACGTGAAAATTAAATTTTTAGTTTAATTATAAATCGGTTTTGCTGTAATAGTGGAGGCTTTAATTGAAATGTTTTAATTAAGTGCTTGAAGCCACACAATGCCAGCTTTTTGCTGCAGAATAGCTTATCTCAGAGTCTGGAGTTTCACATTTACTCAGCTCCTGCACAGAACACAGACTGCTGCAGAGCTGATTGCTACTGCTGCTTTTACCTGGTTAATGCATGGACCAACACAAACAGTGGGTGCATTCAACCACGCACGTCAGACCATGTTAATAATGTGGGCAGTAAAAAATAGTACTTAGAACTGTTTAAAAATAATTAGAGTGAGTGAAAAAAAAGATAAAACTGTAGCATCTTGCTCAATATGTCCCTGATCCCCACACTTCTTGCCTTCTGGCAGCCCTCCCAGGAGGAACAAGTGGCAGACAGGGCTATCAGATTGCTCTCTGATGGACAGCCAGGCTATGGCAAAACACAAGCTCCAGCAGGGAATGCTGATCTCTCCTTCTCCAGACAGGATATCAAAACTGAAAGCATTTGCAAGGTTCATAAACATCAGTATCAACATTATTAATATTTCAGGAGTATAAGAAGGGGGAAAGGGTCGCTTTCTTTTTCACAGATTAGTTTCCACATATGAGTATTTAAAAAACAACATAGTCTGTGTCTAGGGCCCCTCCTGATGACACAGATGAATAAAGAAATGGGTTTTAGAAGTACAGAGGAAACTGAGAACAGCAGCAGCAGAATTTCACACTTGTAGAACACTATGTACAAACTCTGAGGTTTCGGGAAAGGGGGGTCAGGCAGGTGCTATTATCCTGACAATACAGGCAAGAATAGCAGAATGGTAAACACTGATCACCTGCACCACATCTATCCATAAACATCTGCATGGCTGCTCTGAGAACTAGGCTATAGAACATTTTCCTCTTACCATTATTCTGGGTTAAAAAAAACCCACCTAAGTTTTCAAGCACTAACAACTATGGAAACTGCTTCTGCAATATAACAAAATATTTATACTTCAAAAGATTTATTTGCAAGGGAACTACATAAGAACCAGAAGAGGCAAGGAAGTAGTTATATTATACTTGTGGGAAAGAACTTCCCATGCATTGCAGTAACAGAAAGGTAATGCTATTAAAAAAAGGAAAAAAATCCCCTTGTCTTGCTACTAAAGAGTGCCCTCACTGATCAAATAACTTAGACTGAATAACAGATAAATAGAACAAGGTATTTGACAGTGGGTTAATTATATTACAGAAGAACATACTGATTCACACAACGTATCTTGTTTCCAGCAGAAAACACTTAGGAATAAAAGGAAGAAGGACAAGCACTTAGTACAATTAGATAAAAGAGACAAGCAAAATGTCATTTCAGAAAACAAATATTGGCTGTCCAGCAACAGGTAGAGAAAAACTACAAAATGGAAGAGTGGAGCACTGGAGGGTGTTTCTTGCCCATTTCTCTCATATTCTTGTTCTTTACTGGCTAGCATACTACAACTCATTCTGACTGTCTGAAGGAGAAAAGCCTGCCAACTAATCTTAGAAGCCAAGGGAAATAGACTAACAGAGGAAATGAGGAGGTCTGGGCTTCAAAATTCACCTTCTCCAATTTCCTCTTCTTCCATCTAAAATGGACAACTAAGCTGTCATGAAACCACATGTTGTAGTGGTAAAAAACCATTTTGTTATTTTAAAATCTCTGAATGAAGAATATGGCCAAAACTGTGACTGAAAGCTGAAGAGACTTGTCAGAATTGGCAGGATATAAATTTCAAGAAAATTAAGAAATTCCCAGCTGGTAGAGATCACTTTAGCTCTTTTAGTCTACATTGCTATGCTGATCCACACCAGCTGAAAATTTGAACCTTCTTTTGTGTTGTGCTATTTTTAAGCAGCTAAATTTCAGACTAGAGTACAATTGTTCAATCCTATAACAAGTATAGTGGAACTAGAAGAGAGCCAACATGTTCCAGTCACTCACTGAATCCTTCATGTGCCAGTCAATTCTTATTAGTGCTATCAAATCACCTACAGCTGTTCCCAAGTCTCTCCTGGGAGCTACAGTGAGACACAGCAAACCCCCCGAAAGCTGAAGCCTTTCTGCTTTTTACATTCCCTCATGTTCACACCACCTATGCCACCTACATTTTCTGTGAGTCACCTTGGTGGCCTGTAACACTCTCACTCTGTGAAGGGCAGGACCCCAGGTTTAGTGTCACATGTTACCCAATCTCTTCTTCCTCACTTGCTCTACCCATGAAACAGAGATGCTGTGAACTATGGCATCTCTTCCCATTAAGAAATTCCTCTGTCTCCATAGTGAGAAAAAATACCCTGGCAGCACCTAGATCTATTAAATCATACCAACATAACTTTTGAGAACAAAACTGGGTCTGTCAGAGGGCTGATGTCATCCTTCAGACACTCACCAGGGTGACAATGGCACATTCAGCAGTCAGTTGAGCAGCACTGAACAGCGTCCGGACAAAGCGGTAAATCTGTTTCTGCTCCGGGTCATGTTTGTCATAGTCTGGTGGCACTTCGGATTTCTAAGGAAGAAATACTTCCAAATAGGTGACTGAAACAAAACGAAGCAGACAGAAAAAAAAAAAAAAAAAAAAAGACAGTTCACGTGAAAGGGAAGGAGAGGCAGATGAACTTACCGAAAGGGGATGAAGGTTTTCATCAAAAATATCTAAGAGCATTCTTCCGTCTGTGTCCCTAAAAGTATTAAAACCAAAGTACTGTCATTATCTGAAGACAACAGCACACAACCCTCACAGACACAAGTTCAAACTCCAACCATTCAAACTCCAACACAGTGCTTACAACCACTGATGAAATGTGATCTTCAAATAGAGGTTGGACCTGCTCTGCCATAAGGCCCTTGTGTAACATGAAATTCACATTACAAAACATGCTAAAACACTCAGCCTTCTGTGGCCAAGATACAAAACTGTTGTGCTCTTTACTGTGAGGCTTAAGAAGTACTACTACAAACTTGATAAAATCAGCCCAGCTTACTCTCCTTTTCTCCTTTTTTTTAACTTACTCATGTCCACCCCTGAAATCTCTCATCTCAATATTACCTCTCCCTCCTTTATTACCAGCATTGTAAACATTTACTAATATGCAATGCTATCTTTACAGTAATCTTTTATTTAATACATACATATTTTTAATTTATCTGAAAAACCCTATTATACTAATGAATTCTGAAAGCCAAAAGAAGCACATACAAACAAAAATTCAGACAAAATAATACTCCTATTCATTGGTTTTCTTAGATGCTTCTCTGAAATTCCTGTAGCTCAGTATCAGCATGCACGTTAATGCAACTTCACAAGCCTGACATCCAGGATGCAATATAAGATTTTTGCTGTAAGTAACTTTGGCAAGGACACCAACAAACACAAAATCAAGAAGTATAACTGTACCAGAACGGGCACTTTCTGGACAGATGCATCAATGTGACTTCCTTATTACAGTTCTATCTTTATTTTTAGCATCCCTGGTACTCTGATCATACAGTTAACAAACAAACCACTGAATATATTTTCTATCTTTACGTAGCAGCATGTGTCTCTCAGAGCATGCAAACCACAAATTTTACAGAGGACTTATGTCTGCAAAATACATTTATTAACTCAACATCTGAAGGTGCCATTTTTTCTACTAAAATTGAGGCTAACACTGGAGAGAAACACATTTTTAATATAAAAAAGAGCACCTAAATTAAAATAAACAACCAACAAAACAAACAAACTAAAATAAATAAAACCAAAATCTGGACTGGGGTGACTGGAGTAATTACTAGAAAATTTCTATCAGCAAGGATTCTAGGCCAGACTCTTTTAACCCTAAAAAAACCCTCTTTTACCTAAAAAACCAGTATTTTAATGCAGAAGTAGTGTCCTTGAAATGATTGGCATGCTACAATAAACTATGGCACTTCACAAAGCAAACAATTTCCTATTTTATTTCTTCAGGTTGTAGCTGCTGCATGCTACGAAGTCACACCTGACTGCCCTCAAAAATCTATTTAAAAAAAAAAAACTTGAGAGGTTTTTGTCTTCATTACAACTCCCATTGTACTCTTTCAAAAATGAAATCTACTGATTACCCAAACATTCTTTATGGTTAGCTTGCTGGGGTTTATTTTATTTCTTCGGCAAATTCACCAAAGCTTATGCATTCCTTCAAAAACAAGATGGGTGCAATTTTTATCACTTGTTGAGTAGCTAAGACAACAAAACATGAAGAAAACTGATCAGTATAACCATGATAGGAGACACTGGGAAAGGGAGGAATGATAATTAGAATGTTACAATCAAATGATGTGTGAGAAACATGTGAAGAAATATATCTCATGCATTAGATTGGTGAGGGTTTGAAATATTAGGAAGTAATTTTGGTTTAAGTCTCCTATGCAGGAGAACAGGACCAACTAAATACTGTCTAAAATGAATTATTCTCTGGAAAAGTAGAAGTTTGTCTCATTGTTTGTCAAAATGAACCTTGAGTCAAAGAGTCACAGTGGTTTCACACTCCCCATCCCCCATAATGAACCAAAATCTCCCACATATGTCAACAACTTCCTTTTCTCCTATAATAGCAGGAAACAGAACATATGTTTTGCTCTTGCTGTTCCAGCAGCAAGCACAACTGAGTGCTGTTATCACATTGTCCCTCCATTCCCAAATCAGACAGAACCCAAGACCCAGCAGTTGTTTCACACCCCTCATTTCAGAGTTTCTGACACATGTGAGCCTGGCTCCATCATCACTGCTGGGACTGTCTGTCCCAAGCGCAGGCACAGCACTTCCCCACCCCAGGCACATTCCAGGGAAAGCAGCAGCAAGCAGTTTCCTAAATCAATCACCTCACCATCCTAAAAGTGAAAGGACAGATAGCAAAGCAGAAAAACCCTTTTTTCCCAACAAAGTAACGGTCAGAATGCATTTGTTTTCAGGATGCTGACACAGTACTCTTCATGTTGAAAAGGTCTGGTCTCTCTGTTTACCAGTTGTAGGTCAAATTTGCATCAGGCTCTGCAAGCCCACAAATGGGCATAATTTACTGCAGACAGGGATTAGTTCCCTGGCAATCAGCATAGATGGCCATGCACCTTGTGGCTCTGGATCCTTCCTGCTCACTGCAAACTCTTACACTGAGGTTTCTCAGCCTTTGTACTCTCTAATGTGCCAAATTCTCTCAAGCCTTTTACTCAGCTGCCATGGTACTTAGCAGAGCACTTAATTATTTATTTCCACAAAACTTTGGAGTCTGATTGTCTTTGAGATCTCTATTATTTAGTCAAGCATAGCAAAAACTGACTAGCTAACCAAACTAATCCAGGGACCATGGAAAAAGGGGGGAAAAGGAACCACAGATAGATGGACAAGTAATCCAAGCATGACCACTCATGCCTTATTTCCTGATGAATGAGATTAAAAGTTCGAGAGATTTCACTCCAACTTTTTGCTTTATATATTGCCATGTTTCAGTCCAAGACCCACTAATGTCTTAGAAAATCTTCTAAGAGCTTTCAGCAGGAATCAAGCCCTAAGTCTTTCTGGTCTTGTGCACATTTAAAGGATTCTCTTGAGATGTCAGCCCTGTTTCAAGAAGGGTGATGGGTTCCAGTGACCTGAACCGTGGTCCTGAATGACGAACCAGCTGAACTTTAAACTCATGAGTAATTCCTTTTGTTCTAGCTGGACTTCTTATAGTCCAGAAGAAAAAAAAGTCTAAGTGGCTTGATATATCAAGATCTAAGCCAAGTTCTCTGAAAAGGCCAATTGAAAAACCATGGATACAGAAGTCACTTAAATTATTTATACACCTTTCCTTAGAAATGTCAGGAAATATTATGTTAGGATACCATGACATATCATGAGGACAGGGAATCTAAGATACAAAAGCACAATTCAACATGAAGAAAACTCATATATGTGCCAAGTTACTTTTTAGAGAAACTTTTTTCTATTCAATTTCAATCAACTTGACTGAGCAGAGATCTAAAACATACTATACCAGGAGAGATAAGCCACGACCTGCTCTGTTTCTGAGCATCTTGAATTACATCTGTTCACAATGCTACTCTTACTGTATAATTCATGGGTTTTATTTCAAAATCCTAACTGATTACTGATATACACAGTTAACTTTACAAAGGTGCAGCTAAACATATAAAACTGAAAGATACTATTCCAATTTTTCTACATGTAAGTGCAACATATGCAACAATGCAGAAGTGTCCAATACATATAAAACCAAACACTGAATCATCAGAGCTTTTCAATGTTGAGCTCTACTTCAATTTTTATGGTACTAATCCTCCAATTTTAATATTTCAATGTAAAATAATACATATAGAAAATGTGTGTGTTTCTTATTGCTACCCTGTAAGTTAAGAAAACTACTATCCAAAAATATTCTGAAAGAAATTAAGCATGGATTTTTAGGGTTTGAGCAGTTCACTTGCTTAAATAAAAAATATTTTCAGTACAAGATTCCACTATTCACATACCTGTTTTTGATGTGGTAATATATTGCAAGAGCTACACTGTAAAGAAAAATACAGAGTTAATATCTCAGGACAGCCATATTGTATTTTCTGTCATATTGCATGCAAATTTAAAGTCCAGCACAAAACATGATAAACAGTTTATGGTCAACAGCTTATTTTCTTTTGTTCGTTCTTAGATATCAGGAAAACTGCTATAAACAGACAATTTTATAATATTTGTTTTGTACACTCCAACTGCATGCTTTTTACTAGTAATTAAGTATTTTACTTCATATTATCATCATATTCATATTATCTTCATATTTCATGTATCAAGTTGCACATACTTTCCATTTAGTGCCCTACTCCACTAAACCAAATGATTAAACCCCTGCTGACTTCCAAGGCTGAAAACAAAGCATCACAGGCATTGGACATTCTCTTCAGTTTTGCTGCCAGGTTAACACAAAATGCTTTAATCACCATTGGCTTATGATTGTATATTTAAATCCATTGCTTGTGTCTGTCTTTATATAGCTGCTCAAACAGCAGACTCCAATACCACACTCCTACAGTTTTATGGCATCAAGTTACTTATTTTAACTCGGGAAAGACGACTCCCTGAATAACTTACTGCATTATGCATTTCCCCTACTCTCAACCACCAAAGCACCCCTGTTTATATTCTGCACACAGACAAAAAGTGTCCTTGTATTCACAGAAAGTTAAGATTTTGATTACATACACAACTAACTGATCTCATTCCCATTTGAGATGGAACAAAATTAAAGCATGGATTCTTACAATTATCCTACAGTTTCCAACTCCCAGCTCATGCTTTACTCACAGTACATTTTTATTGAAAAACTAAGCCAAGCCAGCACTCTCCCTACTTATTGCAGCAGCATAAAACCAAGCTAAGCTAAAGGGGAAAGAGGATGGAGGAGGGAATTCACTGATTCTCCTTGCAGAAAGTTTGTTTCATCAGTGATTCACTGTAAGATGCTTATGTCTTATACTAATGTCAAATTTCCCACTTTTCCCTAAAAGACCTTCTAAGAGTTTTTACATGAAAACTGAGATATTATTTTCCTAATATGCAGTATGTTTGAACTAAAACTCTAGCAGAATTTTAAATTATTTCAGGTTTGATTTTTTTTTTAAAGTCATAGAGTAGAAAATGTTTTTCTTGGCTAAAAGTAAATATTTTATACTAAATTTTTATTTTTATTATTCTATGTATTAGAAGTTCTTAGATCATACATGCTTTTTAAATTTGGGGATTTTTTACAGACACATATTTAAGGAATCAGGTGATAGTGTGCACCATGGACACTTAAAGACCACAGTTGTTACTGAACACAAGAAAAACACACATTTATGAATTAATTTGATTTGACAGAAAGATATTCACAAAATGAATTAATCCTAAAATTTAGTTTTAAATTATGCCCCTAGGAACACACTTGCAGCTCCAGTTCACTTACTGAGAGCAGATGCAAGAACCTATGTGCACAGCTCTGCTTGGTGCCCATATGGTTGCCTTTGTAACAAAATGTCAAATTAAGTTTAGAAAATATTTACTATTTAGAAAATATTTACTATTTAGAAAGTCTCTCAGGGCTATAATAGAGTAACTCATCCAAGTTGCATTCTACTTTTCATACACTGAGTGCAGAAATTATGATTTCCATCACCCTATCCCAGCCACCCCAACTGCTGCAGATGCTGCAGTGGACACAGTAATATTTTAAACACACCAGTGCACAACATGACCTAGAAGAGATAAATGAGCTGAGCAAAATGCCTCCTTCTTAGATTGACCTAGCTGCAATAGTTATTTTCCTGCAGAGACTGCAAGGTGTGGGGTAAAAAACTGAAGCTGTACTACAAAAGCAATAATCCTACTGTGTCCTCACCCTTCAACCTGTTAAATGTGGAGCCAGACAGAAGATGCAGAGACTTTGTATTCCAGAGTTCAGTTTCTCACCCTCTGTAGTCCCTTTCCAAGCTCTCTGAGCCCGTGCAGCTTCCAACCCTCCCCATGCTGGCAGCCTGGCCTCAGCCCTGCACGACCCCTGCCCATCCCAGCACTGGCTCTTCCATCTCTTCTGCTCCACACAACTCTGCCCCTGCACCTGAGTCTCTCCTAAGCACACCACACCACCCTTTTCCCCACCACCAGCTCGTCCCTCTGTGTCCTGAAAATGCTTTTTTGCTGCTGCACCCAACCCCATCTCTTCTTCCCACGAGCCATGGCAGTTCTAATGCAAAAAGAGACCCAAAATCCACCCAAAAGGCTGCACTTACTCTGCATACAAAGGATTTTAGAGCAGAAGAGTATAAGATTCAAGGAGGTAAAAAGCCTAAACACCTCAGAAAGGCAAAACCTTTTTCAAGTGTTAATCAGAACTATTTTTAAGTTACGAGTGACAGAAACCTGAAGAAGAGCAAGACTGTATTCCAGGCCAAAAGAGCTGACAAGAAATGAGGCATCAGTTTAACTATAAAACTGTTCTCCTCTCCCACCTTTTTCCTTTAACAGAAAAATTAAGGACTGTCTTATTGACCAACATGGCAAACTCCTTTGGATGTGGTAGTCTAAATAGATTTCTCTCTCATGCAAACACCTCTGCAGCAGAGATACTGTCTTAATAAATTTTTCAATTTGCATACACCAAGGTAACCAACCTACAGACAACTCAAGAGAGGCCATCAGCAACCATTAATAAAGAACACAAAATGCCTGAGTATTTGGTCTCTGTTTTCCCCTTACTGTACACAATGTAAAGAACAATACTCTACAAATATCAATTTCATTTCTCTCCAAAGTAAAAAGGCACCAGTGAAACTCAAAATGCTCATCTGAGACATCACCCAGTAAGTCTGGAGCATGACCAATTAAGTAAATTTATTACTTCAAAAACTAAAACCTTTGAAGTTTGCTTAGTAATGGTTCAGAAATACCTATACATAAATACACACATAAAATATAAGTGCTAGAAAAAATAAATAAATTGCAATACCCACCATTTAATGGTATACTTGAGGTTTGGTTGACTGACCGTGCTGTCATCCAGGAAAATAGTGGAGCAGGAACTGTACTTCCTTCTCAACTGCCCAGGAGGATGCTATGAAAAACATGCAAAAGAACAATGGCAATAATGTAATAGCAAAGCATTTTTTTGAGGAAATGTAAGAATTTAAAAAAGACAAATTTCTGTCTCTCACAATGACGCACACAGTAATGCGATTACATTTGGAAGCAGTTCAGAAATAATTAACAGTGCAAAAGTCACAAAAATCCCTGCCTGAAACTTGCTAATGCATTCAAGTCCCAAATCCCCTGCGTCCCTCCTTCCCCAAAACCAGGCAAAATTTTTTCTGCAGGCTTACTCAAATACATACATACACTTGGAAACCAAATATGAATAAGAACTATATCTCTGTCCTCATTCCAAGAGTAAATGGAAGAGTGAAAAAGAAATTGTGTTAGCAATGAAGACCAGTTTAGCAACAGATATAAAACCATGCTTGCAGAAAAAAAATTTAGAACCCTAAAAAAAGCTCCTAAAGTAAGGGAAGTAAGGGAAAGAGGTCTTTACAGTAGAACTACAAAATTAATAAGGAGAATTCATAAAAATATAATTCATCAATAACAGATTGTTATCAGAAAGGAAAAAAACTGACCAAAGAACAGAAGAAAATAGTATAAGCAAAATTTTAAAAAACATACCTAAAAAGAAAAGGTTTTCAGCATATTTCAATCCTTTTTCTGCACTACCATAGAAAAACCCTGGAAAATTCAGCCAAAAAATTGGCATTTGAGAACTCTATTTGTTTCTCAACATTTTTTTGCTGAGAGAGCTTCTCCATCAGCTGTTTAGAGCAGCCAACACTCCACCAGGCTAAAGAGAACAGTTTCAATTACACCAGCGAATAGCTCTCACAGTCCCTAATCCTCTTTGATTCTATCCTTGCTTATTCCATCTACACTAGCAAATAACTTGACCAAGAACCTCTGTCAGGAAAGTGAAGATCAGTCAAATTACACATTTAACTTCCAACAGAATAGGTTTAAAATTCAGCTGGCATACCAACATGGAAATTTTAATTCATCTTACAATTAATGTAGTTTCCAGCGTTCCAGTGGAGGGACCAATGTCAATACCATCAGCAGAATTCAGCTCAGAGCAACTGAGTATCCAGGGTACAGTCCTGTGACTCCTACCTCAGTACATCTTCCCCTGCCCACTTTCCAAAACAGATATTATTACAAGTGCCAGCATCCATCAGCTCCCCAATGCTCCACTTTCCATAGGCAGCTGACTTCTCAGAAGCATTCACTACACAGACAGACAGACTCCTGGTAAAACCTACACACATCTAAGTCATATTTCTGAATTTCACAGCTATGAGTGAAAAACCACATAGTCTCCTGTTAATTGAAAAAAACCCAGCATTTTCTGAAGCTGCCACAATTGTAGAAACATTCTGTTCAAATCTCTGAAAGCTTACCAACAAATTCTCTCAAGGTCCTTCACTTGACTAGTAAAATTGTTGGCTGAACTGCTTTTCTTGGAAGGGAAAAGGTTTACTGAGAAAATGAAAAATACCACTTTTCAAAAATCCTGCAGGACTTCAGGAGTTTGGAAAGGTACTTTGTAATACTTTGAAAGCTGACAATCCATCTACTTTCCAAGCCATTGTATGTTAGGCAAGAAAGACAAAAAATTAGTAGTACTGTGAATATTAATGCCATAAAATTTATTATCTAGCATTGCTGCACACAGAGAGAATTACTAGGGGACTGGTGAGTCCAAGCCCTTATTCTACCAGTTTGTTTTAAATATCTGCATTACTCTGTTGAGTACCTTCCACAGGCATGATAAAGGCAGAGCATCTTAAAAACAACACAGATGAGACTCTAGTGGCCGGGGGTGAAAAAGGGAGATGTACATACATCTCAGCATTGTTATTAAAAAAAAACAACACACGGAAAGTTTTCTTAAGTGTCAACATGCTTTAAAGGTTTAGATAAAATTTAAGATAAATATACAGGATTTATTCAAGGGAAGCACAACTAAGAAACAGAAAATAACTCTGTAACAACACCACTATCAGATTTAAATTTTCCTATGTAAACAGCACTCTAACATTTGACACACGTCAATAATTAGAGCAACGCACCTTATTTCTGAAACTACCACATCACAGAACTCTTCTTGGGTGTTCAGCCCACATCACACTTCGTTAGGCTTGGAACTTTTCACACCTCAGGAAAATACATGGTGTCTCATACCTCACTTTCTGTTCACAACAACTTGGCAGGAAGGAGCACCTCTCCTAGTCAGAAGAATGGTGCCAAGTACAAAGCTACACCCCTGGGTAAATATACACACACCTGTGCCATGTGAATAACTGACCTGTCAGGAGATCAACCTCCCCAGCTTCTACTCTGATGTCCAACTGCAGCCATGTGATGCAGCAGGTAACAGATTTTCTGCCTCTTCCAATTGCTGGAAAACACCCTCAGTTTCATATTTTATCTTGACTAAGCTGGGAGACATGTGAAGTCCCACAGTTCAGTCAAACAGACTTTTCTGAGCCTCCATAAAATGTTGCACAGGAACCTTCTCCATCCTTGCAAAGGACTGAGCATCAGCTAGGTATTCAGCATTGTCCTATAAATAAACTCCCTTCTGTGTCCATTTCAATGGGATAGGACCATGACCAAAACTGTACAGGAGCTTAACACCTTTGTATTTCAAATCCATCGGAGCTGACCACAAAAATGCTCCCATTGAGAAAAGTCAAAAAAGCTCTAACTAAAAAAAAAAAAAAAAAAAATTAAAAACAAAAGAGCTGAGAATTACTAGCTTTTGGAGAAATTAGCCAAATTATCTAATGAGATCCTTCTTAAGTTCTATCCCACCATAAAGCTGGCACAGGGAAAAGGACAGACTGGCACACCTCCTTTTGTAAATCTTCATATGCAAAAATGAGCATAGGACACATATGAAGCCTTGACAACCTCTGCTATTACAAATATTTACAAATTCAAAGCACCTCACTGATAGGAAGTGGGATTCACTTTACGTGTTTTTTCAGTAGCTGCAGTACTATCTCTCTATAGCCAAGAGATTATGTAGATGCCACGCCCCTCAACTTCAGCAGAACTTCTAACTTCGTCTCAAATAAAATTCCCAAAGGGCAAACTAAGGAAGACATGGCAGGTAAGAACTATTTGGAAAATTATATTCTGGTCAGCCAGGGATTACTTTCAAATTGGAAGTTTGAAGAGACATTGCCTAGAGGTCCAGTCAGCTCCACATAAAATACTGACCAACAACTTTGATCACAGTATCAAAGTATTTTTTATTGTATTTGCAGCTGAGATTAACTTGCAGAGGACATTTTTCTTTAAAAAAATGCAATATATCATTAGAATTTATAGAGCTACCAGGTATGCAACAGAGTAGAGCACCCATCCACTCTGCTCCACTGGAATTTTATGTCCAGTTTTGGACACTGTATTTCAAGAAAGATGAATTTATTTCAGAGTCTGGAGGACAGAGAAGCAAAATAAGTCAGAGATTTGAAAAATTTGATTTACAAGGGATTGTAAAGGCAGGCTGGAAAGGTTTTCTCCAGGAACAAAGCAAAAATAATGGCTTTAAAGTAATGTTGAAGGAAGTTACAAAGAAGAGGACAGACATTGTTCTCTATGACCCTTGTGGATGGGATAAGAAAGAGCAGGCTTATATTAAACTATGGAAAATTAAGATTGTACATGAAAGAGTGAGAAGAGGTGATGGCGAAAACACCTAAGCCACTACCTTTTTCTAATAGTAAGGATAGCTTAAATGACTTGAGCAGTGACAGAATCTCTATCACTGAAAGTTGTAAGGAAGAGATAAAACAAACAGGCCAGGAATAGTTTAGGTACAAGCTTCTGCTTCTGGACAAGAAACCAGACTGAATAAGCTTTTGAGATTAATCTTATATCATTTGGTGGAGAGACTTTGTAGCTCTTTACTCCAGAAGCAGTTGCTATTTTTCTCATTTGAACCAAAGACATCGACTAAGAAATGCTGACATTATAGGTCACAATGAATACGAAACAGGTGTTTTGTGGAATTTCTTTCTTAACAGGAAAAGATGTAGAACAGAAAACTCTGCTTTATAACTTGCTACATTTTTGAATGTGTTGCAGAAAAAGCCCTAAAAGATGAAGGTCCAGTTTCCAATAATGCAGGTGCTCCTAGCTCTTGAGACTAGCAGTTTTTTCCCCTTGCACAGCAAGTACTAAGCAAATATCACTGCTTTATTTTCTTCCAGCTTCCTCCTAACACTTTCCAATTTTACAAATCCTGTGTGTTTTAAGATGTTTGAACTACAGGTTTTTACTGGAAGTTTATATAAAAACATTCTATCAGATATCTAATGGCTTGGTTTGCCATCAAAATCATACAAACACTACAGAACTACTTCTAGGTACCTCCTTTGAAAGGGATCATAATGAATTCCTAACTTTTTCACAATGAGACTGTACAAGAGAGTTAATTTCCCTCAGGAAGCATCACTTAGAAATTAAATCTAAATTTGTGGGGAAAGAAGAAATGTTACCATTTCTTTTGTTAAAGTAGGCACTTCAGAGGGGTTTTGCGTAGAAACAGCAAATGGATGGTGCACATTGCCGAAAACCCACACTCAGAAGGGCCAGCTCTGGCCTCTGCAGCAGCACTAGGGTGGCTCTCTGCCCTGATGCTCAGCAGGGCTCATTTGTTTGGGCACAACACTCCCCTAATGAAGCTACACAACTTTTGTACCAGCTCTGGCTCTCAGCCAGTCAGCTTCCAGTTTGGCAAAGCAGCTTCAGCCTTTTCCAGTGTTCTTTTGCACTTGTCCATCAAAAGATAATTTGGAGCTTCCCTACTAAATAATGATAGTAGTTTCTCTACTGCCTGTGAACCAGGTGTAAGTTAAACTTTATGACTTTAAAAGGTCCTATTAAATAATATTTTCCCCCATGGAAAAACTGAGGCTTGCTTGCACCCGGTCTGTGCAGACATGCCCATTAGCTTCCAGGCTGTAGAGGCTAGCCAAGATGTTAAAAGGCAAAACTGGCACACAAAAGTGCACACGAAGCCAAATTACAACAGTGAGCAAAAATACCAGGACTGCTTCTGACTTGGAAAAAGGAGGTTCCTATCTTGAGGATCTTCTGTTGCTTCAGGATATGACTTCGTTTTGACAGTATTTTTCACAGAAGAAACATGATTTTACAGGTCAACAAAGTGCTTCCAAAATCAACCAAACCATGCAACACAATTCTCTGCATGGCTCTGCAAAGTTCTGCACTTATTTTCATCTTGCATAATGCCAATACAGCAAAATTGTCTACCTTTGGTGTAGATATATTCACCAGAACAAAAGTAATAGGAAACTGCACCAGTATGTTCATCTTCCTCTGCTAACTACAATTAAAAAAAAAAATCCAGTCCGACTACTCTTAAGTAATACCCCTTGTTCCTCATGATTCAACTTTGTCCTCAGCTGACATTTCACCAATGTTTGATACAGTCCAAATCTAGCCTAGCTTAGACTAGATCTGTACTTGAAAGTTTTTGGCTCTCAAATCTTGTCCTTACTCGTGTCAACTAGAGAAAATTATGTCAGCAAACCACTGAGCTCCTGAGGGGCTCAGCAACCACCAGTAAACTCCTCTGCAGCACATGCATGCCCTATTTAACCACTGATAAAGCAGCCTGCTTTACAAATGTGAAAGATTAAATATTTCTTGGACTGTTAAAATCAGCTCAAGGGCTTATATTTACAAAGCGTGTAATTGCTACTGTTGTGCAATTCCACCAGAGGGACTTTATTCCATTCCCAGCAAAGCAAGTATTACATAGCCCCTTGTAAAAGAACTGTCCTGCATGTTCTCATTCTAACTCAAAAGTTAAGCTTGTTTCTCCCCATAAAAAAGTTTATCAGTTCATATAACCTAGTGCCCTGAGGCTGACAGGAGAGGTAAAATTCTTTACCCTAGAAGATAGGAAAGGAAGCTAACTAAAAGACTTTAGAAAAACACATTTCAAACAGTAAGTTTAGGTAAGGCATTAAAGAAAACGTGTTAATTTTAACTTACTAGATGCCTGGAAAGAATCTTAAGCTGCATCTATTAGGAATGGCATCAGTGTATGGAATCTGCTAAATGGACCAGGTGGCCTATAAAAGCCCCCTCTAGACCTGCTTTTCTGTGATTGTGCAGTGGAGAGGAGCAAAGGCCACATTAAGCATTCTCTAGGAAAACTTCAAGAGCACCTGAGAAGCCTTTAAGCTATCTTTCACTTTATCTTGCTTTTCTCTTCAAGTAAGGAATGACAATTAAAGTATCTTAAGGAATTTGGACAGCAATTATAAGCCTTTCCAATAGCCAGCCTCAGGTAGTCTACTTGAAAACAACATCTCATATTTTATGTTGTGCTTTGCTTGCACAGATTAAACTACTTTTCAGACTATGCTCCCATTTCAGCATGTATCTTATTTACTCATTAATCACTAGTTGAAAGTTTGATTATCAGTCACATGTCCAGTAGTTTTACAACATGGAAGCAGAACAGCCTCTTTATTCAATCTGATAAGAAGATTTGGGAGCTACATAGGAGTAAGTGTCATACATAATTCCAAGCATTCAAAAAGGCTCATAGAAATTGTTCTTGCTTCACCATGTATAGCAGAAGACCCAGCTGTTCTCTACAAGTCCCCAATACTGTGTCTGGGGAGAAGCTTCCCCTGATGCGAATCACCAAGGGGTCATTTACAAAGACCAGGGTTGTGACATGAGTGTCACCCAGTAACTTTTCCCCAAGATGAAGAAAAAAATATTCTGGTCTATACACAGATGTTAACTTTTCTACTTGGAATGATAAAAACAGTTTTAGTTTGCTGGAATTTGAACATCAAGTTGCCAGGTAGCAGATAGTAGAAGCCAGTAGACAGTCCAGATCCCTAAAAAAGACAATGATGAAAGGATGCTGTTGCTACAAGGCTAGCAAAGAGTCTCCAGAATAAAAAAAATATGCAGAAGTGACACATTACTTCCTATTATTTTCTTTCCCTTTTCCTACCCTATCTTCCTTCAGAAATACAGAAATATATTGAAAAAAAGCCCTTATTTTTAAGGAGTATTACTGCTCATAAATTCATTTAGATTCATTTTAAGATTGTATCTTGCCTGGATCAGAAGTAATTACTTGGGCTAACAGAGCATTTTCTCCTTGTCTGAAAGGGAAAATTTCTGGAAAAACCTGAAAGAGAAAACAACCTTTTTTCTCCCCTCGCCCTGCTCCTTTCCTTTACAAAAAACACAGTAAAAAGAACTACCTACTGCAACCATAACAAAAGATTCACTCTTTTTCCACCACCTCCTCTAAAAACACAAAACCCGTCTGTCTTCCTGTTTGCTTTCCTTGTACAGGCAGAGACACTGATGCAATCTCTCTTCTCTGAGAAAGGAAACACCCCTATCTCAGTCTGCATCTTCATCCCTCTCAGCAGCTTGACTAAGCAGATTAAAAGACATGTGCACACCAAGGCAGCATAAAAAACCCCCATAAAATAACAAAAAAAAGTGACTGCCATTGCAGTGGGAAAGAGAAGCAGAGTCTGCTGCAACTGCTTAGGAATTAAAACAGGCTGGAAGAAAGCAAGGTACAGCAAGGTGGCTCAGGTACATTGGAGATAGGGAACTTCCAGCATCATTCCCAACCTGTCATGTGTCTCCTTGGGTTCTGTGGGAAGACAGAGATGGTAGTTCCTCCACAGCACTCTGTCACTCCTTCCTTTCATTCTTTCTCCACCCCAAAAAAAGAGCAGCTGCTGGCTTCTTCCATCACACCTACTGACAAGGTGCATCTGAAACATGGCAACTGTCAGCTCTTGACAGAGCCTAACAAATCAAATCAGGAACCCACCATTTGTGTTTGGGGATAACAGGAAACTATTCAGGCAAATAAAATATCCTACAAGCAAAAGCAAGCGAGAAAGAAAAAGAACAGTGGTGTGATTATGCTAAGAAAGTGCATTTTTAAATGAGGAAGAGTCAATACTATTTTTTTCATAAGTAATATTTCAAAACTGCATTTATATAAATTACTATTCTCATCTGTTACCATACGGAATTTGGCAAGCAGTTAAAAAAAAACACCCAGCTTTTCTTGACACTTCTCTTTCTAACCAGCCCCCCATATCACTTGGGAGAAACTCAATTCTGCCTGCAAAATAACCAGTTATGCAGATTAAAATAATGTGTTGCTCATCTTGGTTATTTATCACAAAAGGAGAATAAGCATGAAAAACAACAACAAAAAAGATGACATAATGGAAAAGCCACAAAAGAAAAAAGTGCTGCATTATGGTAAGGAGTTCTTTTAAAAAAAGGCAAAATAATAACACTACAGAATTTATGTCCTCTGGAATGTTTCCTCTAGAGAAGATATGGGGACCCAGCACTCCACATCAACAGGGAAACAGATGAGTAGCAATAGCTCCTGTTAGGACTCACTGAGAAATAGTAGAAAAGAACTGATCTATCAATAGGGTATATCATAAACCCTTGTACCATGTAAATAAAACCATCATTTGTAACATACAACTGTTAAATGTAACTAATTCCTTCCATTTCTTCCAGCAAGGTGGTCTAGATAAACCATGATGGTTCCCTGCAGTCTGAAAATCAAAACAGTTTCCAGTTACAAGTCACAGCTACTCCTACAAAAATGATCACCACTGCAATTTGTACACCAGGTTTAGCACACTACAGATTTAGGAGGTGCTGAATGAATACTTACAGATGTGCTGAAGGTACTACTTAAAATATTACAGGATGCGTTTGAAAATACAGTTTATCTATGAGTATTGCCTAAAAAGCTTAACTGACCTGTAAAGACACAGACACGGTAAGAACTTCAGCCTCATAAAGGTTATTTTTAGCTTTGTAATTCAGAAGTACTTTAGAAGTACAAAGACTTAAGGTAGCAGTAAACCACTGAGGGAAATTTACACTACTGCAACCTCAGCCAATATTTTGCATGCTACTTGGGGGGGGAAACAGAACAAATTAAGAAGATGTACAGAACTAAGCACATCAACTGCATGTGCTGCTACACTGAGCTCCCAACAACACAACTCCTCAGTGATAGGATCACCCTTCCCTTTTCTGCAATATGTCCAGCCTAACCTAAAACCACTTTATACCAGAGTCTGCAATAGGATGCTTCCAGCAGCATCTGTAATAGTCATCTTTGTTAAACTGCTGCAGGAATTAGAACTCACAACACAATTTTTACATATGAAATGGTTGGTGCTAAGTACACATTATTAAGTTTACAGGAACGCAGTACACTGGCTTTCCAAGTAATTTTATAACAAGACAACGGCTCTGCGAACTACCCTCACATGCACTATAAACAATGGGAATGTTTTATAGGGGAATAGAAGATGAGGACCAAGAAGATCTGCTAACCTAGTGAGGGCAACTTTAAGGGTTCTGTAAACCTCACAGAATTCTGAGAAGCCATGACTTCTCAGAATCTTAACTCTTAGGAAACTGAAAAATCTCAGGTTGCTTTGAAAGCCATACAGTAGTTTTAGAAATACTCAACACCAACCAGTTCTATCAGCAAATGAAGCAGTCCTGCCCTCCCACCCCACACAGCAGTTCATTCCTGCCCTCGTGGCTCCCTCCCTTTCTGCAGATGTGAGACCTGGAGTGAATCACAATTAGGAGCTCCACTTTAGCATTCAGCTGAATCCACCTGCATTTGTGCCCCAATCCAGTTTATCTGGAGCTAGACAACTGTCTACCTCAGCACAAAGAGATGAAGTGGGTATAAACCACATCTGTTTGTTTCAGCAGCTGTAATGCCATAAAAATGAAATTACAGCTTATATTTCCAGATAGAGAGAAACCTGAGAGACTCTCCCCATTCACCTTAAAGGCAAACAGTATTTGGTAGACAATTCGTTATTTTCCTTCTCAATTTTACCTAGCTATGACTCCAATATTTCAGCATAAGGCTTCACATACTTGGAATCACACTGGTTCCAGGTGCTTCAGCAGTACAAACAATGTTAACTGAGGTGAAGAACCTGGTCCTCTATCCAAAGCAGGCTACAGGGTATTTGCTCTCAGCTTCACTGAGAATTTGATTCAAACAGATGAGAACTGAACTGAAAAATGCCCAGGGTACATAAGCATATCAAACCCCCGTCTTCATACTCAGCATGTAGCACATGTCAATTCATATTTACCTTGCATCAACACACTTCAGAACAACTGTGTAAATATCCAATGCTGTAGGTCCTTGCCAATGCAAGCTTGCATACAAATTTAATCTAAAGTTTCAAGAGGTTCTGTAGTAATTTTAAAAAATCATACCAATGTGTGCAGCTCTTTTTCCCAGATACCAGTTACCTACGTACACTGGTTGTGAGCATAACACTGTCTTCAAACTAACAGCTTTGTTCCACAAACTCAATAGCCAAGGCCTATACTTCAGGATCCTGATGCAGAGCAACATGTGAAGCATCAGCACCCTCTCAGCAATGTGGAAATCACGTGTGATAACTCTCATTTACTGTATAATATAGACAACAAGGAGAAAGCTGCATAGCGAGGCATTTTCACTTACGTGGTTTATATAGAGACTCTTGCGTTTTTCTCTCACTGCAAAAACACAAAATATGATAGAAATATTACATGACTATTTTTCCCGATTAAGCTTCTTATACACCATTTATAATAAAAAGAACAGGAGACTATCTACGTGCAACATTATAATTGCTTTTGCACTAACTGAGTATATAAATATAGCAAACACAGAAGAAACACATATCTGTATGCATAAAGGCATTTACGCTTACTAGTGTGGTGATGGGTTAAAATTCTCATCCATTTGGATACTTCACCAGGTGCTGGGCCACATGGGCAAGCTAATATGCAGTAAGCTGCAGTTCAAGGTAGCAGTGGCTTGACCATTCTTCCCCAGTTCTCTGTGTGGGTACCCCTGAGCCACCAGTGCCTTCATCCAAGGTACCTTGCTGCAAAGTGGCCTACACTACTTCACAGGTATGAAAGCACCTCCACAGCTACACCATGGAGTTAGCAAATTCTCATCACAGTTTACTGTGCACTAACTCCCACAGAGAAGCCTTGAAACCGTATGGATTTCACCACTGCCTTCTATAGTGATCAGGCACAAGCCTGAAACTATTACTCATGTTGGATGTAACAATGAAAATTTATTCCCTTGGTGAGTATGAACCAGTCACCACAAGCAATGGTTGCAAGTCAAAGCCACAATTAGCCAAAACAGTCAAAAAGTAAATAGCAACAAAAAGGGAGTTAGATGTATAAAGTCTTGATTGTCAGGCAAATGTTTAATACAGCTGATTATATATACTCTATTTCATTTTTTTAAAGCACTTCCCCAGTTAACTCACCCCATAGAGAGCCTGCGGAGCTCTGTTCCAGTGAAAACACAGCATTTAGGATACAACTACCACATAAATCAAACTGCAGGATTAAAATAATAATGGTTTCATGCTGTAGGTGATTAAATGCACTTTGGTGCATCATGATTTGAAAGCTATGCAAACCAGCGCACTTAGCAAAGTAAGAGTGCTCACAATGGTGGGCTAGCCTGTCCATTCCCTGTTGGATGAGAAGCCATTATCTGTGATTTGTAATAAGCAAGCAATCTCACAAACAAGGCTGTATGTGTGAATACTGTGAAATTATTGTGTTTAATGCAGACATAAAATGAAAATAAAAAATAAGGAAAAACTTTGAAAAATCCTTACATAATTTTCCTCCCAGGGAGCAGAAAGGAGAATCACACATGACAGATGTTAGCCATGTCACTTAGAATATGCTCAGATCCACAATTACGGACATTGTATAAGAAACAGAATTAAACAGGAACAGCAGAAAAATTCTGGTGATCTAGTAAATTGTTAAACTGCTTGAAATCCTGCTAAAACACTGCACTACACTTAAGTTCCACACCCTGCATTTATCACCAGCAAAATACATAAGACATCTACAGGGGAACAACAAAATGATGGTGGATACTTCTAAGAACAGCTGAAGTGTTTGTCTAGTACCACATATTGCAATGTACAGGCAGTAAACAATTCTGATAAGCTCTGTGCCAACCTACTATAGTGCTTAATTCAAAATTAACACCTATTAACTGTGAAATTTTGAACACAGTTCAGTATTTAACAGTTTTAATCACAAATAATTATACCACATTCAAAGTTCTTCAAATCCTACAGACAGCTGGCACATAGACTTCAAATTCCATTTTAATGATCTTCATTTGCCTTAATTTTTTTCTTCTGTATTTGTATCCTTTATTCAGTTCCCCATGAAGGTACAGTCCCCTACTATCCAAAGGAAGAATGTCACTCACAGCTCAATCCCATTTGCTATTTCCAGCCTCCAGAATATGTTAACATATTTATACACACCGCTCCCTTTTGTGCCTGCTCATGCACTTCTTGTGCACATCTTTGCAAGCACCATGCTGACCTCCTTTCCCTGTCTCCCCATATAACAGAAATTCAGTTAGCCTGGCCTCTCAGGTGAGGCATTGCAGGAAGGGAGATGCTTCTTTCTGTGCTTCTGGCTCACTCTGCCATAGTGTAAGGCCCAACTCTCTCCAGAACACATGCCAGTGGGGAGTCAGGCAGAGCAGAGACCTGTTCTGTCACAACCATTCTCTTTTGTAATCACAATCCCCATTTGAAACAAGGGGAAGCCAATTATTGCACAAGGCAAAATGACTGTGAAGAGTCATACCATCACTTGCCTTCAGTCAGTTTAAAAATGCTTTGCTGCTCACACAACTCAGTATGGTCTTCAGCAGGCCAGACCATCATGTTAGAATTAACCAGTGCTTTGCAGCATAAACTCCTAACTGCAACTCCTGGATTCTGGGTTTCAGGTATGGGGTTTTGATGACGTGAAGCCAAACAGATTTTGAGTCAGTTTAAACAATTAAACTTCTACTTTTTTTTTTAAACTATATAAAACTTCAAAGTTGTAATGGAACTCTTCAAGTGGAGCCTGAGATGCTGCCAAATTGTCTCAGTTTTCCTCATTCTACAGTTGATGACCTATTCCTATTGCTGAAGAAACTTCCAACTGATATTGCTGAGCTTTCACAATAGGAGGAAAGTATGCTGAAATTAAAAGGGAGTGAGGAAATACACACAGAGACATCTGTATGTACATACATGTATGTATGTATTTTTCATTGTGCTGTAATAAAAACTTTCTATAGACTTATTGCCATTTCTATAGACTGAACATTAATAATATCAGGATCGAAAACGAAGTTCTTGAGGATTACAACTATAAGAACGTCTTGCATGTTAGAAGTTGGAATTACCAACCATTATTGATAACTCATCTATTTTTGTTTTAATTGAGAACACTAGCTAACATTAAAGACTAAAAGCAGCTTACTCCACTTCTATCTGCCTATATTAATACAATTTGAGAATCTTTTTTGTCTGAAGCCCATTGTTGCCCTGATACTTCAAAATTTAGCCAGTACATTGAATGTGTAAAGCTCAGTCTAAGTTAGGAGAGGGGCACAGCTGGAACCCACTGACACAAAACACCATTGCCAGCACCTTGAAGGAGCAAACATTGCCTTCTTGCTTCCATGAAGAAAAGGCAGTTCCATTGCTGAAGTGCTGTTTGGAAACCCTGGGTTAATCACACCCACACACTAAATAGTGCATGGGTTTCCAGTCACCCACAGCTCACTAGCCAAGCTCAGCAAATTAGGGAGAACTTGCATAAAGCACTCACAGAAGTTAAAAACATAACAGGCAATATTCTGTACCAGCTCCCTAAACAGGAAGAATTCCACACATATGATTCAGTACCCTGAAAATTCCCAAAAGAGATGGAAACATTTAGAAAAGCTAGGAATCAAATTAATATTTATTGTGACTTTAACTTTTCTAGAGATTCATCGAATGCTCAAGTAATTAAGGGTTCATTCAGACTACTGACGAAGAAGAGCAGGACAATTTATATGCTTAGCATGGCATCCAGGCTTCACAGAACAAAGACAATTAGAGACCACATAATAAACCGAGATGCCACATCCTGCCTCATTTTATTTGTTGCTCTTTGCTCATGTGCTGATCACAAGCAGATCAAGCACAGCTTCTGTGCCAGGAGAATGCTATAAGCAGTGAGGCTCAAAGAGCACAGGGCTACTAGAAAGCCAAACATGGAACTGTCTGAAGGTAACATTGCCAAATCACTCTAGCACCTGGTGATGGACTTGGTAATTTCCCACTGTAAAACCATGAGATATATGCTCACAGCCAGAGCCAGATCGTGGAAGAAACCTTGAATCTTGATGCCACTTGACTCTCTGTGTATTGTATAATGTGTATTTTGAATGTCCACAAGTCTTATCTATAGAATATTTTCACTTACAGTCAACAGGAAGGTTTACCAGCCCAGTACTATTCAAGTAATTGAGCAGTTATTTGCCCAAGTTAGGTGTTTTCAACACAGCTAGCTCAGCTCTCCTCTTCTACATCATCTGAAGAAGTCTTGGGGGTCCCCTAGATTCCACAGCAACCTGTCAGATCACAGCCCTACATGCCCTGAAAAATCCCTCTATTTTCCTCTTAACAAGCACTTTATTGCATTTTAGTTAGGCAACATCCTTGAACAGTGTGGTAACTCCTACAGCTCCAGCTCACTTGGTTCAACAAAGTACAGCCTAGCAAAATGCTTAGTGATGGGAGCTGTCCCACCAGAACATGATGGTTCTTGGCAACACACCAGTAGATAGTAGTCTGCAGAATCCTTTTATTTTTATACAAACAAAATAGCCTTTGTATTTTTTCCAATGCATCAAGGACAGCTGAACAGATCTCACACTCCCATTGATAACATTTCTATAACATTTCACTAAATTCATTGTTCTTACTCAAAAATATGTTCTTTACGTTATTTAAACTAGAACAAAGCTTCATAGACCAACTCCAGCACGTTGCTAGATAAATACTTTTATGAAATGCTTAAAATTAACTCCATATTGCAATAAACCAACTGCTCTTATTACACGTAAGAATAATCATCCACTCCGGTCAAAATTTTAGTTGTTGAACTTGGGTCTATTCTGTCCTTTCTTTCAACAAGCTGTAACAAGAAACAAGTAGCATCCATTTGGAATTAGACAGTTTCAAAACACAGCAAATTCACTATAAAACAGACATCAATCCTCACAATACAACAATGGAAATACTACCATATTAATTTGCCAGACTACCAAACCAGATTAGTATGGTAAATGGCATCCAATCCCAAATAATCAGGTATTGAAAGCAGGGCTGAATTCAGAAGGACAATCTCAAGGTCAAAGGAGGTACTCACATAATCAACTCTTCAACTGGGGTCTAAATGTATATCCCTCTTTGTTCTAGTCATGCTCAAAAACTAGCAAAAAATATACAGTGAGTGAAAACTACATTATTTTTCAAGTGATGTGTTTGACACTGCAATTTACTATGTAAATCAAAAGCAGCATTTATAGGCAGCAGAAAGGAGGACAAAGAATTCATGCTGAACAGTCAAAATTAAAATGCAGGAACTGCTTTGCAAGTCCTGCTAGAAAATAATGTGTTTTGTATCCATTATTCATTTATTTCTAAACCAGCATATCATATATGTCCAATAGGGAACAAAAGAGCCACAGTAAATGGCTTCTATTCTACTAACTCTATCAGGAGGCTTGTTTAATCAATGCTAATTTTAGAGATCATTTTGTCTAGGTACAAAAAAAACAAACAACTAAACTCTAGACAAACATGATTATATAAAATCCATAACAAGAGGAGGAAAAGACAGAATATTTGGGTAGGATGGGAGTTATTTTGTTAAGAAAATCTAGTACTGAACTCATTTACAGTATCATCTATATCAGAGAAACCCTGGAATGTCTTTCAGCTAATATTAATTGGCATTTTCTAAAAAATACTTTCTACACATTTTTAAAAAGCCTAATGTTGACAGTTAAAACAAAATTAAGAAACAGTTACACAAAAAAATTTGGATTTAGAGAAAATATTTTTAAATAATTTTATTAAGCTTCATCCATATTTGTACTACTGGTCTGACAAGACAATTAGCTAAAGGTGTGACTACTTAAAACTCTAACATGATGCCTCTAAATGCCTCTTTCTGGGGGAGAGGGAGCCATTACATATTAAAGGACTATCACATGTATTCTGACAAAGGGTTGAGAGATAACTACTGTAATAAATTCAGTAACCTACCATCTGTTTGTGATTTACTGAGAAATATCGTACTGGCCCGTGGATGATCTGATGGGTTGAATTCCATGTTCAAATCTGGAAAGAAAGAACAGCACAAAAACCATTTATGATTATTCAATGGCAGACACAGATTTTCTCATTCTTTTTAAAAACACCAAGTTCACATACTTAAGCACCTACTGTAAAACAGAATCCATCTTGAGGCCCATTTTTTTATCCTTCTTTGCACAAGTGGTTCTTTTTGGCATACAAATCATTTGCATCAAGACAACTTTGGGATTAGAGTTCAGTTCTAAGGGCTGCTTTTGGATTAAAACAGATAAAAGAAGCGTGAGGAGCTGGTACACAAGAAGTCAGGAATTTCCCACTAACCATCCCTCTATTCCCACCATGCCCCAAGGTCACAGCTTGGCACAGGAACACAGCTTGTTATATGTAATAATTGAAAAATTAAGCATTACAAACAAATGCACAACTCTACATATAGACAGGTTTCCAAGATTAGACATGATTATAAAAAAAGTAATGACTGCAACTGAATGCAAACAAGTAAAATCTAGGCCAGAGTGTTTTATGTGGTCAAGATTAGAAAAACATGGCACTTCCACATATTAACATTCTCTTTGCTGTAATAACTTAAAAAAAAAAAAAAAACACCAAAAAAAAACACCAAAATAGTCCCAAAATTTCACAACTACAAAAAAGAACCCCAAAAGCCCCAACCAGTCCTAAAAGATACCTATCAGTTGCAAATTCAAATCTATCATACAAACTTCTATGAATGATCTTTCTTATCAGTGTTGATTTTATTTTATTTGTTCCCAAATTCCACTCTATCAATTTGCTAAAACTTACAGGCCTGTAGCCACTGGAAAACATGCTCCAAAAATAGTACATAATTTTTTAGCATTTCCTTGCTCTCCCAGTGTGGCCTTCTCAACCTCTCTTACATTCTCTCTATCTCCAAATGCACATTCTCTTGCATTTTAAGCAGGCATTTACGTGAGACTACATAGGAGCACTGATATGTTTATCTTCTGTGATTATCCCAGCGTTTCTACAATTCTCTCATTCCTCTTTCATATGAAAGCTCAGTAAAACTCGAAATTAAGCCCCAGGTCTTAGGAAAACAAAGTCATGTTGCCCCAGGGTCAAGTTCTTCTGTGCACAGCCTTCCTGTAGCTTTTCCTTTCCCTGCTCTCCTTGCCCTTTTATTTAATAATTTAACTAGGTCTTCCACTTCCCTGCATTTTTCTCCTCATCACACATGTCTTTACAAATGTACCTTCTATTTGTAGTTTTCCATTTTATGCTCTCTTGGTTTCCTTTTCACCTCCCTGCATTCTGTAGCCCATGAGATGAGCAGCCTGACATGCTGCTGGAAACCTGGGCACAATTTCTGCAAAAAAACTTGGTATTCTTCCTACAAGGAAGAACTGAGAAATGCAGAAGTGCAACTTCTCAGTTGCAAATGGTCTTCTTATTACTATTATCATTATCATCAATGCCACAAAGGAAAGAGAATCTAGGGATTTCAAGGGAAAGCCATTTTGATTGTCCCAGAAATCACAGACAACTTTGGGGAAGATACTAAGAAGGTCATCTTATGTTAGGAGTTCTGACTTCAAGGGACTATGAACTAGAATGTTTCCATGTTATTTTATGCATCTTATTTAGACATATAGAAGAAAAAAATAAATAATCACCCATTCATATAGACAATGCTGTATAGACTTTTTTCCATTCCAGGATGGTTTTTCTGTTAAGCTGAATGCAAGATGTTTTTCCTTACATGAAGAGTAATCAGCACTTAAAAATGCAAAATATATCAACCCCTTCATCTTTGATCAGCACAATAAATGATGAGAAAAAAAGAAGCCTTTTTTTTTAAACACTACAGATATTTTCTGCAACCATTTCAAAGAACAGAACTGCAAATTCAGTCAATAAAACAGGATCAGGAACACAAAACTGAATCCAGCTTGCAAAACACAGAAAAGCAGAAAAGCACTTCTTTCCTTCAAGCCTAGAAAATTATCTCCTTGAGCAAAAACAACAACCTGGTCCAGGCTCACAGTTTGTTTGCAGGGCTGAAAAGAAAGAAAAACCAATTGCCACATCTGACAGTCAAGTCGCATCTCCCAAAGATGCCTGTGTTACAAGGTGCTATTTTGCAGAAGCAGTAAACCAACAGAGCAGTTAAAAGTCTGCCTGAAAAAAGCATAAACTACCAAATAGCACTGTGTCTCAGAATACTGTTATTCTTCTGACAGGAGCTGAAAGAAGGCCAGCAAAACCCCATCTCAGCAGCTGCAGAGTACAGTCCAGGGATTTTTAATTATCTTGGCAGAGCCAATGGTCCACAGCCAGGGAGCAACTGTGGCTCCTTCCCACCACTCAGCCCTACAGAGCAGCACACATCCTCCTCTCTCCACATCCCTTCTCTCACATCCTCCCCAGCAACAGCAAGAACCAAACACATCCATCTGTCCTTCTCAAACTGCCTGCACAAAACTCCGAGGAGGAGAACATGGGTTGGGTAAAGGCTCTTTTACCCAGCACAGCGTGGCCAGAAGGGGAAGGATGCTGCTGAGAGGGGCTGGCTCCCCACACCCCTCTGATGAACAGCACAGGTCTTCCAGGCAGAAGCAAGCACTGCTTGGTGTGCATCTACAACTGGGCCCCTCCCAGCTCCTCCAGGGAAAAGGGTTAGGCAAATCCAAGCATCCCACTTGTGGCACCACATCACTCCAGACCACCACTGCTGGCACACTGGAGTATTGGAATGGATGATTCACAACATGTAAGATTTCACTCTCTGGTCGTTCATGTCTTAATTAATTGTACAACTTTAAAACAAATGTCTTTTTGAATATGACAACAAATCCTGACAGATTTGTCACTACAAAACACATTACAGAAGAAAGATCAAATGATACACAAATACCTAAAGCTAGTAACTCATCACCAAAGAGCATTATCCATAAAAAGGTAGACTCCATCCTAAAGAAAATAGGGTATTCATACTGCTTTTGTGTTATAATTAGTGCTTTCAGTTATTACCAATTCTTTCTTTAGTTATTTAGTTATTACTAGTTCTTTCTGTAGTACTTGAAAAGTACCATGAAGACCAGCCATAATAGGAAAAGTTCACCCATTTTGTTTTGAAACAAAGATAAGAAGAAATTTAAACTCACACAAGCAATAGTCTATCATTCAAGAGAGAGAAAAACGAGAGCCAGAATTTTAAGTCTCAAAACCTGTACAAAAATGCTCTTCCTTACTAACAGTCTGCTCTGCAACTCATCATAGCCTTCAAATGAAGGAATAACAGTGGGTACTTCTTCCAACAGTTATCCAGCACTTCAAAATAGAAAACCCATGGTCTTGTAGATAGTCCAAGTCTTTCACTGTAGCTTTCTTTTCTGTTAAACAGAATTTGAATGTTTTTCTATATATTTTACAAGTTTGTTCTCTTTGGTTTTTTTTCGTTACTAAAGGATTGCTAAATTATGCAAAATATAATCCACATCCTGTAAACACCTCAACAGTCTGGTACTCCATGAAAATTTCAGGGCTTTTGTCTTCTAAAGATTAGGAACCAAAGGTTTGTGTCTTTAAACACATGTACAAAGGCACATATCTATATCTATAGATTGACTGATAGTTGCATATTTAAATGAAACCTAATTTTTGGTTAGCCAAGGCAAAGTCAGACTCATCCACACTTCAAATAAGAGATTGTATGTCTAATAGAATTCACACAATTTTGGAGGATTTGGACAAAAACAGTTACAAATGCAGGCAAATATACTTAAGATTGCATCCTCTTACTGCTCAGCAGCAACCATATTAACAGTTTTTATAATGGCCACTTTGATTCATCACATCAAAATAAATACATTCAGAGAAAAAAAAAGAGTAGATTGTGCATATAACTTAATTTGGTACATAACTGTGCTGAAGCTAAAGACAACCACCAGAAGACCCCAACAAGATTCACCCTGTACACTATGAGAAATTTAATTCCTAAAGCTACAGCAGCTGCATTCAAATATGGCCATAAAAAGAAGAGAACTGTAAAACAATTTGGCTTCAGATTTGGGCTACAGCCCAGGCAAGATTTTAAATCTCAAAACAAGAGCTTAAAAAGCATTACTGAGACCAAAAAAAAAAACTGAACACAGACTCAGTTTGCACTTTTTAAAGAGCAAAGAGTAAGAATAAAATTTAAATGAGTGCAGAGGTGAGCTACAAGAGTGACAGACTGCTGAAAATGTCTTCAATTGAGAGCTGAAGAAAAAGGAAAACGATGAGGTGTCTGCTTTGCACATACAACTTGATAACTACTGAAAGCTCTCTCCAGCATAGCACACAATATAACAAAAACAGTGGAATATGAAAGCAGAAAGGAAAATCTTAATTATGACCTTGGATAATAAAAGAGGGAGGACAATTAGGCAGTGAAGCTCCACACCCAAGGAACATGCACTAAATTTATCTCGATGTTTTCCTTTTTGAGAAGATTGCCTCAGCCAAACATCTTTGGGCTTTAGTCCAGCATGAGTATTTGGGCTCAATTTAAGAATAACTTATGCAAGTTACTTGTTTATGATTCATATGCAGGTCAGATCAGATGATCCCTTAGGCCTCAAGCCTAAGGTCTATAAAATCTTCAGAAATAGCAATACTTAAATTATTGAGCACAGAAGCTCAGCAAATCCCAGTGGTACATCTGTAAACTTTCTAAAACTGCACCAAACTCTGCTGCAATTCTTCAGAAAGAGGTACATTTTCAAACTTGTGGTTAGACTATATTATGCAAGATAAAAACAGTACAGGATGAGACTAAATCTTTTGTGGCAAAACTTTAACAAAAAACCCAACTGCTTCTTCAACTCAGGAGTGTTACTGTGATAGGAGAGGGCATGACAAGAGAATTAAGGATGGCTGCTGTAGCAACTAACTTCTGAGCAATACACATCAAAGCTTCTGCATGATACAAACAGGAAAAACCAACACAGTCACTGCCTTTCTAAAAGTGCACGTGGGCTGCAGCACAGAGAGCAGCTCTGAAAATGTGTTCATTCTGTTAGAAAAATAAGATGTTATTTCCTTCATTTTGAAAAATGAAAGTCGAGTAAGTTTGCACCACCAAAGCTCTGATGCTGATTTGATAACGGAATAAAGTCTAAGCTGAGTAAACCACTGGTTTTAGTCTTACTCAGTTCTGAAATAACCTTGTGAAATTCTCTCCTTCCTTCCCTTTGCCCCTGGGACCAGAGGCTATCACTGCCACTGCACAGCCACCATTACCATTTAGGAAAGAGATAGTCATATTAATGACTTATCATATGCTTCATTTTTAAAAATTATTTAAAGGGACTTGAGATAAGAACAGACCTGTCCAGGGCAAGTTGAAGAGGAAGTTGAGCCAACCAGGCACTATACAAATTACTTTACCTCTTTGCCATCTTTTCTCCACCCACAGCCTGACACTACAGTAACTGCCTGTCATGGGTGGAAAACAACAAAAACACCACAAAGGCTCTTATTGAGTAATTACAAGAATGCAAGCCATGAGTAATATCTAAGCCCTACACTCTTCCAGGAAGGAAATGTGTCAGAAGAGAAGAGAAACAATCACCCCAGGAGAAAGGGAAAGGGAAGCACAGGTGACCTGAGCTAAGGGGACGGCGCTCACGGAGATGTCAAAGGCAGAGCTCTCCATGTGCCCTGAGGTGGGTGGGAACCAGCAGGGCTGCGACCCCCAGCCCGTGTCCCACCTCTGCACCAGCAGCACCTGAGGGGTTTGTCCAGCTGGCACAAAGAGTGAGGTTGGTGCTCCTGCTCTCACTGCTCCAGCCCACAGGAATGAGCTGATGCCATCTGTGGGAACAGAAACAGAAACAGTATTCTCCAGGCACAGACAGGGAGATAAGCTTCCCCAACACTGAACCTAGAGAAAAATGCTGAAATAAATTCCAAAAGTCTCATTAGACTTTATGTCTTTCTGCTACTCTCTTACTCTGGTGGGCTGCTCTCCTCTATTAATAGCAATTAGCCATGAGTGCAATAATGAAAATACTCCCTTAAACATTATTATGTTACTAGCATTCCCTGAGGAACTGGGAAGCATTAGAAGGACACCTCAGCTAAGAGGATTTCCCTCATCTGTCCCTAGTCAAATGAACCTAAAAACAAAGCCTAAAATAGAACAGAGAGCAAAGAAACACGATTGGAAAAGGCTATCTTTCACCATTATTATCCATATCCTTAGATTTTATTTTAAAGCACCATAATTTATGCAAAGGAGGTATGATACAACTTGACATTTGGAAAGCCCTATGACTAAATCTAGCAGTAAAGCTTCCATTTGAGATTTCTGTACATCAATGTCTCCAAAATGTGGGATGCACCAAACACTGGGACTAAAATAATTCACTGGGATAAATAAATAAAGCACTGGGGTGCTTTCTCTTCAGAGGTTTTCAAAGCTAAAGCAAGACTGAATTGTATAGGCTGATTTCACTGGCTGGTAACAGTAACTGCAGCTGCTTTTACACTAAAACTTCCAAGATGTGAGATCCCTTACTAGAAATTTCAGCTCGTGTCACTCAAGCACCACACAAGCACTGCATACAGATTCAGCAGTGTCAGACCACAAGATCCAGCAGTAACTTCTACAATGCCTCAAGCCTAATCTGAGCAGCAACTAACCTACCACAAACAGAAATGCCTCTCAGCTGCATGCAGTATTCTTGCAAGAACAAATGTTTGTGATCATGGTCCAGTACACTTTAACACGGATTATTAAAAGAAAAGAAAGCTGGAAATTGGAAAGCTTTCAAGAGCCAATTGGCTGGAAGGGTAAACTCCTTCAGGTTTGGCTAGGTTGCTGGAAAAACTTGGATGTGATCTCTGCTACCCTGGAGCTATGGTATTCTCTGCCTACCATTCCAAGCAGACGACGGGCACGGCATTTCTCAGCAAGTTCCAATTACATGGTGACTCTGTTCCAGGCTCTGCTCTCAGTTTTCGAGAGAGGCAGAGAGAGTTGATCAATAAAAGAAACCCTCTGTGGCAAATAATGCTCATTTCTGTACAGTTATGCCTGACCAGTCAGCCAAGTGACAGCCCAGAGCAGTTCTTATGGGCACAGCTATATTTATTTTCTCTTCTAGAAGCAAATCAGATCTAACTTTCTACACAGTGAAAGACAAGGTTTGTATCCAGGATTTTTAGTTTTGTATTACTTATCAGGATTTGCTTTCCCTTACACAGCAGTCTCTCCCAAATCACTACATACATTTCAAGAGAAAATTAAATGATCTGATATTATGTGATACATAAGTCTTTTGTTAATGTCTCCGTACATTTAGAACATGAAAGATAGTAATTAATAAATATTTTCCCTCTCAAGCTCATCTTATGTAAGTTTTTCAGACATTCCAGTACTTCACTTAGTAGTTTTTGCTTTAACTGAACTTGGTTACTGCTTGTAAGTAAGTAAGATTAATTTTAAAAGTTTTATTAATATGTAAGACAGAAGACAAGAAAAAAAAACCAAAAAAACAACTATGAATGCACACACCTCTCCATTCCCTTCCCCACAGGGAAATAGAAAGGAAAAGACTATTTCTCCCTATCACATGCAGAATTCAGCATGGACTCAAGAGAGCAACAAGTTTTTAATTAAATCAGGAGCATTCCCCTTATTTAAATACAACTGTCCACTTTAAAAAATGCCTAACACAACACATAAGACTGTACATGTATTTCCATCATACTCAAATATTGTTCAAATACTGGCATTTGAGTAAACATAGAATCACTGAATCATAGAGTTACTCAGGTTGGAAAAGACTTTTAGGATTATCAACCCAGCACTGCCAAGTCCACCACTTGGATGGTCCAGCCATGTCCCTAAGTCTTTTAAGATACCTCCAGGGACTGCGTTGTCACTGACAGGCTACACAGTTCAATGAAGCCTACAAAGACAGTGCTTCAAATACAGCTGCATGACCTTCAGGCAACCTAAGTTCCATAGCAAACACCCAAGAGAATAAAAACACTTCTTGAATGTTAATGTCTTAAGATGGAGACATTAAATATTTTTCTTCTCCAAGTTAAAATCATAGAGAAAATCTAAGTAAAAAGTATTCTGAGATTAATACTAATGTGAACATAAATAGTATTTGAACACAAAGCTGGAAGAATACATGCTCCTGCTTTGTAGGATTTCTAAGTATGCTTTTAAAGTTAATTTTTTTAAGTCTTTCAGCCTGTATTAATATCCTAGAAGTAAATTCGGTCAAGATAAATTTAGACTGGGCAACTGTAGAAATTAGTGATGAAAAGGCAAAAGAGAAATTTAAGTGCATGACTCAGTCCTTTTTTTTTTTTGTTCTTATTGTACCAAAGAACTGATAGTCAAAGCAGACTTACTTTAAAAACACTGAATTTTATTCAGTTATTTTAAAAATAACTATATAAGCTATATGAATAATGGATTGCAAATATTTAAGCAGCCCTAGAGAATCAAGGACTGAAAAGGTAAAAAAAAAAATGTTCAAAATTTTCAAGTTTTCCCTTTTGCATTTTTCCAAGTCTTTGGAACATGTTTCAAGGTGTGCACGCAGCAGAAACTGAAGACCTATCGCAGAGAAGGTCATTTCCTTCTAGGACCTACAGATGAAGGTAACTGAGGACATAATGCAGGCTAACAGGCTGACCCTTTTCTTCAAGTCTATAGCTCAAAGGAGCACCTCACTGTGACTTCCCAGGGAGGGTGTGCATGTCCCAACCCTGGCAGTGTTGAAGGTCAGGCCAGATAAGGACTTGAGCAAGCTGCTCTAGCAGAGGTTGTCCCTGCCCATGGCAGGGGGTTGGTTCTGGATGATCTTTAGGGTCCCTTCCAACTCTCAACATTCTGTAATTCTACAATGACTCCACCACTTCCCTGGGCAGCCTGTGCCAACGCCTGACAACCCTGTCAGTAAAGAATTGCTTCCTAATACCCAATCTAAACTTCCCACAACGCGACTTGAGGCCATTTCTTCTTGTGCTATCACTGGTTGCCTGGGAGGAGAGGCCAATTCCCACCTGGCTACAGCCTCCTTTCAGGCAGTAGAGAGCAATAAGGGTCTTCCCCTGAGCCTCCTTTCCTCCAGGACAAACATCTCAGCTCCCTCAGCCCCTTTTCCCTAACACTTGTATTCTACTCCTTTCAGAAGCTTCACTGTCCTTTGGACACACTCCAGCACCTCCATGACATGAAGCATGATTCATTTTACATTATCCTAGAACATCTAAAGTGTAAGGGAAATAAAATGCAATAATGGAATGTTGAACAAAGCCACTTCTTTAGATCAAAATATCTCGACATACAAAAATATCACTTTCCCTTTGCTTTATCTGACTGAAAATCTAAGGCCAGCAAAGTGAAACAACTTCTCAAATATGGCATCTTTAAGATTTTCAGTTTCTTGTTAAAATAATGTCACCTGTAAGAATGGTGACAAGCACGGGTGTGAGCATGTCTGCCTTCCTTCCTGACAGCAGGCCCAAGGCATGCTACAGGATAAAGGACACTGATAACCCTTTAATTGAAAAGTGTCCTCACAGGAAGTCTCCCACCAGTCTTGTAAAAAGAATTTATATATATATATATATATATTTTTTTTTTTTTATTTTTTTTTTTTAAGAAGAGTTCAACAGAACCTAGTCCAAGAATCACAACTGGGCCCAAAAGTTGTTCATATGCAAGGATATCAAGCAGGCATGCTGGAATACACACAAACTGACTCCAGAGCTGAGGAAAAACATTCTCTAGGATATTACAGGTTTTCATGGACAAAAATTCACTTTGAAACACCATTTTCATTATACTTAGATTGTGTAACATGGCCTTTGGAATGAAAAGCTTACACTGGGACAGCAAGTGGAGTCCTGTGAGTCCATCACACACAAGAGCTCCCATTGCTCCTGACTCCTTGGCACTGAGCACAGAGCAGGTTTCAGCCCAGCAGGGGTGGCCTGAGCCAGACCCAGCAGGTGCAGCAGCCTCCCTCAAAGGTCTCAGAACTGCAAACAGCCACCTGCCTCAATTCATCTGGGTGAACACACTGTCATGGACACACAGCTGGAGCCAAGCAAAACTGCTCTAAACACTTCTCACCAAAAGGCAAGAAATGCGTGTGGCATTTCAGTTCTGCTGTGAGAATACAAACACGGGGTAAGGCTTGCTCTCATTTTTTCAGAAGCATGGTCCACTCTAAATATCGCAAGTAATACAGACAAAAACACTTCCACAAAACCTTTTTTTCCCCCAATAGTCATAAATTACATAGTTGCCTTCAAGTAATGTAGGCTGGGGAGAGAAACACCAGTGCCCATTTTAACAGCATCTTGCTTTGCACTCCTGGGCTTTGCTGCACATCACCCATTGCTGCTCATTTTGTCACTGATAACCTTTTCATTTTGTTACTAGACCACACTTGTGGGCACTTGAGAACACAGTACTCAAGTTCCCAGTTCTACCTTTTCTCTTACTAACCTTCCTTGATTAAATGCCGCAGAGCCAGCTAGAGCACACGGGATGTGATCCTATCCCTGTGCCCACCTTCAGGAATACAGGCTGGTGTCTCGCCACTCCAAGTGCATTTCCACATAAAGCAGCAGAATGTGCTGAACTGCTCCATCACCAGTTTCCAGAAGGATTCATCAACACCTTAACTACTGCCTGCTTTGTCAACATCACTCGTGCCCCACTTAGGCACACACAGCAACAAAAGGAACTAAGCCGCTGTCCTATTAACCCCAAATTGAAATTTATGCACTTCTCTAATGTCCCTGTTACACTGAGCACTATAAATGTTTTCTCCCTAACACACTTTTACTTAGCTTATACACCAATTTTAAATTTTTTTTTCTGCCCTATTAGCTTCAAAGGCAGACAAAAAGGAGCATAAAGCTTTGTGAAAGACTTAAAAAAAATTAATAATTTTTAAAATACCAATTTTTCTTCACATAAGTGTATCATTAAAAATTCCATTATTATTCAGTTATCATTCAAAATGATAACTTTATGATACTTTACTTGACAAATGTAAAATCTTTTGAACACAGTATCATTACAGACCTAAACAAGTTACACCAGCTGATGCCATCCCAAATTATTTCAGTTGTTTCATATAATATTACCATGCTCTTTCACCAAGAGACATCAAGCCATCCATGCCCCTAGAGAGGCTGGTCGTGAACCCAGCTGCACTTGCCACAAATTTAACCTAGAGGTTAGCAGCTGGTAGGGGATTTTTGTCACTGAGCCAAACACACAATACCAGTCAGCAGAAGTGCTGGGTTAACCTACAGCAAAGTAAAGCAATTTCACTTGGAGACACAGATCAATAAAAAATTAGCAGCATAATCATCATCATTTCACAGCTGACATTATGAGTCTGAATCTTAGATTGAAGTATTACCTGCAGCTTTGCACCAAGGTGCATGCATTTCACCTTTCCTCAAAACACAGACATTATTTCCACACAAATCAGTAAGAAAATGCATGACTTTAAAGATTCATTATATTCTGCAAACCAGAGCACAGGAGCCTGAGCTGCAGCTCAACTCTACATCTGGAAAAAGGCATCTTATGATACGGATTGAAGCTCCAAGGAGCTCTCACCCCAGCCCAGCAGGGTAGGACGAGTTTACCCTTCCTCATTCCCTTACAGAAATTATTTTTTAAAGCGCCAGTGAAAACAGCATCTTTGCAGGCTCTCTTTTCTTCTTTTGCTTCCCTACTGAGCTGTGTGACCCAAAGTTAAAGTAAGTAGGTAATCTGTGAAATACAAAGAGAAAAATATCAACCCTGGTTTCTCAGGAAATTTAGTGCAAGTGCATTATACAACACTTGCAAAGGTACATTTCTGACAAAGGACAGCAGCTGCTTTTTTAATATGCAAAAATAGAACTTGTAATCTTTTCTGAGGAGAACTCCAGGATATTTGGCAAACTACAATAACAGGCTTTCAATTTTTCCCCTGCAGATTTGTATTCACATGGCAACCAAATCACCAAGCTACCAAGATACAGTGTCAAAATCATACATACAAATTATCATCTAAAACTGAAAGTCAACGGGTATTAGAAAGCTCTCTGATCAGTGAATCTCTATCTGTCAATGTATGCAAAGGCCCATAAACACACAGTTAAAGCCCATGGGCATGTGTATGTACAGCTGTTGTGCTGCCCCTTGCCCAGAAGGCTCAGTCCCATTGAAGGCTGATGGCAGAACAGGTACCACTGATTCCTGAACACGTTTCTGCTTCAGATGCAGCCATGCATCCAGACACTACACTCCCTAAAACCTGAACCCCTATGACTTCCACATTCATGCACCCCATACACCAGGCACACGAAAAAGAGCAAGAAGAAGGAAAATTATAATTTAACTCTGAAGAAAAGAGATACAGTTCTTTAATTGACATTTATTTTAAGGCTTTCAATTCTTTAATAAACATCTGCTCTCAGAAGAGTCAGCTCAGAGCCATTAAGTGCTGATCTTGAGGAAGCACCTTACAACAATTGAATGTTATGAACTGTCACCATAGGAGCTACCAATTCCAGTGAGACAAAATGCAGTATATTGACATTTTGTTATTTGCTATGAATTTACAGCGATCTCAAACATTGCCATCTATCTTCATCATGATTTAACATATTAATCTGAATATCTGAATACCTCTAAACAACCACAGAAAACTCTTAAATTTACTTTTAAGTCAAAACGCTACAGAAATGTTCTGTCCTTATCCCAAACATGAAATTACTTCCAAGATTACACTGGCTCAATGCCCAGGACTAGTAACACGCAGTCATAGTACAGCAACTAGTTTCAGATTCAATATCTTGCAGCTCTCCAGCTCTTGACAAAAGCAATTTCCTATTTGTCTGTTTTTTTTTTTTTTTCCTAGTCAGGTGCCATCACATGTAGAACAAGTCTTGAGGCTGACCTGATCAAGTAATGCAGCCATTCTAAATCCAGGCAGATAAAACCTTACAGATCAAACCCAGAACAGGGATACCTGTGCCACTGGTAAAACGGGGAAGAGGCACTGTGAAACACAGCTCCAAGGAAAAGTCAGAGAGCAAGGTTAAATTTTGTGCAGCATGGGCAAAAAAAGTTGAAGGGGTACTGCTACCTCCATTACAGATGAAGAACTGAGGTAAAGGAGTAAAGTCAATGCCCCATTCAAATCCCAGTGCCATTCTGCACTTAGCCCATAGCTCTGTAGATCAGACTCCAAGCATCAGTCTAGGCAGCCAGAAAAAGAGCACATACTTAGGGCATCACAGGACTATCTTGTCCAAACTTTATAGTTACTTTTTAGGTGTTTAACTCAGAGCTAGTCATCCAGTTTCTCTCAATAAACAAAGTATGCACTTCTAAAAGTGCATTTTTTTAGCAGCTATTTCACAAAATCCTAAAACAAATGTTTGGGATAGAACAGACACATCGTACTCTGGACATACTGACCCTTATCCACTGCCTATACATGGAACCAGTGGTGACAAACTCAGTCTAAACCACAATGCAGTCAGCTAAGGTTGACACAAATTACTCTTCTCTTGGTTATAAACCAAGAGATTTCTGATTTGATTGTACCACTCAGGACAGGCAGCTGACTGTTCACTATGTATTATGAATGAAGCTGGACTCTTTGTTGACTCTTTGTTGACCCACTCTCTCTTGATGCCCTCCATATACAATCTTTATTTCACCAACAAACCACACTGGATTCCTACAGACAAGCTCTCCTTCACTGCACTGACTGATGCATTACTTGGACCAGTCCATTCTCAGTCCAGCATAAGGCAGGACAGGAATCCTGTTGTAAAACAGCATATGGGGCATATAAGAAATCTGGGAAAGACAGAATAATTTTATTTGATTCTGTCTAATCTTGAAAGTCCCAGAATCAGTTTCTCTTCATTAATCTTTTAAGCCTTTTCTCAAAACCATGAGTATACCTTAGGTTCGTTGAACATCTGGATCCTTTTTTCAGAAAAACCTGTTGCCCCCAGAAGCCTTCCAGATTCAGGAGAGGACCTACTAAAATGTAAAATAATATCAAACAGTTTGATCTCCATTCTTCCTCAGGCACAGAGACAGACATAGTCAGGCCTCCCTTATCTTTCTGATACATTTATTGACAAACATACCAGGAATTAATTTTAAAAATATACAAAATAATGCACTACACTAACCCAGTCATGCTTCTAACTATTCACATTGACACTATGTGTTGCTTACTTATTAAGCAGTATTTTATTTCCAGATTACGGGAACTGTTCCAGGTACCAAGGCTACTGGAAAGATGCATCCAAATGTCAGGCCATATGTAATGTAACATTTTTGAACAAACACTTCCTATTATTGCCTGCCAGGGAAATGCTAATTTAATTCACCAAGTTCAATTCCTCTGAGCCTTTTTGTTTGCCTTAAATAGCTCAATGTGTTCAAATGTTCATTGCCAAATTCAGACCTGTGCTCAACCTACTAGACACACCTAAAGCAGCATCAGTGAATTGCTACCACAGGACAGCTAAAACCACCAGAAGTGAGCCTAGAACACTGCTGTAAGAGTTCCTATGAGACAAGAGAATCAGAAAGACAATGTATTAAATCAGAAAAGAGAATGCCTAATGCAGCATGCTAATCAAACTGATTTCATCAAGTCTCCTTCAAGACAGTCTACTGAGGGAATCTACTGACAGGGAAGAATAACCACATCATTAGCGATTTGTACAGCTGTCAGGAACGCATCTAGCCACACCACAGATTAAATGTTTAAGCAATTGCTAAGCAGACATGAAATTTTTCCAATTCAAAGGTCTATGTCTAATCTGCCAGTAAGAAAATTAAATACAGTGAGCCATTTTACTCAGGACAGTAGTTCCTCATCTCAATTATAATCAGAGGTTTTTTCATTAAAATATGTCAGTTCACATCACAGGAGAGGTTTTACTGGCATGTCTTGTATGTACAGAAGCAGGTACCAAATCCTGACTACCCTTTAAAAGTGAAAAAAAATTCAATTTCATAAATTCAGGAGTCACCTGAAAAATTAACATGTGATATTTACCTGGAGGTCCTACTCTTCTGAAGAACCTATTTTTAACAATGATGTCCTGATACTGAAAGTATCCAGATAAAGAGTGGGAAAATTGAGCAGCCTTTTGCAATGGCAAGTTACATCTCAGATTTTCTCAAGCCCTATACTTAATGGAGTAAAAAAACATTTGCATAAGGGAGATCTGGCAGATATACAGAATCACAGAAGCAATTAGGTTGGAAAAGACCTCCGAGGTCATCAAATCCACCATGTCTAGACCATGGCAGTGAGTGCCATGTCCAGTCTTTCCTTGACTACTCTACCAACTCCCTGGGCAGCCCATTACAATGCCTAATCATCCTTTCTGCAAAAATAATCCTTCTTATGTCCAACCTAAACCTCCTCTGGTGCAGCTTAAGACTAACAAAAGGCATTAACAAGGCCACTTGCTTCTAAAACAAAGCAAACACTGAGTGCTCAGAAAGGCCACAAACTACAAAAACTATGGGAAAGGAAGCACAGGATGAAATGGTCACTTTTCAACAATTGTTGTCTGTCATTTTTCAATACATTCAAAACCATGAAATGATTTTAATAAGATGGCAAAGTCTGCAGATGACAGGAAATTACATCACAAACAGCATCAACTGTGAAAAATATCTTAGTTACTAGTAGACAAAATGGTAGATGTAGATAAATGCAAATATGGGGCAGACAGAAAAAAACATTCAAAATTCCTTTTCAATATTATGACCTTTGAATAGTCCTTCTCAGGAAAAATGTTGTAGGAATTGGGAAAAATGCAATCAGATATGGGCATACTCGAATCAAACAAAAGGAGGAGGACCTCAGCAACATTAATGCTGTGTAACAACTTTCCACACATCACTCTAGTTCTTACTGCACCAATGGTTCAAACGGCATTAGAGAGGTCCCTAGAAGACAAATTCACTAATATTTGGAAAGTGCATAGTAATACCTCAGGGAATTCCCAGGGTGGAGTCTTAGGGCAGATATTGTTATGTTCTTGTTTTATTATTCTGCCACTGGCTCTAGAGGAGACAGTGAGAAGGCCAGGCAGAACTTCAGGCACCAGTCACATTAAAATCCTGGTACATTGCAGTCTGATAAACCAGTAAAACAAACATCTTACATTAAACCAATTAGGTCCTTTATTGTTGAGAGCTACCAAAACATCTGAATTACCTAAACCCAAAGCTGGGAATTTACTAGGCAAGCATGCACTTTTTAAGCAAGGAGCAAAGCTGTCACTGCCTTGCAGTTAACATTAACTAACTTGTCTCCACTGAATCAGACTGCTTTTCCAGCCAGCATCAGATTTATGGCAGCATATGGACTTCCACCCTCAGAAAGCACCTTTGTGCTCTTCATCCTCAGAAGCATTTGTCCTTCTGGTAGTTCTGGAAAGCATCAGGAAAGGGAAGTACTGCATGTCTTGTACATCAGCTGCAGGAATCAAAACAGTAGTCAGAAGTGAAACAAGTCCAAACCAAATGTTCAGTAAGGGCTCCATTCTTGATCTGCTACAGGCCATGTTACTGCCCCAGTTACCTCTGAGGTCAGTGCACTGCCACGCTGCAGTTTTTCTGCAATGCTCACGTACCAGCTCTCACTAAATATTTGTTCATCCACTGCAGGTTGCCTAAGGATCTGCACAAGCCCAAGAGGAATTCATCATGAGCCTTCTTTTTCCTACTGGTATAGATCTACCCTGAAGCCACAGATTAAACATTTGTAAAACTAGATTTCTTAAGTTCTGCAGAAAAAAATTACTTTTGGGTAGAGAAAGGAAGGGAGGCTTTAGGTTTTGTGGTTTTCATATTTTGAGTTGCTTTCTTCTTTCTTCTTGAAAATTGATTAAATGCAGAGCATTTGTAGGCCCTTCCAACCTATGAAAGACAGACAAGATTTCAGTTTCCATCTGGATTATTATCATGTGAAAGCCTACCCAGCAATGAGCAGAGCAGGTGCCAAATCACAAGCTAACTCGAATTAATATCTAAAAGCTCTTGCTCAACACTTTACTGATATTTATTACACATGTTATTCAATGTACAGCTTATAACGCAACTATACAACAAAGTGAAATTTCAACAAAGCTTTGGCTGTATGGAGGGACTGGATCCTGACTTCACCAGGTAACTGACACAACGAAAGAACAGCACTGCTCAGTGAGACACAGATAAATTTTAAACACTTCAGTAAACGCAGATCAAAACTGCTACTGTTTTTGAACAAAACCCTGGTGAAATAATTTTTGTCAAAGTTTTTCAAAATACCACAAGTTTCTAAAAATTAAATACAGAAAAATGTTCAATGTAAGGTTTGCATTCTGACACACAATTTTAAAAGAATTTCCCATACTTTGTAAATTATGATCATTGCCAGCTAGAGAGGCAAATTAGAAATGGAACATAACAAAACAAATAAACAAAAAAATCCTCAAACCATGATGTTTAAATGTTCCTTCACTGCCTTACAGTGCTGTATTATGATTTGAATGACACAAATGGGCTCTGAGAACTTAAAGAAGAAAACTCTCTTGTCTAGAAGGCAACAGAGATGTCTTTCTCTGCCTGCCCCTCATTCACATCTGAGTTGTGAAAAAAAATGGCTTGACTGACCAGCTTTACCTACTGCCTGTGACCAGTCTGGATCCAATCTGTACTTCACCCTTGCCATTCCCTCAAACAAGTCCCTGCTACTTTTGCTGTAATAATGCTGCAAAATTTGACACCTCACAGCCTCTTTATACAAAATGAGAATTTCAATTTGCTGTTTCTACTTTGTCCTAGCAACATGAAACACACACACACACACAATTTGATTATATAATCTCCAGATATGTGGGAGGGATTTGGAGGCTTGCCTGAAAACCTGCCACTTCTTATACTTTCAAAAGCTCGATAGCATGTTTCTCCAAAGTACACAACCATGTAGGTGAAATCACAATTGATTTCTTTCACTCTATATAATCAAAAAAGCTACCAAGAAACCAAAAGCCACAAAGGCAAGAGGGTAAAATTTAAAAAAAAAAAATTAGCTTGGTCCTGCCATAAATAAGAACAAATAAAAAAAGTGAATGGATTTACACTAATTTGCACTATCCAATAACTTCAGCGGTTTTAGTCCAAATACCAGCAGATCAGCCACTGTAAAATACAGTCACCAGAACTGACATTGACGTCACTGTTGCTGGCAGCTTTTTCTAAAATCTGTGGACCAGCTGAACCTTAGCCTTTTTCCAATAAGCACTCAGGTATGTACCACACCAGCAGTCCCAGTGACAGAAGTGTTAGAAGCTCTTCTGCTCCCTTTGTCCATCACTCTTTTGTGTGCCCTGCTCTTCAGGCAAATGGCAATTTTTCAGTTGTCAATAAAGTCAGTCTGTTTTCATTGATAGGCTAAGATTTTGAAAAGTACCACAGAAGAAGTTATAACATTCACTTTTGCAGTCTAAAGAAAAGTTCCAGTTATTCTGTTTGAAGACTCATAGAACTGAAGAAAAGCATAGAAAAGAGACAAGGTTCAACTCAACATATTTTACAGCACAAGCACTAGCAAGCTGAATCCAGCTGAAACGTGTCAGCTTTTGAAAAATCATTAGCATCATGTTTGTTTTCTCCTTCTCAGGCTTTAAAACTTGATGCTGTCTCTAATCTGTATGACTTCAAAAGCAGAAAGCTATTTGTCCTCATATGATTATATCTGCATACTGAAAAACACTTCATGAAGGGTTTCATTTTGACCTTTCTTTACCTTACATTTCTTTAAGATATGCAAATGAAACTTCCACAACTGGTCACCAATTTGCTCTCATATAAATCTGTTGAAAATAGCTGATTTTCCTGCAATCTTTTTGAGATCTTACTCACTTTTCACCAACAATGACAAGAGATGTCGTAAATTATTCTGACCAACTGAGTATGATAACATATTCTGAAAGTTCATACTACTTCAGTTCTTCAAAATACCAGGATGACTGAAGAGCCAGGAGGAATTTTTGAGACATCCATCTCAAAAGTCTGCCACGTGCCTCATGTTTTAGGCACACACCACACTCCAGACCCACAGCCCATCAGCTACCAGTATTTCCAGTACTGTCTTTTCTTCAGCACAGCAACAGGAAGGTCATCACTGCAGTTGAGACAAATGGCTGGGAGTCCTGAGATTCAGGGCAAGCATTCAACTCTGTCATGGATTCCTAATGGTTCAACTGCTGACACTTTCAAGCCTTTCAGGAGAACAGCTGTTTCTTGCTCTAAGAATGCCATTTAGCTTCTCAAGGTTCATACAGCAGTCAGCAAGGGACTGTCTGCACTAAAGCAACACAAGGTAATTTCAAATCAATAGCCATGTGCAATGCTTCAGAGGAAGAACTTACACAGAGCTTATGACAACTCCCAGATTTTCAGAAGTCGCTACTAAACTGCCATATCCTGGCATGCTCTGCTCTAGCCTTTCTAGAGCAAACTTTAGTATGCACCCATCAAACTAAGAGGACTGACTAAAACATCCAAACTTGAACCAAATATTTGAAGAACTAATGAGAATGGTTGAAAAACTTTTCTTAGCTAAGAAAATGAGTCTGGGGACTGAATGATATCAAATGAGCCAAGAGGACAGAGCTGGCACAGGCAGGCTGTGGACAAGCTTGAGATGGGGAAGGGAGGAATATCAGTGCACTTAGAAAAGAATTGTGGATCTTCCTCCTGAGGCAAAACTGAGTTCCAGAAGTGGAAACAGACCAGAGGGTAGAGACTTTTGCCTAATCTCTGTGTAATTTATATTAGTAACTAAAAAGCAATGAAGTCTTCAAATAGCTCAGAAGTTTATAGTGACACATAACACATTCCTATACACATATGGGATGTCTCAGAAAATCTATAAGGACGGAGATCTGGGAAACTGTTGTATTTAGCTTCCAAATATCCTGGTAGTAAACACAGATCTGAGAGCTGAAGGCAGCTGGGGTGTTACCCTGTCTGTTTTGTGACAGGGTAAGAACAGGTCTAAAACCAGGAAATCTTTCAGATGTGCCAAGAAAGAAACAATACAAACACTTCCTCAGATACAGAAAGCATAGCAGAGGTCCCAGCACTGCTGAAATCCTGAGACTGAGGAATGTTCGAGTCAATTAGTGTAAGTTCCACCAATCTGACCAGTCAGATCAAATCTGGAAAAGACAGCACACTACAAATCAAAATTCCTGCATTTCTGCCATTGGGTGAATCCATCATTCCTGAGTAAGTTTCCACTTACTGACACTGCAAAAAAGCAAGCACACAAAGAGCTACTCTTGAGCTTTAGGACACTATACAGGCAATCCATGTTGGCCTACTCCTATTTTTTTAAACCTGAAAAACCTGAAAACAGCAGAAAACTATTATGTATTTCCCAAAAAATTGGATAGGATTGCACCTTTTTCTTCTGGTAAGCCATAAGCTTTTTTTTCTCACTTTTTGTTCCCAGTTGGTCACATTGGTGTCAGAAGAATCATATTTTTACAGGGGGCATCATTTTCAAAATATAGCTTTGTTCACTTCTGACTCCAAGATTACTGAAATAAAGAGAAGTTGGTCTCCAAATAGCTGTTAGAAATTTCTGTTTAAATGCATTTTCCACAAGAAAATTTTTCATGTTATTTTTAACTGTCATAAGAAAAATCTCTCTGCCCTCTCTCCCACTTCTCATCACTAGAAAAATTTCACAGCCATTCTGTAATGAATTAGTATGTCTGCAACTGTCATAAAGTAACACACATACAATCAAATGGAAAATTGTTCCCTTCAATCCCCCACTGAAATCAATAAGCAATAAAAAATAAAATTACTAGAACAGAATCTTTCAAAATATGTTTATTTGCCTCCCTTTCTTTTACAAACATAATTTTTTCCTTATTGGAAAAGAAAGGAAAAAAAGAAAATTAACAGCACCAAGAGCATTTTTAAAGCCACCTTTATATTGCCTGAGATGAAAAAAAGCACATGAATGCAAGTTTTTGCCAGCTATGTATAACCTCTGCATTATCACAGATTTTCACCATTTACAGGCAGATGGTTGATTCAGTGCTAATTTTCCTTATGGCATATGCTTTTCTGTTGAACAAAACTCTCAACAGAAGTTTTTAAAACTTACAAATTAACACATGAGCAAATGCATTGCAGAGGCCATAAGGCAGTTAGTACTGTCAATTTCTGTATATGACATTTCACAGCAATCCAGGCTGCCCCAGTCTCTAGTGTACTCACAGAATCTAACCCCTATTTCTCACTGGCTCACTTAATTTCTAACTTTCTCATTTCCACATTGGCAGCTTCCAAGCTTCATTTATCTTTTATTCATAAAGGGAAGAGTAGTAAAGGCCTAAGAAATGATAGACCAGTGTACAGAGCATGGAATCCACCATGGTCAGTTATCTCAAGCCTTTGTTATTTGTAGGCAGATGAAGATTCATACAGCTTGATGAAACTTAAATTAAAAGAGGAACCTATTGTGCCATTAGTATTTGATTTCTACTCTGACCTAAAGCAGAGGTTGAAGAAATCTCTTGTTATGGAATACCTTTCTTCTATTCACTCCAATATCTCCTGCAAATATTTACATTCTCAACACTGCAGATGCAGCCTGGTGTCCACCCAGCTGTTATCTGCCATCTGAGGGTCTGCTCTGTTCTCTTGAGGAGAATATTAGTCTCTTAATTGAGACATCCGTATATACACATTATTTTAGGAACTAAAAATATTATTACACTGTTGGAAAAATTTACTCTTCTGCTCTCAGAAGCATAGAATTGAACTTTGCAACATGTTTTGGATGAATTACCCTTCAAACTGGATTTCATTACTTCCTTGGTCTTCAGTAAATCAAAAAAAAATTAAAGAGAATGATCTTACCTAGGTCATCAAAAATAACCTCTTCTACAACAGATATGACAATTTCCCCATCTCCAAGTATAATTAAGTCTGCCTAATTACTAGCAGGTGATGATCATCTATCACTTATTTGACTGTTCCCCCCCTTATGCATGCCCCATTCCCTCTAAGCATGTGCTCTAGTACATCCTTTCACAACACTGCCAGACTTTCAATGTTCTTCTGATCACATCTTACTGGCTAATAAAATGTTTGGCTAATGTCTCTCTGAATAGTCTCCGGACCACAATAGGCTACAAAATCTTAGCCAGAAGTTACCACTCTCTGAAAAGTGAAATATGTGCACTTCAAAAGGCCCCAGGCCTCAATTTCAGGCATCAATGTACAGGGTAAAACCTTGAGAAAAATAAACCAGTTTCCAAGTTGGTATAAAACACATTTTCAAGATGGCAAGAGGGTACCACACAACAGTAGATGACCGTATTTGGAACAAATGCAGTGTACTTTACACTAGCAGCTACATCCCAGCAAATAGAGCCTGACACACACCACATTTAAAGTGAGCTATGTGTTAGCACAGTTTCAAGTGCATACTTTTATCAAGTACAACTATCATTACTGACACCTTTGAAAGGCAGCACAAAATGCCACTAGAAGCTACCCTTGTTATATATCACACAGCTTATCATTTTGAAGCAGTTTGCATATTGTTAGTGGTGACATATATTTGGGGACCTTCATCATGTAAATAAAAAGGGTAAAATTTAGCATATACTAACAGAAATATAAAGATTGACCTGTATACAGTTTCATCTTTTATTGAATACCATTGCTTATCTAACCCACATATCTTTCTTTGGTTAATAAAAAAAAATTTCTATTCAAAACAGATTCAGACTATTCTACAACTGCTGCTGGAATGGACAGCTTGCTGCCAAACTACTCCAAAATCAAGATTCTACTAATAGTTGAAAATATAAAGTAAGGTCTTCCATTTAGGATCATATTTCTTGTACTGCACCTTTGAATTTATCATACATTACAGCTGGTACTACACAGTTAAATTTCCTGTTATGCATCAGATGAATGGATGTTCTACCATCATCCTGCCTACAACACTGGCTGGAGAAGAGCTGTTGGTTTTAAGCTACAATTACCAATGGAATGAATTACTATGTCAGCAGACTGGCAAACAGATCTAGTTTTAAACCACAAAAACATATGCTGCTTATTTCACAAGCAAATTTATGCTTATTATTTCAAAGGGAGATGTCACCAACCATTAGTGAAAGTGAATATGAATCTCACACTCTCCATTTCCAGCTTTGATACCTTGATCTGTTTTCATTTTTACCCTTGCCAAAATGTTTTAGACACTTCAGGTGTTTGTGAAAGATGTTGCTTTTTTTTTTTAAATGGGATTGTCCTTAGACCTTGGAGTTAACTCAGGAAGACTTTTAATTAAAAACAACATAGCCCTCCTGCAGGTGTTCTCTTTTTTATCTTGCTTGAATTCCCAAAAGTCTAGCTTTCCCCAAAGACAGCTCAAGTGAAAAATTATGACAGATACCTGCAATGTACAGAAACAGCAGGAGGAACAAAATCAACAGGGAGCAGTGACTAACAGAAGCATGTGAAGGAAATGGGAAAAAGGAGGTAGAATTGTGAGGTAACTCAGCAACTGGGGTAGTCAGCCTCTCAGGAAAGGAGTAAACTTGAAAGTCCATAATCATTCCCCTCTCATTCTTCTTTATCTTCTTCCTTGCTCTTTTTCTATATGACATGGTGATACATATCTATAACAGAGCTGATGTGACCTAATTATTTTTAATGTTAAAAGAAACAAAGTGTTGAAGATGCTAATAAATAAAATATTACAAAAGTAAGAGGAAAAAATACTAAAAATTAACACTCTAATGGACATTGCACAAAAAAACTGCAATATGATTTCACTTTCTTAAAGGGGTTGTTTGTTTTTAAGGAAAAGAGAGAACAAAAAACTCTTGGCTATTAGGAAAAAAATTTACACTAAAGTACTTTATCACTCACACATTCTACATTTATACAGATTTGTTTGATTAGCTGGAAGATCAAAAGCCTAAAAGAACATCAGGGAAAACAGTTACAAAATAGATTTCAGAAAAAATAACAAATCAGGAATTCAAAAATATGCAGCGTCTTATTTACCACAATCATCCCTTCTGGAGCTTGAAGGTGTATAAATAGAAACCTTTCACCAAGAGGTTTATTATATTTCATCAGGAAGCCTGACACTTTAGACAATGAAGGACTTCACATGAACATATTCATCATGAATAATTAATAAACTGTCAGCTGGTTTGGCTCCTTTAAAAGCAGCTTGGTTCTTTTTTTTCTTTTAGCTGCTACCTTCCTGCTTTCAACTGTAAGGCAGACAGCAACACTTTTTCCTTCCTGCCAAACCAGGAAAATACTTCTTAAATACACAGGCTGAAACTACTTTCTAGATTGCACAGAGATACAGAACACCGCTATTGTCTCCATAATTCTGAACTCCATAAGAGACACAAAAATTTAACAGCTTGATTTAAGAATATTTTGAATAAAACTCACAATTTTTAACCTTTTTTGTTTTCATTATTCCTAAAATATTGTAAGGCCATGTAAATTGTTTATTCAGAATCACTATAATACCTTGAGACACTTAGCATGAAGCAGGGCAAACAATGTTTTTGTATTCCATAGTAAAACAAATAAATATTACTGGTAGAGCACACCAGACTCAATCAAACCATCTGCATTTCTCCCAAATTACACCTGTTTTATTTTGTATTATACTTGTAAAAGAAAATAAAGTTCTGTTCTGAAATGAGAGATACAGTTGATAGGTCAAAGGAAATTATTCCATTTTTTCCTACACTTTCATAGAGAGAACCTGTATCTTTTTTGCCTTTAGAAGCAGAAATATCTACAGTATTATCTGAGAGTTCTCCAGATATATTTTATGTTCTTTGTAAGTATATGAAACCAATTTCAATCTCCTTTGTTAAAAAATGAACTGAAAAAGCAAGCTTGTCTGTCATTTTTTACAGCCCATGAGGGTCATTTTACAATCACATTTAATATTTGCTTCTGTAACAAAATTTCTAACACCATTTATCCTCCTAATGTATGACATAGTCACTACATGGACATATTTTCTACTAAATTAAATGAATGCCGTACACAGCTCAGGCAGATATAATACCTTGAACACTAGTAATGTTTATGCTTAGGAATGTTATGCTGGAAATGCCAACACCTCAGTACAGGACATTAATCCAGGAGAGTGCTTCCCCTGACTTGTCAGGTATTCCACCACAGAGTCCATTTAGTATTTTCTGCTCTGAGCCCCAAAGTGTCAAGCGGACACTGCAAAAGAAGAGTTCCCAAGCTGGCAGAATGATGATATGATGAAGTACAGCACACTATGCTCACAAATGTGGCAATGAGAGTGCCAGTGATACACCACTGAAGACACAAGACAACCCCAAAATCAAACTGTGTCTGAGAACGCTGTCCAAACACTTCTTGAACTCTGGCTGGCTCAGTGCTGTGATCACTTCCCTGGGGAGCCTGTTCTAGCCCAACCACCCTCTTAAAGGGTGAAGAACCTTTTCCTAATAACAGTCTTAAACCTTCCCTGACAGAGCTGCATGCCATTCCTTCAGGTCCTGTCACTGCTCACCAGAGAGAGATCAGTGCCTGCCCCTTCCACATGAACTACCCTCTTTGAGGCTGTCCTCATGTGGCTCTTCTGTGCCTGCATGTCACAACATGGCACAACAGCCTCCTCTCTCTAAAAGTAGCCAAGAAAACGTAAAGTAATGTCATTAGAAATAATTTGCATGTGCAAATATAATTTTCATGCAATTTACACTGAAAGGTGTTAAGTACACATCAAAGAATCACAGAATCAAACAGGCTGGGATAGAACTCTGAGACTGAGTCCAACCTTTGCCTGAACACCACTGTATCACCCAGACAGTATCACCGAGTGCCACATCCAGTCTTTCCCTAAACACCACCATGGACCTTGACCCCACCAGCTCTCCATACAGTCCATCTAATAACCCCTCCTGCAAATAAGTTCCTCCTAATTTCCAACCTAAACCTGCCCCAGTGCAGCTTATGACTATCCTCTTGTCCTGTCACTGGGAGAAGAGGCTGACCCCCACCTGCAGGCTACAACCTCCTTTCAGGGAGTTATAGAGAGTGATAAGCTCATCCATGAGCCTTCTTTTCCCCAGGATAAACACTCCCAGCTCCCTCAGCTGCTTCTCATATCATTTATTCTCCAGAGCCTTCACCAGCTCTGTCACCTTTCTCTGGACTTGCTCCAGTATGTCAATGTCCTTCCTGAACTGAGGGGCCCAGAACTGGACAGAAGACTCAAGTGTAGCCAGTTTCTATTATTCTGAAATAATCTGAATCATTATCCTAATTATTCCCATAAATATCCTGAGATATCCTGCTATCTCTTGTTTGTCAGAATAAGCAAACTCTTAGTGCTTGTTCAAGTACCATTCCACAACTGAAATAAATACACAAGGTAATGTTAATGTATGAGTATTTCATTGTACTGAATTCTGGAAAAGAAAATTGTATTTGGCAAGGCTAATAGTCTTCAGCACTCTCAGCTGATAAGCTTATATTTCCAATATGCAAATTTTGCCCTGTTACTCACAACTTTGGAAGAAGTGACCAGAAACCTTTCAGCATAGTCCCAAGACTTTGGGAAGTTCAGCCAAAGTAGTCTGGTCTGTGTGCAGCCTTCATCAGGCTTCCTTCATTTTGACAGCCTTTACCTCCCCCAGGTGCACACTTCCCCTTCCCCTGTGGTTACAGAGGCAGCTGTAGGAACAAACCTGCAGCACCAAATAAAGACAGTGGAAGGATCTCTTCCTCCCGTCACAGAAAACAAGGTGTGCAGAGGACTGTGTAAAGAGAAACCAGTCTCCAGTGATGACAGAAAATAGACTCCTCTGCCTGCAGACAGAGCTTGTTTGCTGCCAGGCAAACCCCAAACTTCACAGAGGCAATCTACAGCTGCAAGTTTCTCATGTGCTGCATGCCTGGACTTGGCAACATTAGATTAATGGTTGGACTCAATGATCTTAGAGGTCTAGTGCAACCTAAGATTCCTAAATTTCATTAGGAAGGAAAGGATTAAAAGTATTCCTAAGTAGCAACTCTTAACCAACAACAGCAGCTTTGCTAAGAGCATGAACTGCAACATAATGCACAGAACCTGTAAACTGAGTTCCTGCAAACAAGACTAAATTATCAGGCCTTTCAAAATTATTCTGTGTATCAGCTCTCTATCTGCAGTATAGGGATAAATCTGATCAAACTCCTGGAAGACAAGTAAAAATGCTTGTGTCCACAGGCACTACTGTGTAACTTACCTTGCAACAAGATTTGATTAGTAGGAGATCTGGGTCTGTGACAAACAAATAAGAAAGATGCTGAAAACAGTCCATTAGGTGACCAATGCTACTGAATAAGGCAAGAAAGTGTCCACACTTCTGGACTGTGCATAACAAGAGGGTAATAACAAGATGAATTAATTTTGAAAGACAATTTTAACTCTTGATAATTCCTATTTTTCAAGTGTTCAATTACTGGCTCAGTATTTTTGAATGCATTATTTATAATACAATTCATACAGAGGATGCCCACTACCCATCAGCTACAAAACATATTCAAGAAATGTTATACTGAACTTCCTTTACAGAAAAAAATGTAAAGGAACAGGAACTGTACTTTACAGCTGACTACTATATAATTTTAAAACCAGGTTCTTCTCTTTTGCTTTTCCAGTTTAGCAAACTTCTGCTGAAGTAGTCATATAAAGTAAAATACTTTAGCCAAAAAATTAAAATAAACAAACAAATAAATAAATAAATCCCCACTGCACTATGGGAAAAAAATGAAGCAAGTATTATTAACAAATTAACTAACTTTTTAAATAACTACTCTGAATTTGAAATTCTTCATTACAAGTGCAACCCTGTAAGAACTTTTAAAATTTTATTTCTTTCTAGATTATCTATTCATTGCCTCCAGAAGGCAAGAATTAATAAACATGTATTTTTACTGTCAGAGGCAGTAAGATGTTCAAGAGAATGAGAGGTTCCTGCTTTACAATTCAAGCATACAACACATGACAGCAAAAAGTTACTTGGTTGTCAACTTCCCAAAAATAAAATAAATGACACAGTCCTTTATAATAGTTGCAAATTGTTTGTAAATGGGAAAACATACTATGTTAGTACATAACTACACAGACACTTATTCTGAATAAATACTACTTAAGTCAAGTCTTAGCATCAACTGAGATAGGGAAATGTTTGAGCAGTGTCATTTGGTCTGCACAAAGAACAAAACATATGATGCTGCCAGAACAGTTTTTTATGCTGTCTCTTCGAATTCATTAATGTGTGCTCTCTTACACTGTAATGTGTTTACCAAGTAAATAAAGTAGCTTAGCTGTTAGTCTCGTTAATCTCCAGTTCTTCATTAAATAGCAATCAACACTCATTTCCCTGTGAGTTTTTTTCCACTTAAACCATGCTTACCCACATAAAAAAGATAGAATTAAAAACAAGAAAATTGGAACAACAAATGAAGGTAATATTCAGGGCATAGAAATAACCACTCAAATCATGTCTCTGACACAGTATTCCATTAGTACTTATTCCACTAAGTGCTACATTTCACACAAAATGCCCTTCAACAGAAAAATTGTTCTATTGTTTGTTAACTAGCAGGTATTTCATAGAAGATATTGGATAAAAAATCTAATTATATGGAAATCTAAGCATTTGTACAAGGACTGTTGCTCAAACAGCAACTATCTTTATCCATCTTGGCAATAGAGTAGGTACATACACAAAGTAGCTCTGGATTTGGGCAAATCAAACAGTATGAACTATCTGCAGACAGTTTTCATCATTTCTATTATTATTGTTATGCATTATTGTTATTGACACTTTCATCAAAACTCAGTGAAAGTCAGGTCACTTGGCAAAGTATTGCTTGGCACACAGAACACACTACCTTACCCAAAGCCCAAGAAGTCTACCAAAAAAATGAAATAATGATTACAGGGTATTTATATATGCAACAATTTGCCTATGCATTTGACTGAATCAAAACAGTTGTCATGTATTTAAAAAAGAAGAAAACAAAAGGGGGGAAAGAAGAGGGAAAAGGGAAAAAGTAAAACAAAAAAAAACCAAAAAGAAAATATAGGATGTATGTTGCTAAAAAATTAAGTAGGAAAGTACTGAGAATCTTACTACTTAGGTTAGGAAATTTCAGCTCTCTCTTTTCTAAAGTGACACCTACAGATGTGCCACACTTGCTCATTTCTGTTGTTCGCAAACAGGGCTCACAGACAATAGATGATGTCAGCGTTTTGGCTTGTAGATAAATATCCAAGCACAACACTATTTTTAGCTAACTTCCTAAGGAAATCAGGCATATCTAACTGTACCAGCACTCAGCCCTCTGCCCTGAAAATTTCTGAGCAGAAAACCTACTTTGACAAACTTTGTAAAAAGCTGAGTACCTCAAAGGAACAACCTGTCTGGATACTTTGGGAAAGCTGGCGGGCTGGTGTAGGAAAGGCAGTGTAGCAAAGACCTTGTTAAAAGGAAGGAGGTAGGGATGGTTCATCCCAAGACGTGGTGGCTGGCCAGCAACTTGCCATTTCCAGCCCAGAGATAGCACTTGTCCATTCAAAGACAGAAAAATGGGGGCAGAGCAGCACAGCATACAAGTAACAAGCAACTATTAAGAAAAAAAAATAAATTTAACAGAGAAACTTCATTGGACTTGCTGCTCATGAAGCACTACATAGATCTGCATATAGCATATATGCTCTGTCTTGGCTGGAAGATTAGCTCAATTGTTTAATGGGACTTATCTATATCTGATTAAAATGATCCTAAGTGCCCCCCACAATCTTTAAAATATGTCCCCTGGCACTAATAATTTTATGATGAAAGCTAAATTATGTTCCGATCAAATTAGAAAAATTGAGGTAAATTGCATTAGCTATTTAATACAAATGTTCCTTCTGAACAGCAATTTCATGGATATTCTCATATCCTGTAGGAACAAGGACATAAAGGTGATCTGTGTTTGACAAAATCTCCAGATGCAATGAGAAGCAAAGACATGGGAGATCTTAACTAACGGCATCTGGTTTTCCTCTGTGTCAGTGCCCTGTTACACAACATAAATTACTTTCGTATCACCACCAGGACATCACACCACTCCATGTCCATTAACCTGTTCTTGGTGCTATGAGTTTGGTAAGTGAATTTTCCTACACTTTCCAGATGTTCTTTTTCAAAAGCAACTGTAATGCCACAGTAACATACAGCATTATCTATTTGTACATTTCTTTTTCTGATGATGGGTTTTCCACTCCATGGCCCCAGAGTTCAATTTTTTCCTCCCAAAGTTTTTCAAAGTTATATAATTTATCTTCTCCCCCTTTTGGATTCATTTCTCTTGCCCCAGGGCTTTGGCTTTTATATTTACTACATTTTCTTTTCTCTTCCTTAGCAGAAGAGAAATGAAGACAACTTTATTTCTCTCTACTCCCCTGACATCAACATTGAGCATTCAGCTATTTCTTCACTAGGTTCATTTACTTCCTACATTTTCTTCATCCACTTCCACCCATTCAAAAACACATGCAGCACCAAAGAAAGTCAATGCAGCTGCACCAGTGGCTGCCCACTCTATAGCAGCTGAGCTACCTGGATGTCCAATACCAAAATCAGAGTATGAAATAAATTGGCAGAGCTCACTCAAGGGCTCCAGAGCTGTGGAAAACAGAGAAGCAGTTTCAGTATGCAAGAGGTGAGGAGGCAGTGACACCCATGTGTTCACTCAGTCCACAGGCAATGCTCCAGTGAAGGGGCCACGTGGCTTCAGGCAGCCAGAAAAGGTTCAGTGTGAAGGAGAGGAGATGGCCCAGGATACCATGAGTTACTGAAAAAAAGGAGCATTTGGAACTCTGGAGAGCCACACAGATGCTGCAGCTGGGACAAGGAAAGCGTTACCAATTTCCTCACGTGGAAAGGACACACTACGCTGATGTTTTCAATACAAGAAACTCAGTTGCTAAAACAGAAAACTACTATGTAGAGTAAGTGTGCTGCAGAATAAAGCAGCTTAAAGGACGGACATGGCCTAGGATTCAAGGGGTTTGCAAGAGAACAGTAAGAACTTACATGAGACCAAAGAACAGACTGTAATATTAAGTTGCATTTAAATATTAGTAATTTTCCCCCCAAAAAAAAACCAAAATAATTTTGCTAGGCTCACAATCAACCTGTCTTGCTAAATAAAACTTAAATTATGAGCTAGTCACCTCAGGCTCCCACCACTGTTGACAGAGATTAATTTATTGCCTATGTGCTATTCTGGGAATATTTCAACATGGAATAGGGAAATCAAGTCCTTTTAGAGAAGAATTACCTCAAAAAAACCAAATCAACACAGAAAAAAATCACTAACAGGAGTTAAACCACTACATTATTTTGGTGCATCCATAGAACAAACAGCAGGAAGATAGTGAGTAAATTTGCAAAAGCACATTGAAAACTGTGACAGCATGTGGCTGTGCCCTGGGTTTGCCTTAACTGGATTTTAGGTGAGGAGAAGAGTTCCAGCTACAGGCTGGAAATGGGATCTGCTCTCCAACCTGTCTAAGCATACTGCTCTCTCTCACACATGGTCTGCAGCTTCTCTGATCTCCCCATGCTACCTTTCAAATGGCTGAATTCCTCCTGGACAGCTGGCAGCACCTTCATTTTTCTTCCCAGCAGATCTGACTGATCCTTGCCTCCTCCATCTCTGATTTCTCTAGCAAGCTCTCAGTCTGCCCACACTGCCTGCACTCTTACCATGGATACCTGGCAAGTTAGAACACACCCACCAGACGTGTGCATCTCCTTCACATTTCTGCACGGCACCTCAAACCCAAGCACATGTAAAAAAGAGACAGAAGGGTATTTCATTAGGATGGCACACTGCGTATCTGATTTAACAGTGCATCTGTTATGCATATATTATTGATATAATTCATGTATCTCACACAGCAGGCATCAAAATTACTATAAACTAATTATATAAATTTTATTCTCTGTCTCCTGTCTTGGCAAGCACTTCACACAGATGGTTTAGGAAACACTTTAGGTGCTTGTCCTGTCCCTATATATCTGAGCCTAAGGATGGTAGCTGCTATTTACCATCAGATACACTCCCACTTAGACCAAGACTTTGATCTTGGAGACACTAGCACTAGAAAGTTCAGAGGAAGCTGAAAAAAAGCAGACAAAAGAGAGAAGAAATAAATAAAAGACTAGGCTAATGTAGGTTCTCACCTCTACAGGCATCACTCAAGTTAAAAATTATGTCAAACAGCAAAACACTAGATCATATTCCTGTCAAAAATTCTGTCCATTTTCAACTGACTGCAACTTGGTCACTTATCAGAACTACCCTCCACCCCCCGCAATTTTCTTAGCACTAAGTTGAAGCAAGAGTATTTCCCAGCATCCTATATTCAAGGAATGTGTGTAAATATCAGGCTAAATTAAGGGTGTTTACACACCACTGAATGAGCAGAACTAAATGGTTTTTTGAGTGATAGGCAGTTTTTCAGAATACCTATCAACATTTCGAAGGCATTTATCACTGTGGGATGTTCTGACAAAAAAGCTTCATTCTATTTAAGTCCTCAAAGACTTCCCTTTTCAGTGCTGGAACAAACTGAACAGAAGGTGGAAAAAAATAAATTGCCACATAAATGTCGGCATAGAAAAATCCTTCAAGTCCCACATTATTTTACTGATGTCTTCTTCGCTCTGGGCACAAATGACTGGTACAAACAAGACAATCACATGCATACAGCCTGTGAACTCATCAGGGGCACATTCAAAAAGCATGTACTCAACAACTAATTGCTTTGGGAAAGAAAACAGTACAGAGGTCTGCACCTACAAGGGTTCTTAAACTAATTGTAGGGCAAGCAACACTCAGCCCTGATTTACAACAGGCCTAGGTTTATTACAAAGCTCCAGAAGCTGTCTCCCATTCTGTACCATGGAACACACACAGAATAAAAACTTAAGCTTGGGCAGGATATTTCAGACCAAAATCTTTAATCAGAAGAACAAATTAAGAAACTAAAGTGTTGAGGATAAGCCTCTTGCTATCACTTTGGCATGGTACACATGTATTATCCTAGGCTTTACATGAGGGATTAAGCATCACATGTGCCACCTATGAACTTGCAACCACGCTGTAATGTGTTTCCTAGTGGGAAAAAAAAACAAACTAAGCATTTACAGAAGCTGATTAAACATCACTTTAAAGACAAGAGAACAAGCACCTCAGTGATGTTTAAAGCTCTACTGGGGACTGACCCTACTATCCCCGAGGAAATAACTACTGTAATACAGAAATACGTAGTTCGAATTTTATTTTCTCTTTAAGAAAATAATTTTTTTTTACACTGACACTCCTCCAAATTACTAAAATGGGTCACAATACCTTTATCAGAAAAGGTATATATCTTCATAAGGCAATATTCACTATTAAATCAGTAGTTAATTTTTTAAGAGATGTATGTAGAAGCTACATAATTATTTGTTACTTATAAAAACAGCAAAGGTTCTGCAGGCTGAAACAGCTGCTCACTATAATAAATGAAGGCGAGAAAGACTCTGAATAAGATAAATGTGTATTTAAAAATAAATAATGCTGTGGATGATGGAGGCCCTTGTGCAACCTCATCAGGGTGGATGAATTCAGGACTTATGATCTCTGCAAGGACATTTTCCACAATTTATTTTAAGCAGACAGTAATGAATTTTTATCTCAATGCAATATAATAAGAGCTTTCTTACAATGTTTAACACTGTATTAAAAGAGGTATGCTTAAGACCTGCAAAAGGAATTACTGTTCTACACCATTTTTAGTCTATGACTCAAGTTCCTGACCACAGAACAGAAAAGTTTCGCATTATGCGGGGTTGGTAGAGGCATAAAAGCTGAAGATTTACCTGTCATTCATTTCAGAATAAAATATTTAAAATATGCATTTATGAGCACATAAATGTCAACTGCATTATTGCACTAAATAGGGCAGAAATTCTGCTACAAGGAAAACAAACCAAACACCAAAAAACCCAGCCTTTACAGATCTTCTTCTAAAACAAAACTTTTTTTTTTCTTCCCCAGTTATGAGGGAAATAAAGACTTATGGCTTTTATTCCCATTCAATCCCAATTATAAACTATGTAGCAGCTGGTCAGCAGTCCTGATGAAACGAAAGCATCCACAGCAGCAGACTACTTCTATGTTATGCCATATATACTGCAAAGAAGGCTGTTTATTCAGCCAGTGGGTTAAAATGAAGCAGCACAAGGAATTTCAAGAATAAAGTATCCCTATGGAAAAAAAAATCACCAGTTGAAAATCTCCTAGTGGCTTCTCTGTTACCAGTTTACTGACAGAGGTGACAAGTGAGAGACAGTGCTGTCCCACAGGTATTCTACACAGAGAAGCAGAATCCACCGTGGGTCAGTGGGAATAATGCAGAGCAAGCCTGAAGTGACCCTGAGGCTGTGATGAAGAGCTGACAGTTCCAGAATCCCTCTGCTGTTATTTTTTTTTTTTGTTAGAGGTGTATTTATGCAGTTTATAACATACTTCCAGAAGCCTAAGATCAGCCTTATTCTACATTCTTCCTCCTGGGCTGCAAAAGGCTGCATCAGAAGTCATGCCTGCTTATTTAGGGGTTTTATATAACTGCCCTCGGCAGGCACACGAACAGTGTGTAGGACACATGGTGCCTTCCCAAACCAGCCTTCACCACTTGACCTCACCTGGACAGCAGCACTGGTGGAAAACTGCAAAAAGAAAATACAAGTCGGAAACCTCAGACCCAAATAACCCACAGCAGTTCAAGGCACAGTAAACCTAGACCAAATTTATCCACAACACTTACTGCTCAAGAAATTAAGAAAATTGGAAATGCCACTATGTAACAGCTTGTTGGCAAACAAATTAAATACATTAAGAGGTAATCATAAGGAAAAAGAAAATGTCCCTGTCCTTCTCCTCAAGCTTAAAAATGTGTTTTTAACTGTTCCCTTCAAGAGCACCAGAAGACCCTTCCATGAGACACTCTTAGTCTCTGCTTCTGGAGGGAGTCACAATCCAGCAAAAAAGACTCCAGGAAATTTCAGATTTCATTTTCACTTCAACAAGGGGCTGTACACATGCAGACTTGGCCTGCAGTAAGTACTCCCTAAAGCAGTGAGGAAGCTCAGCAGAAGAGTGAAGGCGCACACAGGTAATTCAGACAGAGCTCTGCCACCCCGCCGCGAGGGCTGCTGCTGGAGGCAGTGATGGGCACCACGACCAACCACTGCCAACTACAGCATGACCCTCGGGGGCCTGAGCAGTGAAATCAAATCAGGCATTTCACAGAATCACAGCAAGGTTGGGGTCAGAACATGCCTGTTTAGCACGGTCTATAAACCAGAACCTGACACCCCTACAAACACAGCCCATACACAAACCAAGGAGAGTGGTAAGGGCTCTCCACCACCCCATACACTGCAGATGGGCAAGTGCCTATCCGCAGCTGGGAATTTGCACAAAAAAGAAATGAAAGGGGAAAAAAGCAAGGAAAACCTTTCACAGGGCAGATGAAGGTCATAATATGAGAGGAAATGCTAGATAAAGGCTGCCGTGTACCTTAGGAAAATGAAAATACAGCACTGTAAGCCAGTATCACTACTATAATAAGCTTGGTTATTGTTGTAGTTTGCCTTGAACAGCAGCCAGTGGCATTTTAATAAATTGACCAAATGTTGTGCAAAGGATTTCCACCTGACATAGAATACTACTTTGTAGCATCAAATGTATTTTTCAGTAATTTCAATGCAGCCTTTTACCTTTCAGAGCAGCAATTCAACATGCTAAGATTAAAGAATGTTACCTCTCTGCTGGGGGTGGCAGAATATTTTAGTGACAGCTGTGTCCCATAAACTGAGCTAAAAACTTCATCTCACAAAACACTTCAAGAAGACAGTTAAAATAAACATGAAAAAACAGAAGCCTTAAAAGTAGGCATTTTGCAGACCATATTTTAAAAAAAAAAAGTTCTTATTAATACCTTGTTTGAACTGTTCTGACTTAATTCTTTCCATCATCTGTTACTACTTTGCACATCACCAATCTTCAGTCTTTAGTTCTCCTTATAAAAGCCAGGCTGCCTGCTCTCAGGGTTGACCAAGTAGCAAAATGCATAGACAGAGGATAAATTTACTGTTTCAGAGAGCTATCTTTAGAGACTCAAGCTTTCAGTGTACTGAAGTTCAGCCAAGTCCCTTCTGAAGCATTTTAAAAAAATCATTTCTATTGCCTCATTGAACAAAAGAAAACAACCTGGTTTTTTTTTCTCTTTTAATCTACTCCTTTAACTTTGTCCTTATACAAAGCTTCACTTAGAAATGGCAAATTTGCCAGTCTGTGGGAGATGAACTATTGAACCACAAAACATTATCTCCTAGAAGGGAAGAACCAATGTTACTCTAAATGCATACTCTGTATACTTTGTATACTGGCTGCTTAAAACAGAGCAAGACAACAAAATTAACCACTTTGTGAAACCTCTGAAAAATATCCCTGATGAGCTAAGAGTGCCTCTAAAGTTGAGTGAAAACAAATTTAATTAGCTCAGTTGTTTCATGATGCCCAAAAGGACTTTGAAAGTTTTTCGGATGAAAAAGGAATATACTTATACAGAATTTAGATACTAAATTTAAAAAACAGGAAGGAAATGTTTCATACCAGATACAAAAAAGTAGATGACAAATTCTGAATACCTGAATTCTGAGCCTGTCCCTCCTCAGTACTTCAGAAGGATGCCGTGACTTTAATGAGATCTATACTGACCAAAGAAAAGGCAAAAATGAAATCAAGACCTAAGGTGCATGTTCCGTGCACTTCATACACCAGACAAACTCCAGGGAGTAGCCCTTGTTTAAATAAGGCAAGATAAGGAAAAAGATCAATTATCCCCACTAGCAATCCCTCTTGTTCTAGTGCATCATTTTCCTGTCTAGGAGCAGAAGCATTTATTTTTAAAAATATTTAATATATTTTAATATTTTTAATATATTCCACCTTAAGAACCACTAACCTCTATATGTCTCTGCCACCTGACATTCCACAGGACATCACACTTGGCCTAAACCAAACAGATCTTTGTCACAAATATATATGTAAGGTAATTTTACATATATGTCACACATATATAAGGTAATTTTTCTCTTGCTAAAAGACTCAGAATAAGAAGCATCCTTGAATATAAATATAAGACAGAAAAAATACACAATGTTTGTTGGACACGTTTTTGAAGTAAAATATTGAGCCTTGCATAACAGAAATTATAACAAAAGAGAATAACACTAAAACATAAAATGTTTCTCATTTTATTCAAGTAGAATTGCTGCCAAAAGCAAGAAATCAAATAAACCCATCCAAAGAAACCTGGTGGTTTTTACAAATAACCTTCACACAATAATCAAGGCTCCCTTCTCAAAAAAAAATAAATGTAGATGAAAACATCTAGGGCTGTTGGTAGGAGAGATCACTTTCTAGCTAAAATGGAGGTACGTTACCAAAACAAAGGAGTGAACGGCACCAAGGGAAATCTAAAGAAAATCAGAGAAAGGCAGCACAAAAAATTTTGTTGAGAAGGACGATATAAGGGACTTTAAACCTTTAATTACTAAAACCTGAAGAAGGAAAGACATTAAAAGCTGCTTTAAGATACACCAATTTCATCAGGAGAGGACAGAAACAATTTTCCATTACCATTCTAATAATGGAAAAATGCCCAAGGGAATGAAACCCAGAATGCAGAGGAAAGCAAATGTTTCAAAAAGTGTTTGTGGCAATAAGCTGCAGAGAGCCAACACCCACACTGTTCTCTGCAGCCACCTCTGCTGAGCCCTCCCCTCCGGAGAGCAGGGAGCACCCATGGAGAAGTGGAGAATGGGAGATAAAAAGAACTGCCCAGCCATACAGATAAAAGGAAAAAGCAGTCAGGAAAAAAAAAAATAAATAAAAGACTGGGACACAGACACCCCTTCTGAAGCTGCTAGGAGGTGCCTGCACAGCTGGGCAATTGGAGACTGATGTTCCTGAAAGAGCACTTCCATCTGTGGTCTTCTGCTGTTGGAAATGACCACGAATACACTCAAAAGACTTCAAAACAATGATGGCAAAAACACTGTGGGTGGTTTAGTTGGTCTGGGGTTTGTTTATTTGTTTAAAAATTTTCAAATAACCGGCCACAATAAGGACCTTGAGTGCTTTTTGCTCATTCCAGCAGCACGGTCACTTAGCAGACTGGTGAGTGCCTCCTGCAGCAGAGCCCAACACGGCCCCTCTGGGAGGACAACTCCCCAGGAACACTTCTGCAAGGAACCCATGCTGAACAGAAATACAGACACCATCTCTAGCACCCCAAACTCCTAGCCCCAAGGCAAAGCTACCCAATTCTATCAACACCACTTAATTAATTTTTCAGGAAGACATGGGAGAAAATAACAAACCAAAGGCAAAACAGATTAGCAAGTTTTTGCCACAAAGAATGAGGAGCAGCTATAAAAAAGGCACTGTTTGCACACAACCGTTTAAAAGTATTTATAGGAAACAATTGCTAGAAATGCACAACAGGCACACCTCTATCCAGGAAGGAGCTTGAGACTATAAAAAAACCAAAACTCCACACCCAAAACCCCAAAGTGCATTGCTGGAGACTGAACAGCACTCCTTCTCACTGCTGCCAAGGCAGATGCAGAAGGCAGCTGGTGCCAGCCCACACGGGCTCACAGGGACACAAGACACATTTGTGCCACTCACTTCTTCACCATTAACAAGAAGAGCTTATTTTGAAAACCAAATGACAGAAGTAAAGATTTGGGAAGCCAGTTGAGTCCTCACACTTCGTTTCTTATGTATTCTATACAACATAAATACTTTTGTTAAAGGACAGAAAACAACAATTCACAGGATAACTTACACAAGTTCAGGTAAGTTCAGGACCCCTCACTTTTGGTAGTGGCCCCTTGGCAGTGCACTGACACTACCCAGGCAACACTACAGCCCAATTACCACTAATGCACAAAAGCCAAAGGGACTATCTACCTTTTAATATATATTTATTTATAGATGTCAGGAAAAAACATTTATTTTTGGGAAAGCAGGACTTAATGAAGTGATTTAGTCAGGGAAAACTAAACATAAAATTAGAACATACTAGAAATAAATTAGAAACTAGAAATAAATGAACAGCTTTGACCTTAACTGTCCAAAAAGATATGAGAGGAAAAAAAATGAGGATTATTTTTATTGTTTCCACAGTAATTTATTATTTCTAAATATCACAAAGTTAATATCATTATCTTGCTATTAAGTCAATTTTCTTTAGAGTAGTAGATTCCATACCAAAATATATATATATATTTTTTTAATCCTCCATTTCTTCTTTCTTTTAAATAATAATAATAGTAAGTACCTGATGAGAAAAGTGAGTTCAAGTAAGCCTCAGGATGCACAGGCAGCTCATTACACAGTCTGTTTCACCCAGCATTAAACTCATTTTTGAACACAGAGGAGGAAAGGAGGATTAGTTACCTGAATAACTCTTCTGGAAGGGGAAAATAATTGGATTGCAAAACACAGAGTTAAGGTTTCTCTTACACAAACAAATATCATGTTTATATACTTACCTGCACTTCATGCTGAAGCACAGGAAGCCACAAAGTATCATTAAAGGTATTTGTTTATTCAAAGAATGCTGAATGTTTTGAAGACTCCTCCTGGTCTACAAGATGGGATGCTGGCACACTGGTTGCCTCTGTTGCTTTTTCTTCACAATCCAGCATTTAAAAAAAGCAAACATCTTACTTAGACTGAAGACTTACTGAATATTTTGTGTTACTCAGCTAAAATAGATATATCTCCACATCAGGAGTACTTAGGTGACTCGATATATCTGGAGGCCTAAGACAAATACAATGGCAATATTCACAGACTTTGTCAGCAAACATTAAGGTCCAACACAAAGCTGCAGGTCTTCCACAGAGCAGGCAGGGCAAATAGTTTCTTAAGACATAAGATACAAAAGATGACATATTAATGGTGTGTACACCAGAAGCTCAAAAAACTCATGCCTGAAGATGCAGGAAACATGAAGCTTCCTGGGGAAGTAAGTACAGATTTTACTCCCAGGACTAAAAAAATAGCAACGAGCAAGTACTACATGTTTACTTGGTCTCACTTTGTAGTGGAGAAGCTCAGTTCATTCATTTCAAAATCAATCTTCCATCTACACATGCTCCTGCATTAAATCTAGGTCTAAGATGGTGGCCAATGAAAACTATAATGTAATTTGTTACTAGATATAATTTTGTTACTAGACATAAAAGGAAGCATAGATTTAGCTCTGGGCTAAAAATTCCAGTCATGCAACCTTAGAAGTCCACGGTTCATCCACTCAAATCTTTAAACTGCTTTGTTATGTCATGGTGTTTGTGCCATGGCTAGTGCTTTTCATCTGGGAAAAGGCTTGCAGTAGTTGGCAGTAGTTGAGGTGAAGATATCCCTACTGACATAGTGTGTAATTCCACAACCATTTCAATCATGAAACTGCATTACAGGAATGAATAAATTACAATAATAAAAGCAGGTGTGACAGTAGGAGAGGAATTGTAGGAAATATCTTCCCCATATAAGAAAGAGTGCATCTAATAGCTTATTGGATTTATTTTCTGCAAGCTTAATTATGTCAGAAAGTATTTTACAGTGCAAGTATTTCTACCAAATAAACTGTATAAGCTAAATTAAAAAGTTACACTTACTGAGAAAGCTAATTATTCAACAAGAGCCAGAGTGGCAAGTTTACCAACCTTGCAAAGAAAAAAATACTGCTATATTTTTTACACACAAAAAAAAATTCAGACAACAAAAAATCACAAATAAAGTAAGTGCACTTCTGAGAACACTGCTTTGATGTGCATCTGTGTTATGGAAGCAAAGGATTCATCCCCGAACAAAAAGAAATTATCCCAAATGTCACCCAAGTACAAACAGCACAGACAGCAGCCCAAAATGCCCCACTCCCAATCGCCTTGTCTGCATTTCACTGTAACAATCAGTCTAAAAGCAAAAAATACAATTAGTGTGGTGTCTTCTCAGACTTTGAAATCACATCTCACAGTCCTTCCAGTACAATTAAGAGCATAACAAAGATGCAGCAATTTGCTGGAGTCCATTTTCTCCTACGCTGTATGCAAAAAAAATCTTGAAGGCAACTCCCAAAACTATTTAAATTAGAGAAGATGTATGTAGAGAAAAAGCAGGAGAAAGCATGTCAGGAGGGAATCTTTAAAGAAACATAATACTGGTTATGCTTCAAAATTACAAGCTCCCAAGGAAAAGGGAGCATGCCACTGCCTGAGAGATTTAAAAACCTGAACTGGAGAAGTTTGGAAAAAAAAAACCCAACACCAAAACCCCCTTTATTAGCAGTTATTGTCAAAACACCAGTAATTAGACCTTTTATCATATAATCGAAAAACATGCAAAGTAGAAAATTAGCAGGTAATATTTTCTACAGATGTCATTCTGATCTCTCACCATTTTAAACTTCAGCCCTTAGAGGCTGTCAACCATTCCTTCTGTCAACAGTTCCCTATGTAAACCATCACACTTTTTAAGAAAAAAAAAATTGCAGCCTCAGACCCTGAATTTTTCTTAAAATAAATCCACTGTTGATTAGGGAGGAGAAAGAAAAATAAAAAAGGAAAAAAAAAAACCAAAACAGAAATCAACTATTGCTTAGTCAGATGAAGAGTCCTCCTGCTTCCAACAACAAAGCTGAGAAGGAAAGCTAGTTTGAATTCCTGCAGTGAATCCCGCTAAAGCTAAAACTCAAAGTCCATACATTCTAAAGAAGATAAAGGTCCAGGCTTTCCTTAGCCAGCTATTAATGTGAACAAGCTTCTGAAGTGAGAGGTTATGCAACCATTAAAATAAAACAGTCAGGACCTCCCAGCAAGATCTAAGCAGTGCCATATGGTAAGTAACGGAGGACTTTTTTTTGCATTATTACTTCCAAGAACACTTAGAAGCATTTGTTCAGATCTTAATGGAATTTATGATAGCTTTTGTCCTCCTCAGGAATCACTGCTTATTTTTATCTATCAGAAAGGCAACTGCTGAGAGAACCTTATGTACTAGAGTCTTAATGTTTTCAGAAGAGGAGACATTTTTCAAAATTTAGGTATTCCTTAGTCTCAGGCATGCTGTCAACAAAGTAGGACAGAAATTTGCTGTGCTAGAGAAGTAGCACTCCTCACTCTTCTCACCTGCAGTGCAACAGCAGTGACACTAAGAAATCACAAGGAAGATTCCCAATTCAGGTGACACTTGCAAGGCAAGTAAGAGAAGCCACAATTACCAACCACCATTTGCAGTTAATGTACATCTTAAAAATATCAACATCACAGGCCCAAATTAGCATCATATTAAAGAGATCACAGAATCACATAACAGTAAAGTATCATTTCTTTCTATACCATGATCTTCCAAAATCAATACACAACCAAGGAAGACATTTAAAAAAATCAAAATTAAACAGAAAAATAAAAGCATGTTCAGAATACAGCAGCTTTCTTCAAATTTTAAGAAAAATATAGCTTTTTAAAAAATTCTTTTCTAAAAAAACAATATAGCTGATACAGCAGACTCAACTTGCATATTGCATTGATCTACAGCTTAGTCCTATAAAAACTGTATTGACATAAAACATGCCTGGGACAGACATCACAGATGTTTTCCTCCTACACCTCAGTCACTTTATTAAAATGAAACCTTAGTGCAAAATTCAAGCCTAGTGTAATAAGCATAGCTAATTTTTTCTTTTAAGAAAACTAATTAATCCCAAAGGTCTATCAAGGCATAGTAGAAGCTTAGACAGGGCTAGGAAAAGCAAGAAGCTTTGAGCTAGCCTACTCTGCATACTCTTCATATACCAAAGTCCATTAGGAAAAAAAATGGAATGAAAGCCTAACAAGGAAAAAACCTCCCACTCGATAAAACAGAAGTTACATTAACACTGCAAGTATTTTTTTTTACTCTTCGTTTTTAAAAAAGCCGTGTAATCTTAATATTGCTGCATTTAATTGTACAATAATTCCCACCTGACCAGTAAAGCAGATAAAAATACCTCCCTCCAAATTAAGGCAGAAACACCACTAAAATACCAAACTTCCCTGCAGGGCAATTTGCCAGAAAACAGATCCAAGTGTGTGCACTTCCTCCTAACTGTGTGGATGGCCAAGCGCAGAGGCAGAGCCCTTGCAGGACGGCGGCACGGGGCAGCATCCCCAGGCACCTGCACCGAGTGCTGCTGGAAGGGGACAGCAGGACAGACACAGCGTGGGTGGCTGCAGGCCCTCGAGGGGTGTAACTGGCCTGGCTTGTCTTTGGCAGCTCGCCCTGCCAAGCCACCTGAAATGTCGGTGTTTATGGCTTGAGGGGAGCAGACGGCTCCCCAAGGGGCAGAGGCACAACTCAACTCCTCCGTCCCCACCGCCCCAGGCAGGGCCCTGCTGCCGAGGGCTCGGCAGGGGCGCGGTGCCCGCCCAGGACCGGGCACCTCCTGGGAGACCAGAGCTCTGCCCGTGCCAAGAGGAGTCCAAAGCGCAGTGCCAGCCCTCCCTGCCAGCCTGGGCAGGAGCCATGCCCCCAGACTGCTCCCTCCCTCCTGCCCACGTCTGTGCCACATACACAACCTCCACAATCCCCACAAACCCATTTACAAGCCACTTTCTAGGCCATTTTCTTCAGCTCCCTTTATTTTACAAACTGGAAAGTAATGGAGTGGTTTCTTGGTGTCACTGTTGTCACAGGTTCTGCTGGTTTGTGGCACACCTGGCACAAGTAATGCATCAACACCATGGGCAGGCTGTCATGAGCTACAGTACAGACAAGCCCTACTATGGCTAAATTATGTCCCACAGGCTGTATGATGGACAACTTCCCATCTATTATCATCACAGCAGTAACAGGACAGAAAAAGAGCAGAACACAGCCAGCTTCTCTGGAAGAGTAGGGAAAAACAGTATTTGAATAAAAGAGCTAGATGGAGAAGACTACTGATTGGGTTTCAAATTTATTATTGATTATTTAGTGGAATAAAAGACTACAAATAAAAATATAATTTACCACTCTGGCAATCATTAAGTTTATCAGTCAGAGAAGTATGTGAGAAAGGTCAGAGCCCAAAAACCACTAAAAGCAGTATTTTGATGAGCATGAAATTCTTAAGAAAAAAACTTACATGAAAATTGCACCAATACATTACTACACAGTAGATGCAATAGAATGTATTATTAAGGCCATAATAAAATCTAATAGTTGGAAGCAGTGATAAATACATTTAGATAAAACTTACATTTACCTGCGAGGATCATTAATCTTCAACATTTTATTTATTGTGGTGATTCTTCTAAGTGTTTGTATGGGGTTTGTATGGCTGGGTTTTGATAGCAGGAGTGGCTACAGTGATGGATTCTGTGAGAAGCTGCTAGAAGCATCCTCCATGTCCAATAGAACAAATCCCAGTTGGCTCCAACATGGATGTGCTGCTGGACAAGGCCACAGGGCTGCAGAGATCCACCTGCAGCCCACAGAGGAGACCCAGGCCAGTGCAGGTGGATGCCTGAGAGGAGGCTCTGACCCTGTGGGACACTCCTGGCAGGGACCTGCAGAACCCTGGAGAGCACAGCCCACACTGGAGCAGGTTTCCTGGTGGGACTTGTGACCCCCATGGGGGACCATGCTGGAGCAGCCTGTCCTTGAAGGACCGCACCAGGTGGAAGAGTGACCCAGTTTGTGGAGAAGTGCTGCCCGTGAGATGGACTCACGCTGGAAAAGTTCATGGGGAACTGTCTCCTCTGGGAGGAAGGCCAGGCTGGAGCAGGGGAAGGGCTCCTCTCCCTGAGCAGCCTGAGAAATGAGTGATGAACTGACCCCATTCCCATCTCCCTGAGCCACTGGCAGAGACAGTAGAGCTGGGAAGGAGAGAGGGGAGGGCAGGGGGGAAGGTGTTCTTAAGGTCTGTTTTTACTTCTCATTGTCCTGCTATGATTTTGTTAATAGTAAATTCAATTAATATCTCTAATTCCAGCCTGTTTTGCCCCTGATGATGGCGAGTGAGCTCCCTCTGTCCTTATCTCAACCAACAACACTTTATATTTTCTCTCCCCAGTCCAGCTGCAAAGTGACAGAGAGGCTTTGGTGGGTGTCTGGCATCCAGCCAGGGTCAACTTGCTACAGTCTTCAAATTGAAGTTAAATGTCTTTATACTTTAAGAGTAAACACTTTCATCAGTTTAAGTTGTCTATAAGAACACAAAAAAAAAACAAAAAACCACATGCTTGGATATGCCCAGTACTGAAATAAATAATTTTATCTGAGCAATATAAAATTCTGAGCAATATAAAATGACCTGAAAACAGTATTTCCACAAAATAATTCTCCATCTGAGAGTGTGAATTTAGAAGTACTTTCCTGTATTATAATTGTAACTGCAGATTATAAGAGTGTACCTCAGGACAACATAGATTTTTTTGACCACTCAACTGATGGGGAGACTTCCTACAGTTTCAAAACATCAGAACCTGCCACACAGCATGGGATGCCTGAAGGAAAAGTGCCTCAAAATACTTGAACCATTTGCATAGCATCAGTGAATTACTGAAGTATCTCCATGTGAAACCCCTGGGAGGGAAGACTAAGCAGGGGTGCCTTCAAAATTTCAGAAATACAACAGCAAGACAGCAATGAGACATTTTTCGTTTTTATTTAATTTGCCACTGACCTATTTCACTGTGCCACATGGGTTAAAAATCTTATTTCTTAAGGCGGGAATTTAGAAACTAATTTTAAAAAAAATCAAGTAATGGATATGAACAATCCTTTATATTGTAAATTCAAATTGATATTTTATTTTATTTGGAGAAATGGGGCACATGCCTCACTGTCAATACAGGGGCACAGCCACTGACATCCATGACAGAAGTAACAACCTGTTTAATCCTCCAATATTTATCTGAAAACTTTTGCAAACATATTAGTAGCATGGTTCTGTTTCAGTTAAAGGCCAAAAGAGTAAGCATGGGTGGTAAATTCTTCTTGGTAAATTTTTTTTTCTTCTTGGTAAAGGAACGTCAATCTAATCTCCATTGAACATAACACTCCTTAAGAGCCCTTGCCTGCTCAGACTGATACAAATACCAAAAAATAAGCCATATAGGCTCAAAAAATCTTACATCTTAATTTAAAATAATGAAAAAAATTTAAGTATGAACAAAGCCATGGCAAAGAAATAAAATTGCAATGGAATTGCCTTTAGCTAGAACATAATGAAACAACTGAGCAGCTACAGGAATGCTCAATTTAGCTACACCTTCAGTGTAACAACTCACCCATTCTGACACTATTAAGAGAAACAAGACACTGAATATTGACACTGAGGATAAAAACACCTCTCATTAACTTAGTCCATAACTGCACCATATGTGTAGATGTTCTTTGAATCAAGGCACTATACAAATTCAGGCTATTCACAACAGAACATACTTTATGAATATTTTCTAAGCCTGTTTTTATTTCAGTCTTTCTATGGTGTCATCTACCTCTAGCCCAAGCCCTAAAAACATTAACTTCAGAATAATATGTACAGAACAGACTAGACTGCAGAAGTTGTAGGGAAAAAACATTCTCTAACAGTAAAAAAACTGGCAGGATACTTTACCTTTGCACATTTTCCAAACTGCAAACTCCCAGACTAACAAAATCCCTTAAGATCTGAGCTCTGTATCTTTGGCGGGGGGAGGAATTATACGACAGCTTTTAATAAACATTAAAATGTAAGCTAATTAAGAGCTAAGTTATTTTTAAAAGTTTCCAAAAGTTTTTTTTTTTTATATTTCTAGAGCCAAGGAGAAAGGAAAGCTGGAGAACTGAAGACAGCATTTTGATTTCTTACACACTACCATGCACATTAGCAATAGTAAGGCACGAGGCTAGCACACTGCAGCTATGTACCCAAACCAAATCTCTCCTGCTGTTCTAACAGACAGATTTCTGAATGTACCAAAAATATTCTGAAGCCAACACTTAAAATAAACATCCACCACAAGCAAAAGGAATTGCTATATTTATGTGGCTCCTTTCATCCTGCTTTGAAACCATGCTGAGATCCAACGATAACAAGAAACAGAGAGGGCAGAGTTTGTCACTGCTCTCTGCTGCAATTTTCACATCTGTTTCACAGCTCTTGGAAAGCCCATTTCCATTAATCTATGAGAAAGGACAGGAGATAAAATTCCCAGGCTGCAGAGGGCATTAGGAGACTTTCCTAGCTGACTGTACACTAAGAAAGAACTGTAACAGCCAAATTACGTTACTGTGAATAGACGGAAGATGCTGTAATTCTATTCCTCCTTTTGTCTTAATGGAGTTATTTACGTTGCAATCTTGAGGGCAGACCACTTACCAAAGACACTACCAGCCACCTGCCTGACACACAAAAAGAGCAGACTAAGAACAGAAGGTGACATCCTGGTCCCATTCAGTGAATCTGGTCTGTGCTTTCCTGACTTAGCCTGCAAATTACCCATTTTTAACATTTTACACATATTGCTCCTGCTGCACACTAACATTTAAGCAAATTCTACCAAACACCTCAGAGATTAGTTATCAAATATAGGTAAAATAAGGGAAATGACTGAAAGCCTCATCAAAGAGTTTTAAATTGCTTAAAAGCTTTTGTCATATTTATGCCTTTTAAAAATAACAACAAAAATGTGTTTGCTATTCAATATTATTAAAACATAAACATAACAAGTTGTTTCAAAGTTGAACACTTCCCTAAGATTAGTATCCTAAATCAAAGAGGGATAAAATACTGGTCATGTACAATTTTCACAGAAATTATACACACTCAGCAGACACATTAGGAACTGGGCTCTCTTAATTTAAGCTATTAATTTCAAGTAACCTGGCCTCAAAGCATGAATCCCTGTTTTTATTAAGAAATACCCAACTGGCTTCCCTCATACACAAAAGAAATACTAAACGCAAATATATGATCTGACAACAACAGAAGCTACAGAGAAGCAATGAAACCAGGAGGAAGAGATGGAAGACTGTTGGAAAACATTAAATCAAACCATTCCTCATATATATGTAACATGTTTTCTACTCTCTTTTATGATACAAACACTCTGTACTCACCATATTTGCCACAGAGCAATAAAGATGTCACTAAGAAGCATCCACCTCCCTGATGTAACCCTGAATTACTAACCCCAAATACTAAGTTTACTAAAGTAAATGTTAGAAAAGTACCTTCAAACTTGAAGAACAGTTTGTGATATTAAAGTATGTTAGTACTCAGTTTGCAACCCTAAATACAGTCATTTGAAAGAGAAAAATTATTGGAACTAGCTCCTCTGAATTAACCAAATAATCAAAAAACACAATGTTATTGATTCATATGGTGGGAGTTGTATGGGTTGAAAGATATTTGAGTTTCCTTGCAAGCCTAAAGTAAAATGTGCATGGTCTCAGTGCAAGTCAAAAGCCCAAGTCCACACATGACCAAAATTCATCTCATTTAATCTGGACCAGTTGACTTTCCCAGTAGGACATGTGAGAAGAAACTGTGTTTCTCTGAACAACACTGGCAGCAGGAAAATCAAGGCATTGGCAACTTCACAGCACAGCTAAAAGCTGGAGAAGTCTCCATTTGTGCTAGTTTAAGGAACAGAGAACAATGTTCATGATCTAGCATCATAATTAACACCACTTCAGTTAAACTGCATATGGGAAAGCAGCAGGAATTAAGAGTAAATACCAAAACTCCTGTCAAATGGAAAATTATTTTCAACCAGCTATGAAAACTTGTCATTATCTCTGTGACTATTTACTGGGCTGTTACTCCTTCTTAGCAGTCCTTCATTCGATCTCAGACAGATGATAAACAACAAGACTCCAAATTTGTTCCATTTTCCCACTCCAGATGGGGCAGGAGACATTGATGTCTGCATGGATTTATTTTTACCTTTCAGACAGGATTTAAACATAACCCTACAAAATACTTCCCATTTAAGGGGAACAGGAAAGGTTTGGGGAATCACACACCTCTTAATTTGCAATCTCCTTTTTACACAGTAAAATCCTCATTTCCATAAGTATGAAGGAAACCAAGATAAATAGTTCCGTTTACCACACACTTTGTGGTTTAACCACAAAAAATAAAATGTAGTTGGCTCGTGGGAGAATGTCTGCATGCAGTGGAGTTATGCTTGAACCAAAACTATACCTAAGACTGGTTCAGCAATGACCAAGAAGAAACAGAAGTCTCTGCTTAAAGTATTACACAGTACATTCAGCATTCTACTTCTGATCTTGTCTGACAGAGGTTTCCACTAGCTGGCATCCACTGAAATATGTATGTATGTTGAATTATGTTATATACGGCCCTCGAGCTACAGGCATACCTCATTGCTTATCAGTAAAATATATCCTTAGAGATGATGTAAGGTTAAGTCCTTCACTTCCACCTCCTAGTACAAATGCATTCCTCCTTTGTTTTCAACTTTACCATACTAGAAAATGGTAAATCTTGGTGTATTCATTTCTATTCCTCTGTTTTGTCAAGTCACTCTGGCAAAGAAGGAAAAAGTTCTTGATCCACCATCGAGTTCAACCAGAGAACTAAATGATAAGAGGTAAAAAATGTAAGCAATGTTAATATTTTTGTCTTTTCCTCCAACATCACACTATTGCTCTAATTGTATATAGAAAACAGAGAACAAACTTAAGAAAACTTGTCATGAAAAGATAGCCAGAGCCAAATCAACAATTGGTTTATTTCAACCCAAAAGAAAAACAAACTTCTACAGATGGAAGAGCAAACACTGGGAAGGGTGACCATTTGCAGGCAAAAATGGTCAGACATGTGAACAAATCTGCTGAAGCAAGGGAGCTCTCCAGACAAACACTTCTTCAGCAAATATCTTCTCTCTTACAAGACACTTTCCCCTATGAACACTCAATTAACTGACAGCCTTCCATATGTCTGTAACATGCCACTAGCCACCCATATATCCTTATGATGTTACCAAATATTTGCCCATAATAGAAGCCTACAAGGCTTGCATCAGCACTGAGCACATCCCTAAGAAAAAGGAGAAGAATATTGGCTTGCTCAGGCCATGGGTCCACATTGGATCAGCCAGGCACAGACATGAAAGTTTTCTTTCCCATCACAAAGTGCTCAGCCAAGGCACTTTGTGATGGGAAACATGACCAGCAAGTACTGTCCCTTTAGCACTGAAATAAATAATATTAATTACAAACCTTGATAGCAAAAATGAAGCTAAAATGCACCAAACTTGAAAGAGGAGCTATTTGAGGACAGGGAGAGAAGCAGGAAGCCTATTCAAAGTCACCTGGTAAAACACTAAACTAATTTACAGAAAGAACATAGGCATTTCTGCAAAGAGAAAGTTAAAATTATTATTCCCCAGTCATAAAAACATATAAAAAACATAAATTCAACAAAAAATATTAATTTGGATTCCTTTCCTCCCATCCTATGGAAAACAGCAAATTGCTCATTCTTAAAAATTACAACAACCTTGTCAAATAAAAAAAAAAATAAGCTATGTAGAATCCTCCACCAGATGATTTCTGAAGTCCAATTACAGAGCACTCCTGTTTTCAGAAGACAGAATGGGGGGAAAAAAACTTCATTATTATCATTAATACTTTATACTTCAGCCCTCTCAGCGTGTGACATACGCCATAATATATAAATGGTCAATCAAACAATTAAAAAGTTTATTGATGTTGAAACTGAAACACTAATGGGGATCTGTGCCTGAAATAGCTCAGAACTAAGCAAGTATGTATGAAAGAAGCTAACCCCAGAGATCAGATTGGAAATTACAGGAACCACAAATTCAGCTGTCTGCTTATGTTTAACAATGTATTGATTGTTCTGGGTAAAAACTTGCAGGTGTTACATAGCTTTGGGAAGGGCCTCTGAAAATACTTCTAACACATGGAAGACAAAAATATATAAAGAAATGCAAACCAAATCTCTTTAGAAAAGGCATATGCTGCTGCTAATTCAGAGGCCAGGTACATACTAAGGTTTTGAAATCCTTCCATCTTCAAAACTCCCACAACAGAAAAAAAAAAAAAAAAAAAAAAAAAAAAAAAAAGGTTTAAGAGATTCAAACCCAATATAATGCTTTAAGAGTTTTTAATACATTGTTTATTATATCTGCTGTATATTTAATGGTTAATATCTACTTTTGCCTCTAGATAGGACAGTGCAATTCCTTGCTATCTCAAAGCTGTATGTCTCTTTCAAACAACTTATTCACCCTCTGGCTGTCCAGACTGTTGTTACACAAAATTAAACACAGCCTCTATAAAATACAGCATCTAGTAGTTATCCATTCACTTTTCTGAAGAGACATAACTGGGTTAGGATTTGTTCTTGCTTTAGAGGAACTTGAGAACCTACACAATTCTCTTATGATAAAGACTCAGATATGGGAAGCCCTACAGTTGGAACTTCATAGTAGCTCCATTTCAAGCTCATTCCCAGCTGATTCCCAGAGGGAAGAAGCAATAACTCAATTCATAGTGGTAAAAAACCCAGCCTAATTGCCCTTTTCCTGCAGCAGTGACACAGCGACTTCTCAGACAAAACATAAAGGAGCTTTCAACTGCAAAGTAAGGAAAGACTATCCAATTTCTCTCTTAAAGCATGCCGGAATCCCCATGTAATTATACCGAGATCTCAAAGCCAGCTCGGATAATTAATATTTCTAGGGACTGAAAGACCCTTAAATTAAATTGCCAAGAAGCAGGAATAAACCAGAGGATGCAAATTTCTGCTTTGAGGTAGGGAATTCTTCATGGAGCAGCAGATTTCAAGCTCACTGTCTCATTTATATAAAACTCTGGAAACAAATATACAATTTACATCCATTCCCCAAGATAAAATCAAAGCACGCTGTACATTTGATGTCCCACAGTACCACTTGATAAACAGCACAGTCATTTCCCAAATTGCCAAATGTTATAAAATTTGAAGTCCTTCACACATTTCTGAAGGCTGGTATTCACATGGCAGCTTTGCACCAACTGCACAAGAAACATTTTAGTATTATAGTTTTGTATTGGTTACCTGTTGGTTAAATGTGTCCTAGAAATAAACCAACTGACACAGTCTTTTCAAAATGCAAACAAAATATCATCATACCAGAAATTTTGCCTACTATAGGCACATTATGGCAGACAGAGATAAAACCCATGGGGCTCCAGCCTGCCACAGCCCCAGATGATATCAGTGTTCAACTTCAGAGCACACACGAGTAGCTTTGAAAGGAGACACTGTGATCTGAGCTGGCAGATTAGAAAGGAAAATTCAAGCCCTTAAAAGGGATTGCATGGCTGAGATAAATGAGCACAGGTGTCACAAGTTTAGCTGGAATTAGCATCAGAATTTGGGACTTTCGAGAATTTAGAATGTTTAAAATCTGTAAATAAATTAATCCAGTGAAATAAAAAAAATCTGTCAAAAAATAACTTAATTACCTGGCAGTTGTGTTTCTCCACTGAAGAAGCAAAGATTAGAACGAGAGAGCACACACAGACACTCCCTTCCAAGGGATCAATGTGCCCACAGAGACCAGAGTTAACCCTGAAGCTCTTTTGCTCTCAGCATACTGCAATTCTGTCCTGACTTCAGTTCTAGAAAAGGAACTTCTGCTTTACAGCATCCAGCAAGAGGCTAAAGCAACCTCAAAAAAAGAAGCTCCACTTCTTTGTGATAAAAAAGCAGTTTCCAGCAATTTTGTTAATAATTAACAAATTAATAATGTTAATAATAAAACTAATATTTTAAACATTTAAATCCTAAGGCATACAGATGTAATTTGGTGTTCCCCTAAAAATAACATATCTCAAATTTCCTGGGGAAAAAAAAATCATTCAATCATATGCTTGAAGCCTACTGAATCATTTGCTTTCTTCAAAGGGGACAAGAAAATAACCCAGTCAAATCTTTCACACACTTAAATGCTGTAACAGGTTTTCAAGATTGGTTTCCTGTATCTTGATTTCAGAGTGCTGTCCCAGCAAGTTATTTAAACAGAATAATAAGCACAGCAGGTCCTCTCTAACTTTTGTACACAATCCAGACTGTCATTGTTCATGCACTCTTTCCAGGGAGATTTTGGAAATATAATTAAATTATTTATAAAAGTCTTAGTTTCAGATAACTAATCACATCACATTTATAGTAAAGAAAACCAGCAGCAAATATTTGTGAAAAAAAAAAGTTAATTTGCATGATTAGGCATCAATTCCTAAATCAAAATAACAATAAAATATCTATTTCTTAGTTTGGATCAGTTTAAGAAACATTAAAACATTAATTAAACATTATTGGTCTCACTTCCTACTACATTTACATTTCAGGGTTGATGCATCTATTTTCTAAATATTCATCCATGTTAACTTCCTATATCAACCATTTAATAAGCAATGGTAATACAGAAACAGAGAGGGAGGGACAGAGACACTGTATCTGCTTAGAATCCCTACAACCCTATTTTTGGCCTCTTGCTGTATTTACATGGATCCTTTAGTTCTCAACATCCTGCAGTGCATAAATGACCAAAACTCCCAAACCATTCTCCATTATTTTAAAAATATACACATTTCTACACAAGCAGGAATATATAGGGATTGTCATTGTTACTAGAAGGATTATGTAGTTTTTTTAAAAAGGTAAGAATGAGCACAGCATCACGTAGTGAAATTATGCAAACTGGCATTTTTCTCACAACAATACAGAAAAGAAAAACTGAAAATACATAATCAAGAAGACTATAAAAGATCACTTGGAAAACACTAGAAGTAAATTAACAAGATTTCAATTGCAACAAGAAGCTTCTGAAAATATATTAATTTCAAAACCAGAATATTCAGAACAAGGTAGAAATAAGAACAGTCATCCAGAAAGCTGACAATTATTTAGCAGTCTATAGGGCTTTCTACACAGCAGTCAGAATGAGGTAAGGCAGTCCAGCTGAAATAGAAAACAAGCAGTGTTCATGAGTAACAGATCTTTTCCTTTTAAGCATGAAAATCTATGATGAATACATCAATAATATTTCAAGGGCAATACAATTAAAACTGGAATTACATACTAATAATCAAAGAGATAATGTAATCTCATCAAAATGACAGAAGAGCAGCCTCACAGAGAAGCTAGCTTTGTTAGCTGATACAGCTGAAAGGATCAACACAAACCAGAATTAATAATATTAACACCTGTTTGCAATTAATTTCTTTAACTAGAGCAACATTGTTCCCCTCCCTAATGACAAAGTTAAAACAGAAGAAAGAACTGAGAGTCCTGACAAAGCAAAGACTTTAATTTTGTTAAATCTAAAATCTTTCTGCTGCCTTTCCGTCTGCCTCATTGGAATTTCAATGCCCATCACTGAACAATTTCTAGTTAAAAAAACAATAATAGGACTACTGCCAATAGTGGACTCTGACTGTTCATCCATCAATTAAATACAGCCACTTCCAGGCAGAAACACAACATGTGCTGCTGTACCTTGTCCCCAGCACAGCTGCCACTGCTGCACACATCTAATGAAAGCAAGACAGAGAACACAGCCCAGAGAACAGCCCTGGGCAGGGACACTGCTACAATGCCCATTTTCTGTATAATATCCCATCTCACACTGTACACCTGCACTAGAGGTTCTGATCAGTGGGTTCTCTCTCATCTTTAGATGTAAGAAAGGGCAAAAAGCCAAATAGTTGGTTATTAATGTTTAAAAACATTTACACTTAGGAAACAAACAGAAGTGAGCATCTGAGACATCAGTGAAGTCACAGGCAGTGACTACAAATAGATAACAGCAAGCAATAAGAGAGAGCTCACAGAATAATACCACCTTCTGTCTATTTACTTTTATATCCAGACTTTTTTAGCATCAGACAATATATAGACTTTCTTGGAATTTCAGTAATGCCTGGAAACAGCTTTTAAATGGTGACAGAACAGATTAAAAATGGACAAGATTTCAAACCTCAGAAAATGAACTGGGTATGGGGCAGTTTGAAAATACTGATACCTACATTTTAAAGTTTTATCTGATAGGCTCCTCAGATTAGGTTTCAAATCAAGATATGCAAACAGACATGTACAAAATTTAAGTCTTTTCTGTTTAACTGAACCAAAATTGCCAAGGTCAAAGTATGTTCTTAATCAGTGTTCTGGATAGGCTTTAGATAAAATCCATAAAAATTAAGGTACAGACTGTCACCTGTTGACTATCATAAAGTGAATATTCTGAACACTAATCTTCTGTGAAATACAATCTTTCAGGAGTTTTTTCTATTCATTGAAAATGAAGGGGAACTGAAACAGTAACACCACAAATGCATGAGCACTTGACTGTGGTTTCAAATTGCAATATTGCTTCCTCCTTGAATATCTGCCTTGTGAAAAAGTGCAGTATGGAATTCAGGGGTGGAGGAGGGGAGGGGGAGTGATAGATTTTTTTTTCTCTTAATCTGTTGTTTAAGGTATCATCAGATTTGAGATACACAACTCAGTGGCTAGTCCTCAACTTAGTTAAACCTCTGACTTTTACTTACCTTTTAAGTACATAATTCTTGCAATTATTAAAAATGCCTATATAACCAAGTGCAGTATATTCTGGAAGAAAATGCTTCCTTTTATCCAGTAGCAATGTATTTCCCAACATAAATCCAGTTTTCTTTTGAGTGTGTGCTAACAATGCTCCCTAATACACAGAGCAGCCAAACTCTGTTAACAGAAGTTTCATGTTTCCAGTTTCTTTTCCCCTTCACACACTGCTTAGGCAAGGAAAACACAGACAGTGAAGCACCAGCTGATAACTCCACTGCATTCCTACCGAAGTGTAATTATAGGACATGCAATACTCAAATCATTCCCAGCATTCTATGCAAAAGAGTTGAGACCTAAAGAAACCATAAGTCTGTGTACAGCTCCTTCAGAAATCAGGAGGCCAAGGCTAAAATACACTAATTAATGAGTTTTAGAAAGCCCATCCTAGTTCCATAGCTGACTGAGAAATATACCCCCTTGCTCCTCCCTTTATGTCCAAATTAAACATTGGCCTTTATGGCCATGCAAAAATAGCCATAAACAAAAAATACTGAGTATGTTTTAACATTCTAGTCAACTCTGAAAACTTTGTCACTGTGTGCTCCTAGACCATCAATGTAGCCTAGGCCTTACAAAATTAAAGTGCCAAATACGTAAGGATATCTGCTGTTCACACACCAGCACAGTCCTGTAGGACTCCAGCATGAGCCTTTCTGCCTGGGAAATACAGGTACTCCAAAATAATCCCACACATAAACTTATTTTCCTGTACCAGAAGCAATCCAAATCTAATACAGAGGTTTATAGACAGAAAACTAATTTTTTTTTAAGGCTAGTACTATTTTCCCTTTGGGAAAAAAAAAGTCACATCTGAAGACAATTCAATTCTTGCCTCTGTCTTAAATGTTTACAGGTATTCTCCAGCTCTGTAAAGCTCTTCTAATACAGCACAATGCAGATGGTCCTGTGCACTTCCTCTGAGCAGCTGCTGCTGTCAGAGACATTGTCTTGGCCAACTGGGATTTCTTAAATTCTCTGCTATATGTGAATACAACACTTGAAAGACAAGTATGTAAGGCACTTTCTGGAAGGAAACAAAATTTAATGAAGGCTTATTCTGCATTTATTTTTTAACTTCATCGAGTAATCAAGAGGTTTGGCTTTCTAAAAGTCAGTCTCATTTAGTGAGCATCTTGGCATAATATACACATAGCAAATACTCATCAATAAATGACAGAGGCAGGAATGGACCCCTAGTCTGAAGACAGGGAGGGAGACAGGAGACCAGTTGGTCAGCTACCTGTTAAATACACTTTCACTGAGAAAATATTTGAGATAGTAAAAAATCTGTCCTTTGCTAAAACCCAGGTGGTTGAAAAGGTAAAGGATTTTTTCCACAGTTTAACCTTGTAGCTATTATAAAAACAGCTATAAATTAAACTCCAAGCAGAGATGAACTGAACTTCACTCTAAAAGAAAAGAGCAAGTCAAATGTATAATTTAATGCCAACTTAATCTTCAAAGGAAGAGCAAAGTTGCTGATCTTGTCTTGGCTACATCCCAGCCAAGTGAGCCCACCACATGCTGCTCACCTTGCAGGTCCCATAAGGTGTGTGTGCTCCACATCCCAACAGTCAGCACAGAAGAAGGTATTTTCAGCCAGGACTGGTGAGAATGAAGAACTCCTATATGAGCCAGGAACTAAGGACCAAACCCCAAAAGGATACCTTGGTTCTGACTGCAAACAAGAAGGTCATTTTTCATCTTTTTTTCCCCCTTTTTTTTTTTCTTTTGAGAAAAACACAATAGAAGTCAGGAAGATCTATTGTACAGTGTACAGAGTCATAAAGGAATTAGCAAAGTAAGTCTTTGGCTGTTATCAGCTCTATTTAATTTACACATTCCTGCCAGGAATCTATGTCCCTAGAGTTTCTACATTCACACAAAACCCTGAATTTCCTTTAAAAAATGTTATAGTTATGAGGGGTTTTATATAAATGTACATAAATACATGTATACATATGTACATTTACACAAAAAAAAAGAAAAAAGAAAAAAAAACCCAAACCCCAAACAGCACCATAAGGAAAACAAAATCTATTCCAAATCTTACTTTATTTTTTTACTTTATTTTCAAAGAAGCAATTTTACTACAAGAACTAGATTAACTTTTTCTTTGGTCTAAACTGGTAGAAAATCTCTCCATTTCTCTTCTTGCAGGCCTCTGAAAAATTCCACACGTTGAAGGAATTGCCAAACCTCAGATCTAACTCCAAGAGCTGCCTTGACACATCACCTTGGAAAATAAACAGACAAATTTTCCTAAATGTGGTTCTACTAAATTTCCTGAGAAGAGTATTGGAAGAAGCAAGTTAGAGATGCTGCAACTTCTACTACAGTCTACAGTTCTAGTGAATATAGCAATTATTTCCCCACCCACTGTAAGTCTTCTAGCATGCTTTAAGGGCTTTTCATTCTCACAAATATTACTCATTGACATGGAGATTGCTTTACTTGAAAGATGCCAAATGATATTTTTAATTCTAGCTTGCAGCATCAAGATATTGTCTTTAAAAATATTTAATATCAGGGGGAAAAAAGCATTTCCATTAAGGTGAAGAGGACACATATTAACTTAAAAATAAATCCTGTTATTATACCAATAAGCACAAGCATAAACATATAAACTGTTGTTTATCACAACAACAACCTTCATTTGCAAGTAATTCCTGATTCTCCAATGTTTACTAGGTCAGTGTAACACCATGGAGATGACAATGATCCCTTTTAATCACAGGAATGAAGCTAATGGAAATAATAAATGCTAACTACCAATATACTAGCTATTTATTTAAAACACAAAGGCATGTGTCTGGACATAGCTGCTATCTATTACCAAGGAAACTGACTTTTTCCATCTATTTTAAATTCCATTAAGAAAATACACTCATCCCAAGTTTAGTTATGGCACCAAAAAATGCTATCATGACTGAGTCCTGGATAATAACATCAGCTTGCTGAAGAAAGCTTACTTGTGGCAGAACAATAAACCCTGCCAAAAAGGGATAAACAGAAGACAAAAGAAAAGGATGCAAGAAAAATTTAGAGCATGAAAAAAGATCCAAACAGCAAGATAGACAAGTAATGCCACTTAGCAGTGGCATAAAACTGTTTTTTTCAAAACAAGTCTTGGGTTTCTCTCTAAACAATAAGTAAATATTGTCAAATCTTACTTGAAAGATGCCACAGAGATCTTTTCAGAGATCAGTCAGGTTCCTGGGTAAAATTTATTTTCCAGGTTACAATTACCAACTCTCTAGAAGACATCAATAATGAAGTTTAATCAGTGCATACTTGCATGCAATATGCATATTGTTTTCTATCAGATACAAAGAAAAAGAGAACTGCAGCAAGCAATAGGAAGCTAATAGGACTATTTAGAAATCAGATGCTATATCCTCTTTCAACAACTGCCTTGCTGAATGCTAAGAGTCTTGCAAGAGCAAGTTCCATGTTCTGAATTACTTCAACAAGACTTATTCTCACATGGGCCTTGCTTAGAAAATTTACCATAGGAATTAACTCTTTGATAACAACAAGCTTAGATGCTTTAGTATCATTGCAAATGTGTTTTACAGCCAGCAATGCACTTGAGTATACAGTTTACATGCACTGCTGAACTGAAGCTTCACACTTAATTATATACTGCTGCACCCCTGCCAAAGCATTTTCATCGTGAATTATCCCACCCCCTATTTGATAGTTACCCATAACAGCTTATTTCTGGTATATCTGCATCAAAGCTATTTTACCTCAATGAAAACCAGGATTAAAACCTCCCTGTTACCAAAGCAGTGTCCCTTGAAGGGGGAAGAACGTGCTCTGACTCCATGTTGCAGAAGGCTGAACAAATAGCTTTTATTAAGCTAAATTATATTACATTAATACTATACTAGAACTATATCATACCAAAAAGGTACTAAAGAAAAACCCGTGACTGTCTCCAGACAGTCATGACACAGCTTTGACCCACCTGGCCAATCAACCCAAACAACCATCACCAGTGTCCAATTAACAAATCACTCTTCAGTAAACAATCTCCATAACACATTCCACATGTGCCAAACAACAGGCAAAGCGAATAGAGATAAGAATTGTTTTCTTCTTTCTCTGAGCTTTCTCACTGCATCTCACAACTTCCCAGGAAAAATCCTGGGAGAAAGAATCATGTCTCTCTCTGTTAAGAGAATGTGAATACCACACCCCGTAAGAACTGAAAATGGCTCAAGCAAGTCAGCACATTCTCATGAAATCTAGTTGCAGTAAAATATAATTTTTATTGCATAAATAAGACAAGTCATACAGCTACAGCCACATTTGACAGTGTGCTGACTTAGCATGTGACATTCCCCCCAGCTTTGATTAGCACAGCATCACCAGTGTGAAGATGGATGGAGATGACGGCATGGCCAGCACGGGGAGCACAGCGAGCACTCATGACCATGTCAGCAGCCTTCTGCAAAACACTTTTGAGAAGTAGCCAACAGAGACAGAGAGCCCTTCTGACCTACAAACAAAAACCTTTACATGGCCAAGAGCCCAGACTAACAAAACCAAGAGAAGGAAGAGTACCAGGCAAGGTCCCAGCACTACCTGGCAGGACAGGACTGGGCTGACTCCGGGAACCACCGTGACAGCACAACTGCCCTTCCTGCCCTGGCAGCCCCTCGGGTGCCACCTGGTCTGCCAGGCAGCCCTGGCTAGAAGAGGCCAGCCACCAATCCCACTGGGCAATGCTGAGCTTGAGCATATTCCCACTCTTTCAATAGAAAGAAAGCCTTTTCCAGAAAGAGACCCTGTCTTTCAATTGGGACACACCAAATCAGTCAGATTTGAGTCCCCTAATAGAAACCAAGAAGGTTCTTCATTTGCATGAGGAAAGAAATGCAAAAACACATGGTTAGAGAAGATTTACATACAGCTGGACACATTGAATAATGGGCAGAGTATCAATTACAAAGATGGTAATTACCAGGGAATTTCTTCCATGAAATGCAGATCTTAAGACTCCTACCGACTAACTCTCTTTTCAGCTTTTTATTCAAAAGAAAGCAGTGTATATGCATTCCACACTCTAAAAACAAAAAAGATACACAGCTTCACAGCCTGTTTTAAGAATTACAACTCAAGCACCATGGTTTATTTGTTATCCCAAACTGTAATTCAGGACAAACATTCATCATAAAACACACATCTCCAAAATATATTAAGAAAATATAGAGATTAAAATGCACTTGGAAGTTCAAAGACACAATGCAGAAGCACAGAAATCTTACCAATTTGTGGATAACCATCACATAGATCCAAGAGAACTATTTTCTTGTTTGTAAAACATGTAGGAGAGGGAGGAAAGTAGGGATGTGCAGCAAATGTTGAAGTGAAAACATGACCTAAGATAATACAGGGCTTTAAATTCAGTGTTGACAGCTATGATGCCACCCTGGAATCTTCACTGACCCTGCTCTAGAACAAACTGAAATTGTTGTGCACTTCTCATCACTCAAAAAGAACTGCAAAACAGAAGGGGTCGAGTAAGAGGAGATGAGACCAGGGACAGGATGTCTGTGGGGTGTGGGTAGAAGGAGGCTGGGCTGAGCACAGGCAAGAGGCAAGTAAGGCAGATTATGGCAGAACGGCACAAAACAAAGGGGAAGGGGGGAAAGGAAATAAAAATCAGAAAGTCTTAGTAAAGCAACAAGGGTGGAGGAATCATCAAAAATCACTGGAAGAATGACCAAAAAGGAATATACTTATCTTTCAGCTCAAAGCTGCTTTTACCGTTGTACTAGCAACACTCCAAAAACCAATTAACTTCTTACTTGAAAAATACTATACTCCAAGAGGTTTGTTAAAACATAAGACCTTCAGAACAAAGTTTCCATTCAAGACCACACACACACACAAAAATAAAATAACTGGGGGCAGAATAGGCTACCTTAACTATAGCCTGCTCTTCTAGCAAAGCCCAGAGTTTCCTGAAGCTCACAGATATCCCAAGGACAAATGGCACACTGGGTTTGCATCAGTTACCCAGCAGGAGAGCCGACCTCGGCTGCCAGGGGCAGGAGGACAGCGGGACACAGGGACAGGAGGACAGGAGGACAGGAGGACACAGGGGCCATGGCCAGGCCATGCTGCACAAACCCTTCCTTGGTGCAGGGATGCCACTGCCAGCACCTCCTCTGCAGCACCAAGGCCTGGCAGTGCCACAGTGCCAGCACCATTCCTCACTGGAATAACCACCCTGTACAGTCAGTAGGAGGGCACTTGCTTTCTCCCTACATTAACAAATACATTGGTACATCCATGGGAGCCCATTTTGAGATAATCAACACAAAATCAGAGACAAAAAAACTATGGAAGTGCTTCCTTAAGTTCTCTTCTCCTTTTCTACCACAATCATACATACATAACTTCACTGCTGTTGAACTGCGAATTTATATTCAAAAATTAAATCATGCAGTAAGGAAGGAAAAAAAAAAACCAAAAAAAACCCACCACAACCAAATATGTGAAAATATGAGAGCAGTTGTACAATATAAGTTCAGGTTCTCACGTAGTAATATAAAACCTCATCGTCTGGATTGCATGCACTGTGGCTCAAATACTTGTTGCAAAATTAATTCTTTACCATAATATTTTTAAAGAAAAGTGATTTAATGTTGAGAGCTTACTTCTCACAAAACATTAATTTCCAATCCAATCTAACTTGGCACTGTCCCTTTCACTTAAATATCCATTTTTGCCGAGGGGAAACTAGTTTCTAGATTTATAATTTGCATCACTGGTTATATATGGAATTTTGAAATTTTTTTTTGTTTCCTTTAGCTTTCAAAGACCGCATTGGTTTCTTTTTTTCTCCATGAAACAAACAAATATCTCCTGCTTCTTATTCTTTTTATCACAGACTTGGGATCTCTAAGACCATCTCAGTTACAGGAATCCTTCCTGTCCCTAATCCCGTGAAAAATTACAGAAAATCTTTCATACAATTCCAATTTCTATGTCTGACACAGAGGGAGTAACTGTATATTGTGAGTGCAGCATTCTAGACACTTACCCAAGCAAATTATCCTAGAAGAAAGGAGGACATTTAGCTGCACGAAGTGTGATTTGAAAGCTTAAAACACAATTGCACTTCCAAACTCTTCACACACGGTTCAACCTCCACTGACTGACTGAATAAATGCATGTGGATTTCTGCCAGCCAGGAATAGGCACAACAGCCAGCTCCAAGGAGGTGCCACTGGGAGCTGTGCATTCACAGAGAGCATCAGGTGGGACTGACACACAGCTCAGAGCACAGGCACAAGCAAAAGATCTTGCTGCTCACTTTTGTAACTGAATTTTACCTTGATGTTTATTTTACTATCTGAACTTTGACATTTTCTGCACATTATTTGAATAAGAAATATAATATTAACCAGAAAAAAAAGCTCAGGTATCTTATTTTCAGAATCCCTTTTCAGGAACTGATTACTCCAAAAGCAAATAAATCAATCACTGACTACTGTTTAAAAACTGAAACCCTAGGATTTCAAACCACATATATAAACAACTGTCTCAAGTGGTTAATTACAATCCTTACTATAAAAGTGCTAGTGAATAGGGCAGAGAATTTTACATTAAAGATCATCCTCAACAGATTTTACTGAGTTTAGACATTCAACAGACTTAAGATTCTGCATATAGCAGGAGCTGAAACTTTGCCAGCAACTAGAAATAAAATTCTTTCTAATAAAATCTGAAACTGTTTTTTCCCTAATTACATACAAAGCAAAATAATGCTATGAATTGTTAGGCAAAATATTATGCCACTGGACTTATTATTATGAACTTTATCTCTGTTGATTTCAGTTCTATATTTCATAAACTTAATTAATAAAAACTAGTGTTTCAAAGTTCTCCAAAATAAAGAGAAAACAAAAACAGAAATACAAAGAGATTTTAAAGATCCCAATTCCTAATAGCTGGGGTTCTACCTCCCTAACATGTGGGAAACTGCAGTTCTATAATAAGCAAACGAACTGTCTGGAAATCAAAATTTCTTTTAGGATTATCTGTATGTTCTCAATTGTAACTTCTTTTTCTAACGTGTACTTCACACTGATTATTCTAACAGCATTCTTTGAAGAGGAGGAAGTGGGGGGAGAGCCACACCAAATTAGTAGAGACTACAGTTTACTGAATGAAAACTGCATATATAACACAGAGACAACTTTTTTCAAGCTAGAAAAACAGATGAGATCTGAAACACGTAATATGAGCCTAGGAATGAAGAGATCTAATTAATTTCAAATGTTGAAAGACTTCTTCAAGGTCTTTAGATCACCTGCATTACTTTACAGCACAACACAGCTCACCAAGAACTTCAGAGATGTAATTCTTGTAAAGCTCACTGACCACAGCCTGGAAACTCCTTTTAGTCAAAGCAGGGAAGCATGGTCTGCTGTGTTCAGGATCAACTACAATTCCCAAACTTTGCATCTTCTAATCTAATGCACTGTCCTCCCATAGGAAGGCCAGGAAGGAGGATAAAGAAACCACCATATACTCAGCTTTAAAATGGAACCGTGGATAAATAGCACAAAAACATAACTACTGCCAGTCATTCGATATACCCAGCCTCATCTACTGACAATTCCTAAATTACCCTCTCCATACAGAATTTGCATAGGTGAAAAAGTGTAGGATAGCAATGTAAAATATCTTTGCTGACCAAGCACTGTTTCTTTCCCATGCAGTACTAATTTCAATATTTGAAAATAATGTATTTTTTCTATGAACAAAGATGCTAATAAGTATCTTTTTTCAGATGGAAGTGTCCCTTAAGATGTCATAAAATAAATAACAACATGGCAACAAAAAGGTACCACTTCCCAGAATACTGATGTGTAGGGATAAAATGCAGAACAGAAATAATTTTAAACATGCCAGTAATTCTAAATTGTGGATTCAATCCTGAATCAAATAAAGAACCCCTGTACCATTAAGTCTTGCATCTTCATTTAGTAACACTGCACTTTTATCACATCACTTTGTGTAGCCTGACTTTACAAAGCCCTGGAGTATTCTCTATCTTCTGTAAATTTTGTCTCCTTACAATCCAACTTTCAGATGAAGGAACAATTCATCAATTCCCACTCTTAATGAAATACCAACACAGCAAAGAAAACAATATTTTAAAATTTCAACACGTTCTCATACTGGTTTCAATATTGTTGAAAGTAAATACTTTCACTTCCCATCTGATATCTTCTGGATCTCAGCCACAGCTAAGGATCATTATGCAGACAAAAAAAGATAAGCAAGCCAAAAGTCTGAGATACAACTTTTTTAACTAAGGCTGGGTGGAGTTTTATTTAAAAGAAAATTAGGAGTGAGTAGTTGAAGGCTGACTTGTCTTACTGCAGAGAGAAGGATTTTACAGTGCAGATTGTCCCTCTAAGAATCATGGCAAAAAAGAGCATGGGAAATATTACACAAGATGGATGAAAATTTGCTTTTCATGTTGGGATTAGCTCTATTCCATAACCGTGTCGGAGCATTCAACTACTGCAGTTTTCTGCAACATTTTCACACCAACAAAAACAGTAATAAAGTGCCACTCACAGCACCAAAAACATTGATTTTATTGGTACATTTTGTTCAAACCACCATAAGCTACAGGAGGAGGACACAGTTTTGCAGTGCAAACTGCACCTATTGATGGCACACCACAGGTATTTCAGCAACATGGTTACAGCATTACCCTGACTTACAAGAAAGTATTCATTTCCAAAGAAATAAAGGGAGAAGAAAAAAAAATAAAGAGTTGGACCTCAATGATCCTTGTGGGTCCCTTCCAACTCACAATGTTCTATGATTCTAACACCAGTTCATGAAAAATGTTAATCTTGATGATCTGAGAATCTTGTCATAACTGAATGACCTAAAAAATCCTTTCCAATTTTCAGGCCCAAAATGTTATAAGCATGATGAGAAAGGAAACAAGCAAATTGAAACAAAAGCAAGGGAAAACTAGGATTTTGTGCAAATTCTCCAACCAGTTTTAATTAGTAATTTTCCATTATTGCCAACCACAGCTCTTTAGCCAGCTTCTATACTAGTTAAGGATTAGAAGCAGGAGCTTTAGCCTGAAGATTACGTTCTTTCTCAACCTAGTTCAGGCTCCTGAGCACTCCAAATTTGAAACCAGTCCTCCCAGAAGCAGCACAAGGGTTGGTGATGCTCCTCCTGGGGCTTACAAAATCAGCAACAAAGCTAGTTTAACCTGAGCTCAGTAAAACCATCTCTGAAAGTCGGTCAATTTTGCAAAAGGTTTCATCTAAGGATAACATCCCAACAGTCCATTTCAGCAATTCTGGAATATTTGCTTTTAAAGTTGGCTTGTAAGTAGATAAAACTCTTTACAAACTGCTCGATCTTCTTACAGAAGATACAGGAAGTAGTAATTACTCCAGTGAAGGCACCACCTATGCACACTGCTTGGAATAGGCCATCTAGTCCATCCATAGCCCTAGATTTAAAAGATTTATTAATGTTTACTAGCTCTTCACATACATCTCAGAGAGGTATGGCACATATATTAAATATTCTGCAGGATGAAGTGAAAAAGATTAATCCATATGTCAAAATGCACATAGAAAATTAATAAATTTTAAAAGTTCTATTTATCCAAGTCCAAAGAATGGAAAAGAAGCAAAAGTAATGTTGATTCATTTCTATATGGAACGCTCAGAGAAAGGCTATATATATATATGTTTTCAGTTTGCAAAGTGTATTTCATATTCTTGCAAAGATGGAAGGAAGCAAGGAAGATATTTAGACTATGTGTGACGTGCAGCTGGTTGGCAGGACAAGGACAAGGACAGCCATCAGGTAGTGCAAGACTTTGCTCACTTATTCTCCTTCCAGCCTCAGGAAATGAGAGCAGCTAGAAAAAGGCATTCATGTGTCAGTAAGGTGCTCTATGGTGTCCCACCAGGACTGGTTTTTGTATCATCTGACCTGAGTAAGGCCTGAAGATGCAGTAAACATACCCTGGAAGTCTGAAAAACCTTCAGCACATAAAATTAGGTAAACCAGCTATGAGCGCACAGTGAAGAGGTCTTCATTCCTTTTACATACATTATTCTTATTATAAAACCCAAGGGTAAAAAAAAAATATAAATTCAAAAATATCCAGAACAACTCAAAATACAGTAGTCCTTCCATTTTCCAAGACCTGTAATATTAAGTTTTGTCCTTCTGTTTCAAGTACCAATTTACAAGACTCTGTAACTCACTTTCAAAGAAAATATTAATCAGATGGCAGTGCACTAATAAAATTTCTCAGACGTAAATTCAGATATGATAAGTCTTAGTATGTGCACTCTGAAAGGTTCTGCAGCTAAATATGAAAATACTGACCTCATACAGAGTGTAAATTTTTTTGGCTTGATGTGAACAATGGAAAAATGAGGTTTTAGGAAGACTCTGTATGACACGATGGTGTCTCTTAGGAGAAGCAGGACACAGACAGAATAACCAAATGAGGCTGATAACAGAAGACAAAAGAAAGCTGTGCAGGAGGCATCATTAGCAAGGTGCAATATGGGCCTAGGTTCACCAATGTAGTCCACAGCAGGCTGCATTTTTAATTTTTTGATGCATCAGAATACAGGGGTACCTTGATACACGACCTCTGACGAATGATTAGGTAGATAATGCCAAATACCTAAACAGTAGTACTGAAAAACACATAGATCACCTCTGTGCTGGAGTTCTGCTAAAGGAAGAAGAGCGTTTTTTGAAAGAGAATTATCTGTAAACCAAATAGGCTTTGTTTTTAAATAAGGACTATCCTTTTACAATCTGTGTTTTAGCAGGAATGTCTGTGTGAGCACACTAGATGTTTAATTTGCTTCTGAATTGCTTATGTCTTGACTTTTGTGAAGTAGGTCAGTTCCTTCACAATGTGCAACCCATCATGCCCTAGCTCTTGAAAACACCAGTATTCCCTTTCAGCAAAATTCCATTAGGCATATGGGACAGACATTTTAAAACTTCCTCGTCTTTTGCTAAAATCCTGTAATTCTTATAAAACCCAGCAGACAAGAAATACACAAATAGTAACTAATCTCATGTCAGAGACCCTCTTATGCCAGTTCCAAGAAGCTGGAGGAAAAATAAAATACATAAATGAACAAATAAATGGCTTTTTTAAAAGTAGTCAATTCTTAGGAGTCTGTGCCTTATGCAGCAAAAAAAATTAACATGATTGTCCCATCATGGAAAGGGCTGAAAAGGTTTATCAGTGATGCACAGTTGCACAGGACATTATCTGAGCTAACAATGCATGACCTAGTGACATTAGCAGAAGTTTACAAAGAAAGGAGAAAATAAATCTGATTTTGTGGGGTGAAGGGAAAAAACGGGGAGAAGCTGAACATTAGGAACCATATTTTCTTGAAATAGCCTAGGAACTCTTAATCTAGTCTGTGTTTCACTAACAGCCTTTTGGCCAGTTTTGTTGTATGGTATCAGCTTTGCTTCACACCATCATATTTGTGGTAAGACATTCCCTTTCACCCCCCTCACTACAGCTCCATGCTTGAAAAGCTGTAGAAATCATGCTTCAAACAGAGGAATCACACCTGAGCACATGCTGCCTTTTCCCAAGTTAAACCCCCACTGGCTCTGATCGTGCCTTGCTGATGTAAAGAGCCAGGGGAGTCTGGGGCTGAGGATGTACACGATCCATACACCAAGGCGCTCACACAGCTTCCACAGGCAAAAGTTTGCATCCAAAGAGATGCAGAATCTGGCACATAAAGGTCCTGACCATTTTTACTTACAGCTGCCATAAACTGCTGTAAAAGAGGTCTTGATGGCAAACAGATGTAGGAATCTACACGTTTCGAATCCACTGCCACAAATTTTAAAAGTAAACTTCTAAAAGTGAAGCACTGAAAAATGTGAAAGCTCACCCTAAGCAATTAATCATCAAAAACATAAGGTAAGCTCAGGTATGTTACAGTTACCTTCTTGCTCTTCCTCAAAATAGAAAAACGTTAAAAAAATCTGTTAAGTGTTCTTCCTTATCATGGGCCTGTAGAAACTAACACTAAAATAAACAAAAAAGCATTCAGAAACAAACAAAAACAAAGCATTCTGGTGAGTGCACAATATTCAGAGAGGCAATTTGGCATGCGTGGATTTTTGTAGAAGTCCACCACCTTCTTAGAAATTTGAGGGGAAGAAAAAAGAGGAAGAGAGGTAAATTGAACTTTATGATTCTCCAGCATAAGTATCTTGATAAATTCCTCTTCATCAAAACTCTTTCAAAATTCCCCTTCTCTTTCAGATACCAATTTATAAACAGTTGTAAAATATTACAGAAATTGAGAATTTTCTGAGAAAGTACCAGTGATGTAGATGTATTTTGTTATAAAACCAATTCCTACTGGAAAATAATTTATCCACCTGTTCTTTGAAAAACTACTAGTGCATTGGGTATGGAACATGAATTAGAGAATTCAAAAGCATGATTTTGAAGGCAGATTTTATGAATATTTCCTTATGAAGTATGTAAGACAGGCAGATGTCAAACAGTTCCACTAGTACTAAAATTTCCAGTTAAATTATTCTTGAAGATTTGACATCCCTCCCTCTTTTTTTTTCTCCTTCTCATACTGCCAGAAACAGGGCCTGGAACAGTGAAAACCACGCATCTCTTAAAAGCTTAAAATAGCCCACAGCTGATTTAAAGGTTCTACAAGTCCTTGATTTATTCAAGTAGCTTTACCCACTTCAAAAAACAAAATTCTTCCTGAATTTCCATTAATATGAGCATGAAAACAACTGCCCCACAAAACACAGTAACTAAGCCACCGTATGACATGATTTTCCTAAAAGTACCAGTGACAAAGTAAATCCTTGTTAGAGACATGAATTTGCACTTTGAGACCTGTCATGGACACGCATACCCAAGCAGGATGGAAGGGCTCTCACTTGAAGTACAGTGAGAAATAAATTTGAAGTGTCAAAAAAGTTTCCTTTCAGTGCATTAGACTTTGTCATCATTTATTTAATTAAAAAAGGCACATTTGGCAACACTACTGATTTGAGAAACCTTATGACTCGCAGGAACACTAAGGAATAAACATGCAGCATTCTCTCTTCACAACACAGATAACCAGACTATTGTTCTTTCATTCTAAAATGGCAAAAACATCATCAGAGTTCTTTACTGTGAAGGGTTTTTCCCACCCCAGTGTCACATCCCTAAACGTCTCTATGCCATACAACTTCAAACAATCCAACAACAAAAACATAATAGCTAGTCTAATACAAAATAAAATTTCAGAAACAAAGAATCACCCTGTTACATTTAATACCGTCAATGAGCATGACTCCAGGGTAACAGACCTGCAACAAAGCACGCCTCAGAAAGTTGTTTTATCCCAGACTGTCCAGTTGTTTTGAATGTACAGACATCTATTACCCATCAGTCTCCCCAGTGAAAACTTACTTCTCAGACTCTAGCCACAAAAAGGGCCAAGGGCAGAGTAAAGTATCCAAAGGAAATCCATAACTGTTTGTTCACAAATCTGAAGACAGCTTGTCCAATTGAAACTGTGGCATTACATTGACAATGGCCTCAGATGAAAACCAACAAAATGTAAAAAATAATGCATGAGGTGTTTTGTATGTTCCAACAACAGGTTTCAACTCTACACTTGACACATGCCACAGTTTAAAGGAGAAGAGAGAACACACGTGTACCTTGACGCAATAAATGAAACAACCAACCAAAAAAGATCTGGGCTTTTTTTGCAAATAACACTAAGATGCAAGAACTTATCTGCATTGCATGCATATTTTAACAAGTACTCATGCATTTACTATTTCCATCAAAGCCTTTCTTCCCATCCATTAAAAAATAAAAAGCACACTGAGAACAAGACACAAAACCCACACATCTCTGACCAAAAACTTTACTGCATCCTGTGTTGTTATAGATGGAGAAATCCGTACCATCAGAGAGAGCTGCGTCCTGCTACACTGTACATCACTGACTGCTGGAAGAATTAATCATTCACAGATCAACAATTGGTTCTTTCATCTCCCTGGCTTTCTCAGATCAGATCATTATGTATTTTTTTCCACCTACTGATCCTGTTACGCTCCATTTTTCAGCTACATGTAGCAAAGACATCTGAAAAACATTCCTATTTCTAGAATGTACCTCACTGAAAGAAACCAGTGAGGGTACCTATATGTTTCCATGGGATTCACAACTTTGCCAGTGTCAAGAAGTGACTGAACATTGAATTCTGCACTAATAACGCAATGTAATAAGCTGTGAAAAAATGTGGAAGGCAAACTGAAGGGCACCAAAGTCCTACTTTCTGGCTTTCTACCAAAAGCAGTTCATGTGAACAAACCCATGAGATAGCTGACCTTTTAGCAAGTAAAGTTTTAGGACTAAATACTTCAGCTAATCAAAAACTAAATTACATGTATACATTAACTCAGCCCACATCTTTAAAATAAAGCTGTATTCTGGCCAGCCGAACAGCACCACATTCAGTCACGACTAAACCAACAGGAACGTAGCTTTTTTAATATCTCTGCAGAGAAAGAGAGGGTAAAGCAGTATTCATGACGAGCACTGCGTCTCACCATGACAGTAAGGGAAGAAAAAGTCCCTGCAAGAGAAGGTTGTCATGGGAAACATTTCTCCCACTTTTACCGCCGGCAGGGTTTGTCCTTTAAACGCTCACCCCTGCAGAGGCCTGGCAGGTGCCATCCCGGCAGGTGACGTGAGCTGGGCACAGACGGCCCTGCCAAGGGCGAGGGACGCTCCCCGGGGCCACGGCCGAGCCCCGGGTGTCCGAGCCCGCCGGGACTGCCCGCACTGTCACCTCGCGGCTCTCTGAAGGGCGAAGGGGCTCGGCAGCGCAGCCCCGGGGCTGCAAACTGCGCCCTGCCAGAGGATGCGGCGCGGTGCGAGGATGCTCCCAGCCCCCGCTGGAAGGGTCCCGCACAGCTCTCCCCGGGGACGCGAGCAGCTCCGGAGGCGGAACGGACCGCGGCATCCCCGCGGGAGCGGGCACGGGGAGCAGCACGGAGCGGCGGCCGGAGGGACACGGCGCCGGGGCAGCGGGGCCGGCCCCACCCGCGGGGGAGCGGCGGGGCAGAGCCGCGCCCGCCGCAGGGCGCGGAGGGGAGGGAAGGGCTGCGGGGGCCGCCCGCCCGCGCTCACCGTCGATGTTCTCCCGGTCGCTGATGTGCTGCAGGTTGCAGCCCGTGTCCTCCCGGCTCAGCTCGGCCTCGGGGCGGTAGGACTCCAGCCGCGAGTGGGCATTCCGGCGCAGCTTGGGGCTGGAGGAGACGCAGCAGGACGTGGTGTTCCCCATCTTCTCTGCCCGGCCCCGGGCCGGCCCGGCTCGGGAGGCGGCGAGGGGCGGCCGGTCAGCGGGGGTGGCGGGAAGCCATGGGCGGCAGCGGCGACGAGAGGGAGCGGCGGCGGGGGAGGAGGCGGCGGCTGCGGCGCCCTGCGGCTGCACTCGCCGGCGGTTCCCCCCGGCGGCTCATCCGCGGAGGCGGCCCCGCAGCGCGGCCCGCCGGCGTGGGCTGCGGCAGCTAAGCCGCCCTCCTCCGCGGGCGGGCAGCGCGGGGCCCGCCGGGGCACAGCCCCATCCTCCCCCGCCCCCGCGCAGCCGCCGGGCCCGCTCCGCGCACGCACCCACGCGGCAGCGACACCGCGGCGGCAGCGGCGGCGGCAGCGGCAGCCGCCCCGGGCGGCCCCCGCCAACCGGTTCCGGTTCAAGCGGGCGGTGACGCCTCCCGCCGGGCGGGCTGCGGGAGCGGCGGCGGAGCCCGGCTCGGCCGAGGGGCCGCCCCGGCAGCCACCGACCGAGCCCGCCCTGAGCCGCGGGGCTCCCGGACCCCCACCCGAGCGTCCCGGCCGGGCGCTGCCCTGCCCCGCGGGCCGCCCGGATCGGGGCCGGAGCCCGAGGCTGGCCGGGGACCCGCATCCCAGCCGGGACAGTCACCGGCGTCCCTGACATTTGCAGGCACTGCACGGATTCTTTGAGAACTTGTTCAACTCTCCCGTAGACTGACCGTTCCAAAGATAACAGCCCACAGGGAAATGAGAGCGTGTCAAGTGCCCCTTTGTAACACCTTCCCCGTGTTTAGGGCTTTCCCAGTCAAAATCCACTTTTGCCCTATTCAAGGTAATGTTAAAGATGGGGATAGTGCATGGCTCTCATTAGTCTTTTTTTGTTGTTTTTTTTTTCTTTGTAATTAAGCAAGTCTCTTGACTGCTGGAGGTCTGAGTCATGGTAGTTGAATGGGTACACTGATAATTTGACAATAGAAAAGCACTTTCCTGTGTTTATGAAAGATGCTTTGACTTACAGCTCTGTGTCCAGGGAGCCATTACTTAATCTATCAGGCATCTCATGATATCTGATGTTTTCACAAGATCTGCTCAAGTCAGGTGACAACATGAAAGACTTGAAAGTTTTTATCTTTTTTTCAGATCACACATTGCAAAGAAAATATTTTTTTTCAACTGCCTTTTGAATGCTTATTGATGCAAATGTACTCTAGTGGGGTACAAGGAATCAAGAAAGAAAAAGAATGTGAGGTTTTTACAAAATCAAACTGTTTTGTGGATATCTTCTGTAACTAGCTTTGTGACACTCCCCTCCCCAAACATGTATGGGCAGTAGATTCGGAGTTACGTTGTCCCTTTGTGTTTGAGTAACTCACAAATTAAGGCTAGGTTTAGCATCTTCTTTTTTTTTTTTTTTTTTTTCTTTTTTTGAATTAGTGTATTCAGTAGTTTGCATCCAGACAAAAGGAAAATCTTTGCTGAGCTCTGGTTTAGAAATGCTGTCTAGGAGGATATCATGCTAACTAGTGCCTTCCACCACCATGTCATCACTTGCATGTCATCACTTGCTGAGAGCACCTCAGCCCCTCCACTGGAGCTCACCTGCTCTCTAGCTGAGCCTGAGCCTGCTCAGACCAGGCCTGACCTTAACCTGGCAGCAGGGTAGGTGAAATCTCAAATAGGCATAAGCACCAATCAGAAAATCTCAACACAATTTTTACAGAGTCAAATCATGTCAGTATATATACAACAGACCAGTAAGATGTTATTGAACTGCCTGGCTTACACCATCTTACAAGAGGACCTCAAGCTAGTGAGATGTCTGTGGAAGACTTATCTGACCTGCCCTGTTAAATTCCACCTTCCTGTAAGAATCAGGGACACATTTGTGCTCATTTGTGGCCTTTTCAACTCCATGTGTCACAACTTCATGTGTCACTACTCCTAGGACATCAGTGCCATTGTCTTTTAGGTACTTTTTGGGTAATGCTAACTGTTGTCTTGCAGTATCAATCCCACTACATTTTTTCATAAACATTTCATAACCCCTAATTATATAGAAATTTGTAACAATTGTAAATCTATTGTAGCAAAATCTTAGACAAAACTTGCAGTTTATACTTATTCTGCAGTTTTCATAAGCTTTGAAACAAAACAGGCCACATAATGATGGAGATGGGTTAATTACAAAGTTTGCTTCTCTAAATGTGTAAGTAGAGCTTAAAAAGACATGTTTTCTTTGTCAGAAAGGATTGATTTAAACTTTGTGTTTTATTTAAAACTGATATAATACTAAACATTGTAATTGCTTTAATGTATTTAAAATTTGTGATAATTGGCTGTGACCACATCATCACTAAATTTAATCACTAGCTGTGACTATGTGGTCACTAGATGGATGCCCTTTAAGGTCCCTTCCAACCCAAACCTTTCTATATTCTATCCATAATTCTATTATTCTGTATAGCTACCTATTTTCTTACTTGCAGCCTTTCATTCTAAATTTTTACATTTATTCCTCCTCTTTTCACTCTAGGAGCTTGCTCAAGTACATTATAATGACAAAGGTGCTACAATACATATTTCAAATCAAAGAAAAGGGATGCTGCTCTAGGGTAATGGTATCCTGCTGGTATATAAGAGCAGAGAACAGGTAAAATATATACCATGAAAACATATTTGAGGTTTGATTATGATTATTTTATTTCAGCTATCTGAAGTGCGTGATGCAAATGTAACTGCATTATCTGATAAATATTCATACAGTAAAGCAGGTACAGCTCACTGTATCTTACTGACATGCTTATAACTCAATGTATGTCCTTCTTTGATTAGAGATTATTCTGTTCTTGAGATTTATGATTTATGTATTTTAATGGGTTTGCCTTCTGGAGCAACTGCATCAGCTGAGGAGCACTGTAAAGCTCCCTAAACTAAGGCCAAGGCTTTCATGATTGGACAGTGCTGACATACCTTTGTTTAAAAAGTGCCTATTCCTGCACAAAAATATTTTAAATCTGTAGCACCTCCACTGTGCAGAAGATACTCCACTATAGAAAAGACAATGGATTTTAAGAGGCTAAAATTAATTATGTGACCCATTAAATTTTGTGATTGAAATCTTCCTGGAACATTGTCAAAATAGGAGATATAGGTCAGTATTTTGCTTATATAAGCTTTTTATCTATTTTGAGCATATAAAAATTATAAGTATTATTTAATCCAAAAGTATTTCCTGCTGGCAAACCAAATGATTTGTGAAGCACAGTTAAAAAAAAAAAACCAAAAAACCTCTTAAGATAGATGAGTGGTGATAACCAGATCTTTTGGTTCTGCTCATCTTTCGAATACAGCCTGAGAAATTCATGTCACACAATACCTTCCCCACACTGCCATCTGATGTTTAGTTGGAGTTGTACTTGCAGTTTGGGTGTACAGCCACTCTAAAATGCCATAGTTTCAGTTTTCTCACAGAGCTAATAATTGTCTGGAGTTTAAGCAAAAGCTTAAAATTAACATTCCCATGTAAAAAGTGTTCAGCCTGGTCAACTGAATCATACCCTGGACTTTGTTGATTGTAATAGCTAAATTTTTTGATGATAGTAATAAATTCCAAATCAGTTAAAACCAGTCATGAACAACACCTGAGGAATGTTATTATCCCTCTGACAATTCTTATTGTTAATATTTGCATTTATTGTTATAAGCCTGAATTCAGTAATATTAGCAGACTTTCTTCCTGAAGGCAAGTTCAGAATGCATCACACTTGATTCTGACCCAGGCTGTATGGCCTCTTACTGTGCTGCTCCTCAAGGGAATGCATTCATGGATCATGTCTTAGATTCCCTCCCACAGGTATTTGCATAGACTACTCCTATGGCAGAGTTCCCCTTTGCTGAAAGTGTTGATTGTCCCAGGGTTAAGACAGTGTTCTCTTTCTTGGAGGTAGAAATCCAGTGCCTGCCAGAAGACATACTGTGAGCCCTGACACGAGTTATCTGCCAGCCCCAAGAGCTGAGCCATCAACAGAGAGAGGTGGAGGTTTCTGTGCACAGCAGATAGCTGCAGCTACTGTTCATAGGGAAGACACCCAGACCTAACAAGGAGTATGTAAGAGATGGGACGCAGTTTAAAAATACACACATTTTATCAGTGGAGTTATTCCTCTGGTGAATGGCACATTTGTTTCTCAGGAATCAAGTGCCTTACTGGAATCAGTGAGAAATGGGGAAGAGTAAATAAAGATTTCTTTTGAAGATCAAGGCAGAAACTTGGGCTATTTTATTAATGTATTCAACTTTAGTGCCTAAATTGGGATATTAGTCTCATGCTAGCCCATGAGGAAATACTATTCTAGGCAACAATGCAAAGCCCTAACTCACACTCCTACTCTGAAATGTGTGGTAACCAGGGGGCTCTGCCTATTGCAACTTACTGTACAGGAGGAAACAGTTGCTTCAAGAAGGAAGGTGATACACCAGAGAGCAAGTGTTGGAGTACTTCCCAAAACATACATAGCCCAGATAAGTGCATATCAGCTTATATTACAACATTTTTTATTAGTGCCACATTTCTCAGCTTGAAATCACTGCAGAAAGAGGCAGTTTCCCCACAAGTAGGGGAAGATTGTTCATTATTTTAGGGGAAACACTTGAAGAACAACTGTGCTAGAATATTTTCACCTATATATATACATATACACACACACACATATATATATGTAACTGTTGGTTTTGTTTTTATTGTTTCTTCAGGGATTGAATGAGATAAGATCTGCACTCAGAAGCAGCCAGAAACCCATGAATTACACTTCTGGGGGAAGAACACCCACACTGCACAGACCCGCAGTGAGCTTTGGGAGGGAGGAGGCAGTTCAGCAGAGTGTACCATGGATGCCCTTGCATTGTGGAGGAAGGCACAAGCAATTGGATTTAACCAGCTGGGTGGAATTTTATTTGATTAGCTTTGGCACAGTTTCACATACTCTCAATTCATCAGTGAATGGAGTAACTATATTGGAAAGCTACTGGGGAAAAACAACATTGCCCCTGATGCTACTGTCACAGGCAGATAGAGCACAATTCTATACAGGCTCATTCTGTGTTTTCCTCTCTTCATTGTCTCCCTAGTTAGTTTTTTTGTGCCAGTGTGTGTCTTCCTGTATCAGGATTGGCTGCCTTTTCTTGGTCTGAGATCTTGGCATGTAAAGAGCAGTAATTACTCCATGACTCGACTATGAGCCAGGGCGGAGTGCCCCCTCTTGAACAATAAAACCCCTTATAGAGAAAAGCCTAACTAAACAAAACGTGTAAAACCAGGCAGTGCTGCCACAAAGCACTTTGCTAGCTAGAGAGTCTATATGGATTATGAATAAGAGCCAACTGTGTTTTAATCTGCCCTGCCTGTGAAAGATCCCATTCTATGAAGGTGTACGTGTTAGTCTCTTCTTACTTCATACAAGTCTAGGCAAATACAACTTCTTTAGTTTCAATGTAGCTGTGCTTAATTTCCACCAAGAATGAGAACTGAACCAGGCCCAGCAATTTGGGACAGCATATTCATACAAAGCCACCTTCTCTCAAATTCATCTTAAGAAAATAACATCCCCTACTTTTACCCACTGTCAATACCTCGTAATTTTGAGTATCAGTTGTGGCAGCTCACAGTTAAAAAGATTTTTGTGTAGTATGAGCTTACAAGTCCTCTAATATGAGCTAATAAAGGGTAATATGCAAGTAATTGAAGTCTTTCAAAACATGTCTCATGTGAAGATCATGTGTCTATCATGTGTCAGGCTGACCTCTCTGTATGAAGAAGAATATGAGGGAAATTTATTGCTTTATCTTACAGCTCCCCAAAAGACCATCCTTTTAAAGTAGAATAAAAAAAGTGTTTTGTTTGAAGGATAGATGTGAAGAAACGTTATAGGTTTCAGAGACAGGGAATCAAGCTAAATATGGTGAGCTGTACAGATGAATCTCAAGAATTATTCCTGTGAAACACATTCTCAAGCTAAGTTCCCCTAAGTATTAACATCTGTCTTGAGTGAAAATAGACTTTACTCAGTTAATTTTCAAATCAAGAGGTGAAATTAAAAAGTAAGAAAATGAAAAAAAAAAGTATGAAAATTAAATTGAAGCATCCAAGTTTTCAACAGAAAACTGTCCAGACATGAGCCCTTTTGATTTTTATCAGGGTATTACAATTAGGAATACCTGTACGAACTCAGTTGGAACTGCAGAGAGGCCAAAAACCCCCATGTATATGTCTGGAAAATACAGAAAATGGAAATATGGATTTTAAAGGTAAAGAACCAAAAATTAATGTACTTAACAAATTAGCAACAGATAGGTGATTTTGAGTGTGTACTTCCTACAGATTTTGTTCCACTTCCTCAGGTCCTATGTGGCAGGACATTTTCTTTTGAAGAACAATGCAAGATTGAAAACTATACATGAAAACAGGCCTTTAATCACGTGAAACTCATGGGGTTTGGTTATCACATTTTAAACTATGAAACCAGAGAGACAGGACTAATGATTGTTTTATTTTTGAGAATAACCACCCAGAGATTTGCCCACAGTCAAGGAACCCAAATTCATTTTTCTGCTCCATTGCAGACTGTGCAAGACTTCTGAAAACCACTTAACCCCCTTATCTCATATTCCTTTCAGTGAATGGGAATCATAGAATTCACTATATGGAAGGGCTTTTTAAGACTAAAATCTTTAAAACAGCAAGTTGTTCATGTGTTACAGGAAAGGGGACCAAGTAAATAAAATAGAGATTACTCTGTAATCAGAGATGTGCTGCCCTCCCCCCATGGTACTTCTGACATGGACATTAACACTGCAGGATGCAGGCAGTGCCTAGACCATCTTTAAATTATTCAATTCTTGTCTGTAATACATTTTTCCACTTGTGTAGCTTATTAATTTTGCTGTCATCCTCACTCAACAAGCAGATACATCAGCTGATAGAAAAAATGCCAATGTGAGGATAGCAAGTTCATAGGTTAAAAAAAGTCTTTCCTCTATAAATAGAGTTGGTATAAATCACAAGAGTCTGCAAAATGGGCCTGGGAAAATTAGCTGCTGACCTAAAAACACTTCCTGTTGGCTGTCTGGGAATCCATTTCACACAGTTAAAAGTGACAAGAATTAAAGCAGCTAAAGAAGCAGGATTTTATGGTGAAATAAAGAATAAAGTGTCCCGGCAAACATGAAAATAAAACAAAGTGCAACTAATAAAAATACAGCTATACTATTGTGCAAGTATTCTAAATAATCCAAAGGCAAAATGAGCCATACTTTTTAAACTCTTAATGAGGAAATAATTATTACATGTTTTAGTGTCCTGCAGGCCTTGTGGCAGCTCTGGAATTTCAGGAGCTCACCAGCCAGCAGGCCCCATGACCTGCAGTTGCATCTGGCAATGTGTGATTAAACAGGGAACTCAGCACAGCCATTTCTGTAGGAAACTGCTGACTAACATTGGGAAGAATCTCGTCAATTTGAATTATACTTCGAATTAAAGAGAATATTATTAATGAAGATATTTTTATCTCAAGTAAGGAACTAGCTTGCTGTTTTTCATTCAGAGTTAATGCTACCCTTCAGTGCTGGAACTCCTCAGCTAACACTTCACCCAAGTGTCCTCTGCTGTCACTCAAAAAATGCCCCTTAGGGACTGCTTCAGGAAATAAAATGAGTGCATTAAAACAGTGCACTGCATCACCAGGCTTATTGCAGCATATTTCTGCTGTGCTCATGCATGTAACACCAATTAATTCAGTGATGAGTGTCTCTTTACTTTAAAGCTACTTAACTAGAAATTATTTAGAGACACCAGATATTTACATTCCAGGAACTTTGAACTGTCACATTATTTGACAATTAAGGTCTAAAGAATACATAAAAGCAGATAACAAGCATATAACAAGATATGACTACAAATTGTAGCCCTCTAGATAAACTTAGCTCCAAACAGAAAAGAAAGACCTCAAATGCATTTTGAAAACCAGAAAAATATCTTGCGTAACACAGGACAGAATACCTGTCTAAAAGCATATGCCCATTTTCTTCAAATTTTGTAGTAAAACTCCTAAAATTGCAGCATAACCTTTCCAATAAATGACAAAAAAATATCAAAAAATACTTGTTTCTGTAATCTCTCATTTAAAATAATTTCTAATACTGGGTGAGTTACATTAATTATTTGGTACTATATTACAAAGAAAACTTTGGTACCATATTACAAAGAAAACTTACAAAAATTGATACTATATTACAAAGAAAACATCCTTATTTGGAGTGCTTAGGCAATTCAGGTCAGATATTTGCAGCTGCCCCTTAAAGACCAGTGAAATGTAGTCTTTGGACTCTAATTATGTATTCAAGCTTACAAAGTCTCTAACCTCAACCTTAATTGTCTTTGTCCAAAATAAAGCTGCCAAAGATACATCTCACTGTTTAATATTGTGGATTATCCATAAGCATAATACAGTATTTTGTCTGAGCCTGTTAATTGGTTTCTTAATTTTCCCAGTCGTTCAGACTGAGTTATCTTAAGAATTCACAACTGGTATGGGATTGCCTATACAGCTAAAATATGTGTCTTGGTAATGGCTAATACTTCTAATCACATATGTGTTGGCAAAGTGTTTAGGTTCAGGATAAATCATGCTGCTGGCCACAATTTAGCAAACAAAAGGAGAAAAAATTATACATTATGTAATGCAAGATAAATTTTCTATCATTCATCTAAAGTATTAGGGACCCTCTGAATTAGATCTATACTCTTAATCATGCCAAATCCCATTGATACGAGTTTTAAAAATTGCCAAAAACAAAACAAAAAACCTAAGCCAGCTCTGCAGAACAAAACTTCCCAGAACAACCACTAGGAGAAGCAGAAACACAACCACTAAGTTAACTGTCTCACCTGCAAGTGCTCACTCTCAAAAATATCCTGCTTTTAGATGTACTTAATGTACAATTTTGCAGGTGCCATCAAAGCAGTAAATGTGTTGGTCTGCTGCAGAATAGAGCACCACTAAAAGCTGCATTGTAGAGTCTGTCCCAAGGAAAGTCAAATTACTCTGGCCCAATGACTGCAACACTTGAACAAACGCACAAGGATCATTTCAGAAGGGATTCTTGCCACTCTGAGCTTTGGAGGTAAAGGCCTCCTTTCCAGTGAAATAATCAAGATCCAACAGCCTAATTTTCACTTGCATCACTGAAAATGCATCCAATATACAGAACTTCTTCCAGATCCTACTAATGGTACACAAAGTATTTAAAAATGGCCAACACTGAAAGACAAAAAACTGTCCCCCTTTCCTTTCCATGGGATCAGCACATAACCAGAGGAAGGAAAATCCTTATCTGCAATTTCTTCTCTATGCACATGAGTTGGGAACTTTTGGTGCCCCTGATGATAGTTTCCCAATTTTAATATTCATCTCCTCAAAACCACGAGATATACTGAGACTCACTCTGAATCATGTGTTCACTGTGATAAAACCAGCTGTCCTGATCTCCCACATGCAGGGTCATGTCTGCTCCCCCCTGCCCACATTATTATTTGTACGGCCATAGAGGAAGCTCAGTCAGCCTGTTCTGCTTGAAGTTAATCAGGCAAAGTGTTCAGCTACTCTCTAACCCAGCTTACCATGTAATTGTGCTAACATTATTACTGGCTCAGGAGAAGCAGTGGAAATACGTGACTGGGGAAAGATAGGACTCTTTTCTGGGTCACGGGCTCACTCAAGGGGCTTAAGTGACTGAGACAGCAGCCTAAATTTGGGAACCATCTCTGAGATCAAATGTATTCTCATGAATCCTCCCTATCACTACTCCTATACTGCCAGTTGCTTTTGCAGGACATTTCAATGTTTTTTCTAAGATGCTGAAATAAAAGCAGGGGAGGATTATTAATCATGTGAATTTGACTAGTGCCAGACAACTGTAGCTTCAGCAGTTTATCTGAAATCTTCCACTGTGCTGTTCTCTTTGTTTTGGTTGTATCATTTGCTTCTACTTCAAGAACCTAGAACATCAGACAGCATGGCTGAGCACAGACAAGAACCAGAAATATGTAATACAAATACTAAAACCAGCACTGGCTTTTTATTTATCTGTTACATTTACCTATCATGCTGGTAATAATAATTTTTGATTACCTCATTTCACAAGCACAGTTGCTGGATCTCTGATGATGCAATACATGAAATATATTTTTAAGAAACAGATGCAAAGTTTTCTGCTGTGCCAAAGGAAAATTAGAATTATAATGTTCTGTCAAAGGAGGAATTATATATTCTTTGACAAAATAACAATCTTCATGGAAATGAGAGGCTATATAACCAAGTGAAACTTAATCTCTTTTCATGCTGCTTCTCAAAAAGAAATATTAACAGCTATTGTACAATCACTCACCCACTCCAACTAACTATTAGTTAGACATGTGAAAACTGCAAGTTACCTGATTCTACTTCCAAAGTTGTGATGTCATGCTAATCTTGACTTCTAGCAATCTACATGAACATAAGAGGAGCTAATAGAGAAGATTGAAAAGGATTTTATCTGACTGTTACCTTCACAAAACCAACAAAAGTGTGTTACATTAGGATATAACAAATTATAATAAATTTGAGTTGATTTACCCTTTGAGGAAGGGCCTACAAATGCAAGGCTCTCTTGGTGCTTTGAGATTATAGAGCATTATTTCTTTGTGAAGCACTGGCATGAGAGTCCTGGAAAACTAATTTTTACCCATTTGGAGAACAAGCATAACCTGGAAGAATTAGGTCTTAGCTTCCTTGCAGCTGTCTCAAAGTTTACTGAATTCTATCTGAAATAAAAGAAAAAAATATTCCTTCATTTCTTGAAGTCTAGGTTAAAAATAGGCAGTTTTAGATCTGAGCATTTTTGAGATAAAGGTACTTGTGTATTGTTCCACATATCTCATTAATACTTTTATTTACAGAAATACTTCTTATAACTTTTACTGTACACATCTGTAACTTCAGCTGGAAATATTTTTATAGGCAGAGGCCGAAATTTTTCAGATTGTGTCCATGATTTCTAGATCCAGATATGTTCCTATTGGACTAATGCATTGCCCATGTCATATGGCTGCCATCTCTATGTACATTGATTTTTCACATTTCCTGTAAAGTTTTCAGCATTTTATATTTGCCATGTATACCAAGTATTTTTGCTTTTTCTTGCCCCTGAAGTCTGGGAAATCCTGCTTTCTTTTCTCTGTCAAGACATTTCAGGGACAATTTTCATTTTCAAAGGAGGGACAGAGGCCCTTTTTAGTACCTTTATTTTATGCATTTGAGCATCATTTATATCTTTGAAGCTTCTCTCGCCTGCAATACATACAGTGATGAGTAGTGGCTGTCTTGGTGGTTGTACCCCACATACTCAAGAAAAAAATTGTCCATTTGCAAGTGTAATTTTGGAATGTCTATAAATGTAACTTAATAGAGAAACAATTCCTACCTCCACTGTGAAGCTTCTGCTGCAGAACTTGGAATCTGCATAAGGCACAGGATTACCAACAGCCCTGGGACATAAATCCCAACTCGGGCATGTCCCAGTCCTTTCCTGTATGCATGGGAGTCCACCACCTCCAGTCTTCATCCTGTTTTTAGGGCAGCTCTCTGGGGAATAGACATTTAAAGTGAGCTTTGCCTCATTTCTGTACTTAGCTAACAAGTCTCTCATGGTTTAAACCCAATCCACAGCTCAGCTCCATGCAGCTTCACTCTCCTCGTGTTGGGATAGAGGACAAACTGGAAGAGTAAAAGTGAAAAAACCTCATGGGTTGAGATAAATACAGTTTAACAGGTAAAGTCATAGCTGTGCATGCAAGCAAAGCAGACAGGAATTCATTCATCACTTCCCATGGGGAGGCAGCTTTTCAGGGCTCCATCACACCTGAGGGTGACTTGGAAAGACAAACACCATTGCTCTGAACTTCCACCCCTCCCTTCTTCCCCCAGCTTTATATGCAGCGAATGGCACCTTGCAGAGTCATGGTATCAGCATGTGGATACACCTTCAGTCAGCTGGGTCAGCTTCTTGTGTCACCCCAGCTTCCTCACAAGAAGCAGAAAAGGCTTCAATGCTGTATCAGCAATGCTCAGCAATAGCTGAAACATCTCGGCGTTATCAGCACGGCTCTCAGCACAAGTCTGAGGCACAGCCACATACCAGTTACTGTGAAGAAAATTAACTCTACCCCAGCCAAAACCAGCACAAAGTCAAAGAAAGCAAGATTAAGTCACTCCTACAAAGTAAAAATGCATTTTTTACAAATAACTAATAGAATGCAAACTCTCAGACCCCAGTGGTACAAGACCTTATCTGACTGTAGAACAAGTGGATTAAAACACTAAGCCTGAATAAACACAAAACCCAGTTCTCTAATGAGGCTTTAAACAGAAATGTTGCACAACTGGAATTCCACATTTTCAGATTGCATCGCTACACAAGATCTGGAACTAATGCTGTTTTCAGCTCAAATATCTGCACAATAAAACTGTGCTATCTTCACTAATCACCCAACTCAGCAGAGCTCCAATATGATTTACAGAATTTCCTTTGCAAGACTATCATCCCCAAGCATTGGATAGGAAGCTTAGGCAACAGACTGAAGTATGAGGATTTTACCACTGGTGTAGTATTTAGATCTTATTCCTTATCCTTATTGGCTTAGTAGAAATAGGACTTGGGTTATAGGTTCAAAGACTTGAGATTCTGAAGTCACAGAAGTAAACATCTTATTGAGAGATGCATTATGCCATTAATTAAGCATTATCAAACACACATTTACTCTAAGCTCCAAGCATTTAATGTATGTTGCACAGAGAAATGCACGAGATATTCTGTTCTGCTCATTCTCTTATTTTGAAATGCATTTGAATTGCTTAGTCCTGTTCCTTCACCACATATCCATGAAGAGTATAGGAATTACTGTATAGGAGCAGGCACTCTAACCACCTTCACTTCTTGCGTTATGGGTATCATGGACCATGGATGTAAGTAAAATGGCATTTGTGGTATCAGGACAGCTTCCAACAAAAAGGTACCCTGCTCACCTCATTTTATACTTTCCAGAATTCATTTAATGAAAAGTCATAAGCAGATGGCATTTTCATCACACCCACTAGTCTTTTCAGATCAGAAAAGACCAGTGGAATATATCCAGATCAGAAGAGACCAGTGGAACAGAAGAGAACAGGGAACTTTAATGTTGTTCTAATCCTTCTGGGGTTTCACACTCCTGGGCTGTCAAGAAAGAAGCTTTCACTAATGTTTCATATTGGATTTGAGTTTTAAGGCTTTTTTTTTGTCTCTAAGAAAAGAGATAAAACATTATTCCATTACAGACCAAGTATTTTTAGCCAGCCATAGCAGGAGGCAAGTGCCTTCATCACTAATCAATTTCCTTTATATAATAAAGGGAAAAACACTGCTAAAGAAAGTATTGAGGTACTGATGGGTTGCCAGAAGAGCCTAACTCAGTATCTGTGTTCAATTTTCTGAGAAAGGAATATACACCTCCATCTCTTTTTTGGCAAATACGTATATCAGTTTTGCACTCTTTATTTTGCAACACTGTTATTTTCACCATTGATCTGAGTATCCTGAAGTCCGTAGTTACTGCATGTATGTGTTGGAACCCTATTATGTATGCAATTTAACTATATGGACCCAAAACCCCACACATTTTTAGGGATAACTATTTTAACAGTCCTATTTGAATAAGCTGATCTGCATTAAAAGCCTTTGCTATCCTACCTCCTAATGCAAATCAATTTACATAAAGAGAATGGTGAGGTGCACAGAAACTGCAAGAGCTTAAGGCAACCACTGATTTCCAGATGGGATTGAATAAGTCAGGTGCAGAGAATTGGAGAAGCAAGATCCATAACAGCTCTATAAACCAGGATTTTTTGGTAAGATACTGGTAAGACTGAAAGCATAAATACAGGACAAAAAAAATAGGTTTCTGTCTGCACAGAGAACTAATCAGATGTCCTAAAGCTGTCAGCCAGTACCAGTGGCACATGGTACTGCAAATGAAGACAAAAATATCTTCAAACATTTTCAGATATGCACTGATTATTAATTTATGTTATTCGTCTGAATAACATAACTTTTGAAGTTGACATTGGGAACCCACAGAAACTAAATAACTATCTAGGTTAGACTAGAAATTTGGGTCAGGGAACTTTATTACAATATACAATTTGCACAATATTCAAATTTAAACCTCCCTAACAAAGAAAAAGAAAAAACAAATCTTGTGAAGAATTTCGGGTTTTTATTCTGAGACTGTTTCACAGGTAACAGTGAATTCTCATTTACATAACAATATTGAAAATTAACTATTGACAAAAATTCAACAAATTTTAACAAAATAGCTCCACAACACTTTATAATATCCTCCTGTGTGTATTTTCAATTCCAAATGAATGGTTGACTCATTCCCAAGACTTGCAGAGGCACACATTAGCTTAAGCCCTTCTTGTATTCTTATGCAATTGTTCAGCTCTGTAAATATCCACTTAATATTTCTACAATACATCCAAAAGGTTAGGAACTACTCAGAAATTTTTTACTTAATGTTAAATAAGTTAAAATATATTAGCTGATAAGGAATAGTAAAGAGAAACAAAATAATCCTTATTTAATATTTAATGGTCATGGTTATCTCTGTACTTCAAGCTTAATTATATACAAATTCACCAAAATAGAAATATTAATAAGAACAGGATATTTCACTAAGCATACTGCAACAAGGCCAGATTTTGCCAAAGTTAAGGTTTTGCTGTTTAAAACAGGATGTGAATGAACTTGGATATCTCAGTCTTAAGAGCTCCTGACATGGCTACAGTTTTGCTCCTGTTAACAGCTACAATTTTTACAGTGCTCACAGAACTGATGCTTACAGTCAACCTAACCTGAACGTCTAACACAACCTGATACCATTAGGGTTTTCAGTTAGCTTCAAAGTTGCAAAACCTACTTCATACTTTCAGATCAGGCTTGATATATGAAACCTATTACTACCCTTTAAAATGATCATATTAATGATAGTAATAATGATTATCCATGCCTGGGATGTTCATGGCACATCTTCTATGGCACCGAATCAGGATCACTGTCCCAGATGTGTAGGATGTGTGAAATTCCTCCTCTGCCAAAGAGCATTCAATCTCACCTCTCCTGGAATGTCTTCAGGTACCATGCTGCTCTGGGTGTGCTGTCTGTACACCATTATTCAGATAATACCATATCCCTTTCCTTACCACAGTTGTTTCTCTGAGTACTTTTTCTTCAAGATAAAAGTTAATCTGTCTTGGGAAGGATCAGGAATTTTTAACATTGAGGTTGGCTGTATCTTGCTTAACTGCAATCAAAAAAAAACAGACCTCTGTTCCTAACTGCCCTCTGAACTGTTTGTTTGTTTAGTAGACTTCAGCAAGAGCAAATAACTCCATCCTCAGAGTTATGGAATGCATTATGGAAACACTGCCCGCCCTCGCACTGAAATACAGAACTAGTCTACAGAGAAATACTTAGAGTTCAGATTATCATTGTTAGGTAAGATGAGTATGACTTCAAGCAATTAAGAGTTAACTTATCCAGGAATCAGAAGAAAGGAGATGGACTTCCTATACCTACTCCTATGAACTTCTCTCTTTAACATAAATAGTCATATGTTGTGTAGAGAACTTGTACACACTGAGAGATCAAATTACCAGATTTGGGACCAGGTATCTGAAGTTTAGACATGCAACAATTTACTGGACCATTTAGTATCTTGTCCTTAAGACAGGGCTATTTCTCACAGCAGGCTCACAAATGCCACTGCAGTTCTCCTGGGTACAATCAATGTGGGATACTCTTCAAGGTTTTCACCCTTTAGTGCTTCTGCAGTGATGAGGCACAAGTAAATCTGCAGGCCAAGTTCTGCTCTTCAGGCAGGTCTGCTTCTCTCTTCACTGGACATACTCAGCTTCACGAACATTGAAGTAGAACCAGCTGTAGCACTCCAGACTCATTTTGTACCACTGCTACTGAGTACTGAGCTAAGACAATAGGCACAACTATTTTTTCCAGACCCTTTGTTGCAGTATAGTCCTTCATTTTCCTCAGTTATCAACGGGCTTATGGTGTTTTTTTTGGTAGTTTATATGCTACAAGGTCTAGCTATGCTTTCTGCTACAATTATTGACTGACTTGAGCAAATAAAACCTGCTCATCTGGCCTAAATGTCGTACCTGATGACGTATCAGCTAAATTCCCTGTAGCTCATATTTCTGAATATTTTTCATCATATTTTGCTAAAGATTGAAAGTAGATGAATTCATTAGAAATATAATCTTTAACCACATTTAAAATGTATTTAGCTACTATCCTTATGATTCTATTCATCTGACAGGCTTATTTCCTTATCAAGTATGTATTTTAAAACAAACCTGCTGTCCTGACACCACTTTTCTACATTACTGCAAAGTTAATGTTGTATTTTAATAGGATGATTTTATATCAGGAATTCCATTTATTGTGTTTCATTTTGCTGGGCATCTGTTCAAGATCCCAGATAACTAATCTCTAAGCAGTGACCTACATACTTAACCACTGTCCCATTCATAAGTGACACTAATGACTCATATTTTCTGTTTGATCTATACATAATTTCTCTCATGCAATTGCATAAATCTTTGTACTTAAGTAATTTTAACGATAAAGATTTTTCCAAGAGTAATTAAGACAGACAAGAATACCCCATATCCTAACCAAAATTTAAGTTTATGTGGACACTGTTAGTCATGCTTTCCTCTGTCCTAAATATAGTCATTCTGCAGTGCATAATGAAGCCATGAAAGCGCTGGGTTTATTTACTTACAATTTCAGCGGAGGCAGGCATCAGAATCAGATTTTTTTCATAATCCACTGTAAACTGATTCTTTCAGATTCTTTAGACTGGGTGGACAGTTATATTTTCTATTTTCAAAATTTTTGCAGGGGGCAGAGGAGTATATGAGGAAATGCTTTGGCCAGATTTAAAGTTTTTTATGAAACTTCAGAGTAGAGCTTTGATAATTTTATTATGGGAGTGCCGTCTTCCTGCTTGAAGGAAGCTTTTCCTTCCTTCTAATTTGAGCATATGCCTTTATTTTTCCTTGGTACACTTGAAAAAGCTCTTGGACATTTCTTATAGCTGTTCCCTTAGTGTGAAGTGTGCATTAAAAAGTTGCCTTGCCATAGGAGGAAGCTGACCATCTTGTTAGAGAAAAAATCCAACTTGAACTTTGTTACCCAGAGGCAGCTAGGCTCTGCTAGAAGAGTCATCGCTCTGAGAAAAAAACGTTGAAAAAGAAACTAAAAGGAGCCAATAAAAAGTGATACTTCCAGAAACACTAATAACTTGAGCAAATTCTCTTATATGTAGTTTTGGGCAAATGAGCAGTAGAAAGCAGAGGTTCTGTTGCCAGTCATTTACAAAGATTTGGTAGAAATGTATCTCTAGAGATGACTCTTGACCTGAGGCCTGCTGCTGTGCATATTTGAACGAGTGCATATTTGCTGCTGTGCATATTTGCACAAGTTGTTTCTGTTCTCTGCTCATACCTTTCCAAGTTGCACAATGAGACCTCTGCTGTTCGTAGACGTATGCAGCTGGGTTATGGGAGCAAATCCATTTCTGATCCTTAGGGAGCTAATGGCAAAGTGGGAGACCAAACAGAAAACCTAAGGATTTCCAGGGCTAAAATACTGGCTAAAGAAATGTAACATTTATTTCTTTTATTCTTGATAGTGGGGTGATGTGAGGGTGTGTACAAACTGGAAGCAGAAGGACTTTGTGAAACCAACTGATCCACTCAAACAGCATGAGCTAATATTAGATGTTGTTTGACTATAATGTTTGTCACCTCAGGAATGCTCTAGTCTGGGGAAGAGATACACAACCAGATCTAACACTGGCCAAAACAGCTACACTGAAAACAGCTGGGACAGCAAATCAGTTTTATAAGCTTTGCAGTCATATACTAGAGTGAAAGTGGATACTGACCCTCTTCAGACTGTCTCTGTTAAAACACAAACTTAACTGTTACCAAGTTAATATTATGGACTGGGAAAAAAAATGCATGGCATTTGTAACTGGTTTAATTGTCAAATTATAAGTATTTAATTTAATCTCTGTTGCTATAGGACACATGAAAGCTCAACATGAGCCACTGCTATTGCAAGGTAAAGAAGAACGTTTATTCTCTAACTTTTGTATTTTTCTAAAGGTGGTAGCGGATTGGCCCCACGTTGGGTTACTTCTCCAAAGACACTGGACAAACTACTAGTGCATTAAGTTTCTCTACCTCCATGAAGGAACGCAAAATAATATGTTGTTTACAGAAATTGTGTGGGAAAGTTCTCTACTAGAATGTAAACTCAGAAGGCTTTAGAAAATCTTAAGAATCAGGGTGACAAATCTCTTAATAACATCAGTTGCCAAACCACATATATTTTCTTTTTTTATAGAATAGGCCTATAACTTACCATATGCAAATGCATTTGTTGTTCTAGATCTTGACATCACATCTCATGTATTTGGCTAATTCTCTTCAAAGAGTCAAAAAAAAATTCTGTTTAGGTGCTCAGTTCACCCACTTCACAGGTGCTGTGGAAAAACACACGTATGAACTGTCCAAATGGCCACTTGCAGACGTGTCTGTGGGGGACAGAATGCTATATAGTCATGCCTGTAATGCAGAACTGTGCATTTTATTAGAAAAGTAGAATCTATCTATCCTGAAGAATGATTTTCTTCATTACTTTGTCTTTACCTTTTCCCATGTTCTACATTCCCCCTTTTTACTTCTCCTTCCGTTTCCAGAATGTTATTTCCATATGCCAGGATTAAAGCTGCATTATTTCATTTTCCCTTTACATCATTATATCTCAAAAGATACTTAGGTTTTTTATTTTATTTAATTTCTATGATCTAGAACAAATAACAACTGTGCCTTAAAAGCACTATTTGCAATAGCATTTAGATAAATCCTATTGTTATTATTATTATTATAAATCAAAATTAAATAATTCCTATTTGTCTTTCATTAAATGGGACTAATGATCAGAAAGACTATAAAGCGAAAAACTGCCAATATAATTTTTTTTCCTCTTGAAAGTCTATCAAATTTTACATCACTTATTTATATATACATGTTAACACAGTTAACACTAAAAATTAGTTTCTGTCCTCAACAGCCAGAGAATACCCCATCCCCCAAATCTCCCCCATAGGATACAAGAAATTCCCTGCTTTTGGAAGTCCTTTGGTTGCTTTATCAGTTTGAAAATAAAGTCCAGACAGTTACACTCCACAAGGTGTCACTCTATAACAGTTGGAAAAAAATCGTGTCTTTTTTGCTTTGAACTTTACCCAGAAGGTCAGAAATCAACAGCATTTCAAATTTAAGACTGAATTATCAGATTCTACTCAGAGCTACTACAACGTAACAGTACAGGCAGCGGATATTTTTTCTTGCAAATAGTGTATTTAAAAATCAATCTATTTGTAACATATTTGCCAGCTGAAGTGTGGGTAAAAGAAAAAAAAAAAAAAGTGTGCCAGTAACTTTCAATTTGGGGGAGCATCCAGCAAGTATTTTATCAGGATACATTGCACTCTCCTTTATTCAACAACCACTGGCTCATTGAAGACACAGAGAACAATGTCAGACCCAGTAACTTAGGTCTGCAAGGTATTCAAGCTTTTTAATAAAATACATTTTGTCTATAAACAAATTGTCCTTTTAAACAAATATAGTATAATCTACAGACATTCAAATATCCTCCAAAAAACACAAACAGTTGTTAGCAACAAAACTTTACTTTCTATGGTTCACAGGCAATTGGTGAATTAATTCTCTGGAAGCTAATATGAGAGAATTCACAGAAAGTTTTCTTGAATCTAAAAAATCTGACATTCCAACTTCTCCTGTAGTAAACCCACGCGTTCGTTGCTAACTCCCTATTTTCATGAACTTTTGAGAGATCTTTGACACATCTATGAACTTTAATTGCTGTTGACCACCAGGTTCAAAACATACTAGAAGAAATATGATACCAACATGAGCAACTGTCATTTCACAGGAAACAATATTAGTATTTCAGGAAAATGAAAATCATCAATGAAAAAGAACAAAGAATGTATGGAACAGGTCTGACAGTATGAGGGAGAGAGCTGTAGGTAAAAATTTACACAAGATACAACAAAAGAAAGTGGAACTGATTTTGAAAGGTTAACATTTTTTATCCTGTGCTCAATACTGCAGAGCTCTCATCCCTACATAGACCAACCAGGCTTTTGCACAAAAAATACAGAAATTAAAAAATAAACAGTCCCACATTCAAACTTACCATAGCTGCTTGTGTTATACTCTGTAACAGCAATGTTTTAAACACTCTGTTCAATCTATCCTAACTTTTCCTGTTTTTATGTGGCTGTATTTCATTTAGGACCATTTCCAATAGACATACTTCAGAAAAGCTAATTAGATCAGGCTTCAAATGAGAGAAAAAGAACAATGTCTGCTTTGAAGATCTCAACAGATTTGGGCTGCTCACTTCTCATGAAAGCTGCAGCTCCAGGCCCATGTCTGGATCTTTGAAGTAAATGACAACTTCACTGGTAAAAATGCAAAGGTGTCAGGGATTTCAGCATTTTTTGTTTTTATGCCAACTGACAAACTTCAGAAAGCTTTTAGTTCACATAACCAGGATCCTGGAGAATCTAGATTTTCAGAATCAACTTCATCAAGCAAAACACCCCAGTATGTATTAAACTTAAAAATGTGTTTGCAGTTCTCTCACTTCTGTAAGAATTAATGGAAGCTAGAAATGTGATAAATACTTTGCTTAGGGGGAAAAAAATCCCTAAGAGATTTTGGAAAAAACACCCACCCTTAGTCCAGACCAAGCTTGTTAAACAACTTGGCAGCAACTTTTACCTGGTGAGTACAACCACATTGGGAAGGGGTGGAGGGGAGAATCATGAAAGTGAGAATATGAAGAGCCTCATTCAAGGTTGTTCGGAAATCGTATTTTTGAAGCAACAAAACAAAAACAATATTATAGCCATAATTCCATTCACGAGATGTATTAATCACACCTGATTTCACTGACAAAGGCTATTAAAAGAGAGGAAAAAGCTCAGCAGTTACCATAACAAAGACACTTCCTTCACTGTTTTTTCCATTCAAGTCACACAGAATACAAAATGAATTTTTTTTCCTCAGTCCACATGCAGCTCTCTCTCAGATTTTGTGCATATACACAGCTTTTGCTTCATACTGTATAGAGCAAGCCTGTTGCAAGAAGGAAGTTCTAAGTCAGAATTAAGAAAAAAACAGAAACCTGAGAAAGTAGACTAAAAATTCATTAGACACAGAAGAATAATTTGATTTTTGCTACCCACCATTTCCAGTTGGCATGCCAGACTACCAAATTGCTCTAAAATTTACCTAGATTATTTTCCTCAGTTATTAAATCAAGCAAATACTAGAACACTTTTGCTGGAATAATGAGATCACTGTTATTCTCATCCACAAGGGCCTCATAGTGCCTTTAAAAAAATCTCAAAAAAGACTAGACCTTCTCCCCACATGACAGTATTTTCTACAGAAAGGCTGACAAGCTAAAGGCAGTTACTTCTGTCAGCTGCTTAACAGCTCAGCACTCAATACAGTCTTGCCTTGTACACACCCACACACTAAATACCATGGGGATGAAACAGGAAAAAACTGTGGGTAAAATGAGTCAATCCAAACTAGAAGTTAAGCAGACCCCTTAGTTTTCTTTGAAGTGAGATTTAATTCAAAAAACAATCACACTGAATTTAGCTATTACACTGATGTCTGCAGGGTACCAGTACAGATCAGAAATTACGTGTGACAAGAATAGAAGGAAAACCAAGCAGGAGACAACTTGCACTCCTCAGGACTGTGTAAGTGCAGCCAAAAACAACAAAAAAATCTGCACTTATTCTTGCAAACCACAAAATCTGCGGGAATAACAATCAAAAAGTCCTTCCAAAGAAGCTAAATCCACATCTACTTACACAATATACTTATTTTAATCCCTTTATTCACTGGCCAAAACAGCTGAGGCTGTTTTAGAGAGTCAAGAAAGATCTGTCTGGATAGTCTATAGACTTTGCACATCTGCTTAAAGAGGGAAACAGCTATGACTCAAAGCTGTACCTTAGGAGGAAGCTGACTATTACATTCCTCATCACCCACAAGTCTAGGAAGCTGAAGATATTTTCCAAGAGACTATTTTACCTGAGCTACATGAAAATCTATTAAAAAAAAAAAAATTTAAATCCATGCAGGCCTGTGTACACACACTTCCCCTCCAAGGCCAATCCTCTAGCTGTCTATCTTAAAGAAACTTGCAGTTGTGTGGCTTCAGCAATAAAGGAGTTTCATACAATAGAAATGCAGTTTTCTAACAGGAAGGAAAAAACCACAATTTTTTTGGCCCTTTTTCTTGATAAAGAAAAAACAAAACTCTTGGCTCTGCCAAATCAAAGCTTGGGCAGTGCTCAATTCTCTTATAATAAACCGACTCAGATTCACTTGGTCTTCCTATACAAAGAATACTATTGTATTGAAAAGCCCTTTTTCCTGCACCACATCCATCAGGGCTTCAGTGTGTGCCTGCTGCCTCGAAGGCTGAGTCCATCTTGGGCTGCACCCACAGCAGGGTGGGCAGCAGGTCAGGGAGAGGATTCTGCCCCTTTGCTCTGCTCTGGCAGGGCCCCCCTGAGTGCTGCATCCAGCTCTGGGGGCCTCAGCACAGGAAAGCCATGGACCTGTAAGAGCAGGTTTGGTGGAGCGCCACAAGCGTAATCACAGGGTAGGAGCACCTCACCAATGAGAACTGCCTGAAATAGCTGGGCTATTTCATCCTGGAGAAAAGAAAGTTCCAGGGAGACCTCACTGAGCCTTTCAGTACCTACAGGAAAGGAGGAGAGAATTTTTTACACAGGTAGACAATGACAGGACAAGGGGTTATTGTTATAAAGAGATTCACATTAGATATGAGGAATTAATTCTTTACTAAGAAATTAGCACTCAACGAGTGTCTCAGTGAAGATGTGGTTGCCCCATCTCTGGAAGCATTCAAGGCCAAGTTGGATGGGGCTCTAAGCAACATGATTTACTAGTGAGTGGCATCCCTGCCTATGGCATGGAGGTTTGGAATCAGATGATCTTAAAGGTTCCTTCCAACCCAAACCATTATATGATTCTACTAGTAAAGAAATAAGTATAAACTACACAGAAGTGGAATAGACAAGGATTCCTCCCATCAAATTTCTAATTGTAGTTAGTACCAGACACTATTGTGAAGATAAAGGGGATTTTTTACTGGAGACTTATCTACCACACACATACACACACAAGTTTCTCTCTATTTAAGTTTCCAAATCCCTTGTGAGTCAGAAGCAATGCCTACCTGTAACAGAAAACAGACTTCAGTGACAGAGCCACAACAAATAACTTACTTGTTGCACTACAGAGGCTGCAACATGGACCTGCAGATTGCATTCATCTTGTCCAACCTGAACAGAACCTTTGACTTCTGCTGACCTTAGCACTTCAGATGTATTTTCACAGTGAAGAAGGTATTTCAAAGTTTACTTTACTTTTGTTCCAAACCTGCATCAGAGCCTTAGAGGCCAGAGGTATCTTCTTACCTCCTTCAATCAACTGATGTAGCTGCAGGAAGTGAGAGAGAATACCTCTTCTTACAAATGGTGTCACTTAGGTACTTAGTGGGATTTTCAAAATATTCAAGAAAATTATCCTGTGCATTTCAAGAAATTTAGGAAAGAAGAAAAAAACATATATATATAAACCAACCCACCCCAACAGGGTCAGAGTGAAGAGGGTTAAATGCAAATTGAGTTTAAATTAAATTAGGAAGTCTCAATGACTTCAGTATGATTCCATCCCTCCTCCCCTTCCACACACTCACACACACACACCCTCAGTAAAGCCAGTTAAGTAGGATACAGGCCTCTCTTCCTACCACATCAGTAAAGCCATTAGTTCCAGCAAAGCTCCCAAATACTCTGCTCGTACTGGCCAAACAATTAGATCATTCCTGAATTTAAAAAGTACCCAGAAGCAACTTTGCATATACATTAGTTTTTTCAAAGCACAATGGAAAGTTGGCACATACTGCATTTATGAGAGCTGTAATCTGGTTTAAACATGGGTTTATATTAAAACTCTTCAGATCCCATCTGTAGGCTACTCCAGAACTCAGTGAATCAGCAAACAGTCACTTATTGAAAAGCTTCCTTCTTTAGGACACCTTGACCACCACTCAGTACTTTGCTGAAATTGTGAAAAGAACTGAATCAATCTTCACTGCAGGCAATTATCTACAGGTGTACAGGATCTAAAATGTGTAGTATTCAGGATGAACATTTAAATTTTGATATACAGACCTCCAGCGAATCAAATATTCTGCAGGTTACAGAAAATTTAAGTAAATAGCAGCCATATAACAGAGAGCTTCTTACAGGTATTTACAATATATTTAGCATCATGTCATGAGCTTAGGTGTGCTTTTTTCCCCTTTGTCTTCTTTCAGATACTTATGGATTTTAAAGCATCTCAACCAGGTTTTTAAAGGAAATCAGACACTACACAGGTTAAACAACATGGTTCTATTAAAAACTATCTTTAACCATGGCACTCAGTCACAGCAATACAATACTTTTTTCCACAAAGCAACTAATATAAAAATATGCCATATATTCATCTGTAGGCTAGTATGCTAGTACTTACATATAATCATAACATTCTTTTATAAACTCTTTCCTGAGATACCTTGGGTTGTTTGATTTTCTTGTATTACTGGATGCATTATCTTTATGATTCATCTAAAACAATTGCAAAATATTTTGAATGTGCAGGACACTCGTAACATGTAAAAAGTAGTATGTAAATATATGGCAAAGAAACAGCTCTTAGAAATTATGCACTTTTTTACTTTGTTGTATTTTTTAAAATTTGGCTCCTTGGGAGACAGAAGGATGGTGCATGAAAAACCTGAAATTAGAGCTATGAATTGACAAAAAGCAGGAAAGCATTCAGGAATGTTAGGAGTTGGAATATATTATAAATGACACAAAGATGCCATAAGTTATGTTGGCTATGTATTGTCTTACAAAGCAACTGGACATATCTTAGTTCACAGTATAATAAATATTTTTACTAATCTGTTTTGGAAGAGCAAATGTCTTTTAGGGTTTCAAGCTCCTGTATAAGTTTCTTGTTCTGAACTTCTAGCACTGCAACACGACTCTCCAGACATTTTATGTATTCTTTCTTCCGACGTCGACATTCTTTAGCAGCTTCCCTGCAAAAAGCAGAAGTAAAAAGTGCAAACAAAAAAGCCATTTGCATGCCATTAGAAAGCTCAGCAGAGTATGGAGACTATGACAAAATTCCAAATTTTGGAATATCTCCCAAATCAGTCTGAAAACACTAAGCAAAACTGGGTTCCACAAGGGCCTCAAGTGTCTCTTTCTCAAGTTCATATGGCAATCTGTAGAATTGCTTCCTCTCATGCCTTGATTAAAGTTCATAATAAAGGAGGTCCAAATGAAAGACAGTTATTCTGCTTTATGACAATAAAGATCTTTGAGGGCCTTGAGTTCCTCAATGAGAGTCTTGTTTTGGTTTTCAAGCACAGCCACACGATTTTCAAGACATTTGACATATTCTTTCTTCTTTCTGCGACATTCTCTGGCAGCTTCCCTGGAACCAATACAAGGCAAATGACTACAGGAACAGCCACAATATGGCAAAGACTGGATAAATGCAATTACCTGCAATCCCTGTGGCTCCACAATAACAACAACCACCACCAACAACTGCTGGATTGCACAAACAGAACATCGGATAACAGCCAAAAGCAGTAACATAGTTAAAATATAATCCAAAACATCTAGAACCTGAAATGCATCCAGCATCACCAAATACAAAGATGGAACTGATACACAGAAGAATTGAGAAAAACAGGGAGTAAATGATGAAGTATTGATTTGAATTGTACTAAACATTAGGATGGAAAGCAGCATTTCTTCTTCCAGTCACATTCTACTTTGTGTGTTTATCGGGAGCATTGTCTTCTGCCATCAAAATCTTAAAACCAAACCCAGAGAACATACTTTCAGAAAAACACAAACATAACACTACTCTGTTTAGATAAAAACTAGTTGCCAAGCTTACATGAAGATAAAAACTTACAGCATGTTGTAACAATGTACAGTACAATTTAAGTCCAAACAAACACAATTTATTAGCATTTCAGAACTGGCTGCCTGAGCACATTTCAGCCACATGAGTCTGTGGTTTTTGTTGCTGGCAAATGATAGCCTGAAGCCATTTTTGTAGTTCTGCTCAAAAGTCTCTAATATTTGAACTAAACGCTTTGGCTAGTGTGTTCAGAAGCATGTGACTATACAAGTATTCAATTCCAGAAGAAATATTAAAAATACTGGGAGTTCTCCTTTACCACCTTGGAACATGATAAACTATTAAATTGTGAGAGGCTAACATTCCAGCAAATTATGAGCTATAGCATAGGCACAAGTTTTAAAACTGAAGAGTGAAGAAACAAAAAAGAGGCACAACAATGCAGCGATCCTCGTAAGTAATTTAAAATAAAGGACAGGCATGAGAGCAAAGCAATACCATTAATTCAATTATAAGACAAGTGGCTAAGCAGTGTATTAGAGATCTGCAGAGCAGACTATTTCTGCTATTAATCTGACAGTGACAGAGGTGGCTATACATTTTAAAAAGACAGACTCCCCTAGGAACAGTAAAAAGAATGCACAGAGCAAGATTGACATTTACAACATTCAGTCAAGTCCATGACAACTAATTAAAAAATATACAGCAACTTCACACAATATGCCTCACAAAATGACAGGGGCACTGCAAAGTATCTCATCCCAGCAGCCAAGTATTTAGCAAAGTCTATAATTATCATTCCATCTTTGAATAAATCCTCTTCACAGCATCATTAATGGACAGCTGCTAATGAGATCCTCAGCTGTTTTCCTAACCAATTCTTTGCTGGGATGCTTTGAAAAGAAAAAGACCCTATTGGTCATTTTACTGTCAGTAGTGGGAGAGGACAGGAAGTAAAATTCAACAAAAAGTCTGACTCTGGATTATCACAAAAATTATCTGATATTGATTTCTGAATCACCTAATATTTTCAAACTAAAAATCCATGGCTGTAAGGTCAACTCTAATCTTCCAGATTTAACAACCTATACTCTATGCTAGAAGGACATGGGATGACTGATAAAGAATTTCCTGCCTTCCTTTCATCAATTACAGGCAGCGCTCATGACCTTAAGAATAAAACTTTGTTATAATGTTTGTGGGGGAGGGAGAGTGGTTTGCAACACTGACTATGAATTATTATATAGTCTTACCTATTTTTCAAAAGTCTCAGCTCTCTCTTGCGTGTTGCCTCTTCTGCCATTTGCTGAGGGCTGTGCAAAGTCCCTGGTGAGGCTGCCATAACCACTCCCTGAGGTAAGGTAGTAGTGGGAGTTCGAATCTGGTAAGCTGGCATGTCTCCAGTAGCAGCTGTATAAAAGAAACATATTTTTAAATGTATGGCAAGAAAAGAGATATATCTGAAAATAACAGATTTCTGACAATGATCTATCCAGGATCCCAGATACATAAATAATTTCACAGGTCTGTAATAACACAGCTATATTTTTTATCTTAATAGCATTTATTTCCACTCTGTAAACTATCTGAATTGTTCTAGCATGTGGCCCCACTAGCCAGCCGGACTGAAAGCTTCCACACGGCTCTCTTCAGACAACATGGGGAAAGCAGTTTGAGAAATAGTTCAAGCAGTGACACCTATTTCCTGTTTGCACAATCCCACAAAAAGAGGGTCCTGCTGTTGCAGCCACTGATGTTTATATGCTACCCTGTTCTCCCTGTACAGGAATCAATTTGCTTTCTCCTCTCCTTCCTTGAGATAACACCAATACCAGCTTTACAACCTCTCCTCCTCTTAAAACTGCAGTTTGGCAACCTTGGATAATGAGTGAGAGCGGCTGTTGCTACAATGAAAAGGAACAGACAAGTGCTCAAGATGTACAGGCATTTGTTCCCTGGGCAAGGCGGCCACACATGGGATGCTGCAGCATTAGCAAGCAACAGGAGGCAGTGCTGGTTGCACAGGAAGGAGTGTAGCTGCACAGTAAATCAGAGGGCGAAAGTTCAGATTCAGCTCCTGAGCTTAGCACTTCTGTGCTCTCCCCAAGCCAAATGCTGATCTGATGTGACTTGAAACTAACACCTTTCTTACAGTCTCACGTCATTTCTTTGTTTCAGATGTACTTGTCCCTACGTGATGTACCTCAACTTAAAAACACCGGGGAAGTCCTAAGTACTTGGGTCTTGTCTGACAGAAAACAAAACTAAACAAAAAATTTATTCCTCTTTACATTCTAAGCAAGTATTTACCTATTTATTTCCATAAATATTTTATATTATGATAGAACAAAACTTCAAATTTTGTCATTAAAGCAACTGTATATAGCTGATGTTTCAGACTATTATTACACTTAGCTTATACTTTAATTTTTTAAAGCATTATTCAAATAAAGGAAAAACATATCTCACAGTTTAACCCTAGCCTGAAACTAAGCACCAGACAGTTACTTGTTCACTCTACCCACACAGCTCCCCAGCTGGATGAAGTAGAGAAAATTCATAGGTTGAGATGGGAAGAGTTTGATGGAAATAAAATAAAATGCAATGAAAAGGAAAATAAAAAGAAAGATAAATAAATCCAAGAAAAATAATTAATGCAAATTAAAAGCAATTGTTTACCATTCACCAACTGATGCCCAGCCTGTTACTGAGCCGCAGGCCCCAGGCCAGCTTTCCCTACAGTTCATATACTGAACATGATGCTTTGTGGTATGGAATACCCCTTTTGGCTATCTGGGGTCAGCTGCTCTGGCTGGGATCCCTCACAGCTTTGAGTGCACCCCCAGCCTACTCACTTGGAAGAGCATGAGAAGCTGGAAAGTCCTTGACTTAGTGCAACTACTGCTGGGCAACAACCAAATCATGAGTGAGCTATCAAGATCTCTCTCACCCTAAAAGCAAAAAACAACACTGCACCAGCTAATAGGAAGAAAATTAACTCTATCCCAGCTGACACTAGGACAACTTGGAAAAATAAAAGGTAGACAAAAATATCTTGGGGAGGCTGACAGATTGAGCAGTTAAGAAACAACAGTTAACCATAGGGTGAAGAAAATAAACTTAATAAAAAATATACTATTATTCTTATAATATTAATGCAAGTGTTTCACTAGTTCAAAACAAAAAAATAGAATCAAGTTGTGTTTAGACTACAATTCCACAGCCATGTCCTGAAATCATTATCAGCTTAAACCCCATGCACCTCCCCCCGCTTCTCAGTCCTGTGGGTAAAAGTGTTTGTGGAATTACAAGATGAACTGGACCAGTGAACTGACCTGGATAATCCCCGGGGATGTAGGAGGGAGGGAGAAATCAGCCCAGAACAGCCCTGTGAACAATGACAGGCAGCTGCTTGAACACAGGGCTTGGTCATCTTGTACATCTACAGAATTGCTTAACCCTTTAAGTCTGCCACATTTCTTAGCAGTCCCAGTCGCATCAATGGAGTGATACCTCAGTTCACTAACTATATTTTTAGCAACTCTTCAGGCTCACCTTTATGCTGGCCACATAACATATCTTGTAGACTCTGTGGTAAGAACTACCTTTTTCTATCTCATCACTAGATATTAAAGTGATGTTATCTTAAGTTGCCTTAGCTACAATGAATTAGAAATCCAAGCAAACCATTTTGTATATGAAGTCATGGGGGAAAGCTCCACAACCCAGATCATCTCAGCCTGGTAAGACTATCTCAGCCTGGCAAGACCAACTACTTTGTAGTCTGTGTCTGACTTATGCTCAGATGGCAAGAAACAGGACTTACTGCAGCTTTTGTGCAAAGGACTCATTGTGATCATGTACCTCCAGCAAGACTTAACAAAAGCAAGTCCCTATCTCAGCTGGGATCAGCAAACAGCACTGGTAAGTATTCTAGTCTGAGCAGGTTCCAATAGTGGCAGTCTCTGCCTGACTGTTGTCTCACTTATAAATCTGCCAGCACAGGAAGAGAGATAAATAACTACTCTGGTGGTACTAACCTTGCCAATCCAGATACCACTGTTTAGAAACAAGAAAAAAGCATAGCAGAGCATTGACAAAGTATCTTTTAGCTGTGCAATAATATATGATTTATGATATATCATTGCAAAAAATATTTTGAAGATTGAAAAATGTTTTGTATATTAGCTCAAGAAATTGTAATGTAACTGACTTCCCCAGAAAAAGACCTTTGGAAAGATAAAATGGGCTCTAAACACAGTGAGATAAACTTAATTTTTTTCAAAGTTATTTTAAGCCTAGTTATGTATCTATATCACAGTGAAGCATACCTTCCCCATTTCAGCATCTGAGACAAATGTCACACACATTCATCCACACTGCCAAACTTCTGTGGCTGCTCCTAATGACACTTCACAAAGATTTAATGTCATTCCTAAGGTACCAGAAGTAGAACTGAGAGTGTTAACAAAGCAACAAACCTTGAGTTGGTGCTTTTCCCTATCGCATTGCCCCAGGTAATTTTTTTTATTTTTACTCCTTAAAAGGCAAGGGAGTAAAAAGTCACTGAAAACCTGAAGTTGAGACTTACAAAAAGAAAATTAAGAAAGGCAAAAGACAGCTAGTGAAAAAAAAAAAACCAAACATGCATTTAAAAAAAACAAAAAATTAAAAAAGCAACCACCTCTTGGAAAAAGTAACTTGCTCAACACTAGAGAGCATCCCTGCACTCTTAGTTCTTTCAGCGACTATCCAGGAGAAAAAATGCCCGATGTATTTGGATGCCTATTCTCCCCCTCTGTGAGTCATAATGGTAGGACTTGATTATCAAGGGGTTTTTAACTTCACCACTAAACAAGCTACACAAGGCATGAATCATTATCCCTTTGAGCATTAAAAACATGGACCCGGAGAAGATATTTATCTTTGGATTAATGAAACAACGTGCGCCAGCACTGAGCAGCAGCACGTAGGAGCCGGCAGGGAAGCAGTTAATGTTACCGAGCTGCCGGAGGCAGTTGACGAGGCAGAAAGGAACTGACTAAATCGCAGCATGACTTGGAGCTGACGTCAATGTGTATCTTGTTTGGAGTTTAACTTTTCCAGTTCCCTACTGCAACACGATTCCAGGAAATCTAATGACGTCAGCCTTTTGAACTCAATTAGCTGAGGAACAGACCATTTTAACAGTGGAGGAGAAAACAAGCAGGATTTACAATACTTCAATTATTGCCCTCAAATTTGTTTCCATTCAGTGTTTTTTTAATACTGGAAGCGTAGGATTGATTTACACTGCCGAAACAATCTCTATAAAGCTAGGTTGAAGCCCATGGCTATCAAATTTGTAGCGTCTACTGCTCAATAAAAAAGGCAGTTGTCATTTTTACAAAACAAAAAGCAATTATAAACACAGCAACATATATGACTATCACCACAATAAAGAAAAATGCAAAAGTAGAGCGGTGGATTGTTTTCAGCAAAATCCTGAATCAAATAATAAAGAACAGTTACTGAATCAATCTGTGCAAGAACTCATGCATTAACAGTGATTTTTAGTTCCCCCCCCCAACAAAACTGTTAAAATTGCCCTGGAATCCTACACTAAGTAGACAGAATTAGAGGCTATTTGTATGACTTTAGAGAGCTGAAAGAATTACAGCAACAGGTTAAAAAAAATGTCACAAACATTAACTAAACACTGCACATACATACAAAAATACCATGTCAAAGACTAACAAAATTTTTACCTGTTTCATCTCCTGTAACAGCCATGATCAACTTCTGCACACACAGTTCTGCTGCTCCTCTACCAGAGCTCAGCATGAACTGTTCCAAACTACCAAGCATGTGCAGGATTACAAGCAAGAGCACTGACATCACAATGACCTCACTTGCTTACCGCTGTCATTAACATGCTCCATCACTGGAACAGCTCACTGAAACGGCAGCCCAAAGAATTCCTTTTCCAGTAAACCTGTTTTTTTTTTTTCCTCTTCCACATTGCTATAATCCTAGCTTTGTTCTTTTCCCCTGAATTATTCATAAAGCTACAGAAAGCACTCACCACAAAGCAGGCTGTTAAGACCTGAAAATTCACAGCACTGACTGACAGAAATTAAAACATGGTTCTAGCATTTATGAATGAATCCAAATGATAAAGTCATGATTGGATAGAAAATAAGGAAATTTAAAACAGACATGCAGTTGTTTTCATTGGAACAGTTCCACGAAAAGGCAGAGAACTCTGTTGGACAGACATGCAAGACAGGAAAGCTTAATAAGCTGTAACAAATAGGTAAATGAAAGGCTAGAGCTCCTCACTTTGCAGGAAAACCTACAACCCACTCATTTAATTTCAGTTAAAAGCTTCAGAAATTATTAAGGAACACTCCAACCAAGTAAGTCAAACTAAAGCCAGTGGTTTCAGATGCTGTAACAAGCTCAACAGTAATTCTGGGTAAAGGCTACCACTTCCCCCTTCTCTCCTTTTTCAAAATATGTCCAAGAGATCTTGCTGACTCTGTTTTAAAATATAAATTACAAAAACAACAACTCAGTTCTAAGAGAGTTATTCCTTATTTACATCAATGCAAATAAAATTAAGTTTCAGACCAAGAATCCAAGCACTGGCTTGTATGTAGGGCACAGCAAACTTCTAAGGTCTTTGTACTAAACAAATTCAGACTGGTAATTTATCAGCTGTGAAACTGTGCTGGATGGCAGCAGTGGAAGCATCAATGTTTGTACTGATGTTTTACATCCTGTGTTCACAGGACTGTTCTCTAAACCTGTAAATCACAGGATCACTTCAGGATCATATGTACAGAAGATCAGAACTAAAGCATAAGAAATTCAAGCCACAGATTTCAAATATCATTAACAATATAATGAAAACACACATAGATCCCAACAGAATGATTTTTATATAACTTTTCTACACTCACTTTCACAAATAGTCAAAACACTTCCTTCTTCAGCTAGCAAAAAAATCCTAAACCTTTAATGTATTAGGAAACTGCTCAGACACTAGAACTGCCTCTTCTTTTGCCTACAAATGTAAACTTGTAGCAAATACAATGTCACTCAATTGCATCTATATATTTGGCACTTTTATCCTAGTATTTTTCCAGAAAATACCAAACACAGCGTTTATGTGATCTTATCCATTATTACATGAGATTCATTAACAAATACTTTAGAAAGAATATCAATACATATGCTATCTGAAAGATTCTGAAACAGAATCTGAAACATATCTTTTCTGTTCCCAGGTATTTGTTATATTCTTTTCTTCTTCTGTGATCAAGAAAAAAATTATATGATGCCTACCAAAAATTATTATAAAAATACATATGTAAGTGGTAAGATTACTAAGCAGAATTTTTCTATTTCAATATTAGGTGAACAGTCAACTACAAAGTGTACAAAAATGACAAGTGTTCATAAGCTGTATTCCAACAGACTTTCTAGCATAGGCAAGATGACCCATAATAAGGACATTTGAGATGTGTATATTCAACTTACTCCATTGTCTCACTCCATTATGATTAACTCAGGTTTGCTGCCTACATACAATTGTATTACTATAAACATCTTCAAGTGCTTTCACACTATTTTTATACATCTCTTTTTTTACTATAGATGTTTTGTTTTTTCCAAGGATTTTCTAGTATCAATAGCATGTAGAGTAAGTTGAAGCCTTTTATCTTGTTGTTATCTCGAAGTTAATGCTCATTTACTCTTTGCTTTGTACTTTTCCCTGTATGTTATGTCACATTTTTCTTCTATGTTAACATTTATGAGGCTCATTAAAGCACTGGACTTTGAACTAAAAGAATAGAGAATTCCAGGAAAGAAACTTCTCTGATCATGGACAGAGAGCAAATCAACTTAGTTAAAAAGTATCCAAATGCTTCCAGAAACATGATGTGGAAGGTATTCAATTACTGTCTCTGAATCCATTTCGAAAGTTTCCACCACAGGCAAAACACTTAATGGGCAATTCCATCTTGTGCAGCCCATTGCTGAGACTGAGTAGCCCTGTAAGAGAACAGGGCTGTAATGGAGAGCCTGTAAAGGAAAATCAGCCAAATGGAATTCCCAAGGACTGAAATGCTGCCAAATAAAATTCTCAAATGCTGTGCTTCTTCACAGACTTGGGAAGTCTTATGAAGCAGCTAAGGATTTATTCTTACTGCCTCTGACACCAAAGCTCTGAAGAATCAAAGCAGTACCTAATAAAATACTACAATCAGTTACTGTACCTGGAGAGATGGAGGCGGCCTCTGATTTAAGGGATGTGTAAGGTACACACATAGAAAATATATTAGACTCATAATCAGAAAAACATGCAGTACCAGGGTGGGAAATTGGTTTGGGGGACAGCCACATTTGGGTCTTAAGGCTTTCTTAAGAATATATTCATAATAACATTTAGGGAAGTTCTAACAATACTCTCTGAACATAAAAACATTTGGCTAAGTTGTCTTAAGCACTTGAAATGCTTCTGGAAAGTCTTGGGACAACAATGTATTTCAGCATTTATTTGATAACCTTCATCCACTCCATGAATACATATGTAAATCCTTCCAAGCTCTTCTCATGGCTTTTTTCACATAGCTTTTTTGCCTTAAGAAAATTTTTAGAAAATTTGTTAAAAAAAGATTAAAAAAAAATCCATATATCCTCCATAGCTATTAATTTAGTGTCTCCACAGAGAAATCTATCTCCCATTTTTAAAGGTTTTCATCACATCATGCATGCACTTTATGACCTTCAAAGTGTTCCTCTGTGAGAAAACTAGCTTCAGTAAAGGATCTGCTTTCCTGTAACTGCAAGAGCCATAAGTTGAAAGGAAACTCTGCCCTAAACATATCCCAAAATCTTCAGAATTTGTGTTTTATTAACATTAACTGCTGAAAAAAAGAAATTAGTTTAATATATTAAATGATGTGCACCCTCAGCATCTCACTTCAATCTGTAAAAGTACCTTTATTCCAATTTAACATGTCTCAAAATTTGTACAAAGAAGAAAGTGATGTCATACAGCTACTTCATTCTTTTTAACCATATGTAGTAGCTGCCCTGCTAAGCAGAGAACCTGAATCCCTTCCTAAGACTCCTTCATCTTGCTATGAGTATTTTAATAATAATAAATAGTGCAATAATGTCAACACAAAATAAGAAACCTTTTAAGAAAAATTGTATAATATGAAAAAATGAAAACGGAGTAGACTATTAAAATATACCTTGAACAACAACTTGGCTTCCAGGAACAAAAAACTGTTGTGTGCCATCAGATGACTGTGCTGCATATTGCACAATGGTAGCGCCTGGCTGAGGAGCTCCTGAATTTGTCACAGTCTGAATTGTACCACCTTGAGATATGGTAACTAAACAGAAAAAAAAAAAAAAGTTAAGCAATAGAAAGACATAACACATGTTAAAAAACATGAAATAAACATTGTTTTATAGGACTCCTGGTCCTCTCCTTGCTTAAGGATCAATTGTATGATAAAACTTAGGTAATATTAATACAGATTTCCAGAAATATAAAGCCTGTTGTGTAGTACATGCCATATATATACCAGATAAAAGCAGTATTCCATACATTTTATCTTTATGTTTCCAGAAATATTAACTCTACAAAAATAGTTCAAATACTAGGGGACAACCTAGTAGCTCCTAGCCATATAAAAGTGATGTTTTAAATAATAACATAGAAGTTATAAAAAAAAATTCTAGAAAAAAGCTGTTTATTGACTCTCAGAAAACGAAAACCAGGACACCAAGACAAAGGAAGAGAAAGATGTTCAGTATTAACAACATTTTCCTTAGTGTAAGAAAAAGTTTAGCATAAGAATTAATCACATTATACACAGTTGTATTGAGCCCAATACTCATGCAAAAAGAGAAATAGAACAAAGTAGGGTTCTTCCCTCAATGTAGTAGCAATATGAAAAAAACAAATATACTTTCCCCATTAAAAAAAGTCATACTGCATTCTTGTCATAATCAAGTATTTATAAAAATGCAATTCCCTTGAGATATTATTGTATATTGTATTTGTATATACCATATACAATATTGTATATTGTAATTGTATTTTCCTTTTGAAATTAGCATTGCATTTATTAAACACAGAAATATCACTGAATCATTGAATGGCTTGAGTTAGAAAGGGACCTTCAAGATCATCTAGCTCTAATTCCCCTGCCCTATGGGCAAAGGCACCTTCCATTAGATCAGGTTGCTCAGAGCCTCAGAGCCTCCCCATCCAACCTGGCCTTGAACACTTCCTGGAATGAGGCATCCACAACATCTCTGGGGAGCCTGTTCCAGTGCCTTGTCACCCTCAAAGTGAAAATTTCATTCTAATATCTAAACTAAGTCTATCCTCTCTGTTTAAAGCCATTGCCCCTCATTCTATCACTATGCTCCCTGATACCGAGTCCCTCCCTATCTTTTCTGTAGGCCCCCCTTAAGTACTGGAAAGCTACTGCAAGGTCTCCTTAGAGCCTTCTTTTCTCCAGGCTAATCAACCCCAAACCTGTCAACCTGTCTTTATAGGGAAGGCCTCCAGCCCCTGATAATCTCCATGGCCCTCCTCTGAATCTGTTCAAGCAAGTCCATGTGTGTCTCGTGCTGGAAACAGCACTCCAGGTGGGGTCTCACCAGGGTGGAGGGGCAGAATTGCATCCCTCAATCTGCTGCTCACACTGCTTTGGATTCAGCCTAAGATCTGGCTGGCTTTCTAGGCTGCAAGTACACATTGCAAGCTCATAGTCAGTGTTTCAGCCACCAACACATCCAGGTCCTCTCAATCCACTCAGTGCCCAGACTATATCCATATTTAGGATTGCCACAACCCATACACAGGACACTGTGTACTGATGATTGGCATTGGCCTTATCATGAAGTTTGCATGGGTCCACCTCTCTACTCTGACAATCCCTTTGGATAGGATCCCTTCTCTCTATTGAGCTTTGAGTATCAACTGCATCATTAGCCTGGTGTCACCTGCAAACTTTCTGAAGGTGCATTCAACCCCACCTTCCACATCTCCAAGCAAAGATCCTAAATACTGGTCCCAAACCAGATCTCTGAAAGACACTCATCACTGGCCTCCACCTGAACATCAAGCTATTGACTGGACCTCTTTGAGCCAACTCCTTATATACCAAGTAATTCACCAGCCAAATACACATCTCCTATGTTAATTAAAACAACCCTGAAACTTTTACCTGGGAATCCAATGCCCAAGGAGCAAAAAAATCCTTTCTCCCCCAAAAGATATTTAAACTATGAACATCGTATTTAAAGTGATCTGAGATGTTATAAAAGTCAGACATAAAAAAAGATGCAGGCTTGCCAGTTCCTCTGAATTCACTGTCAGATTACAGTATTTGATGCCATTCTTGAAGGTTCAGCTCTGCTTATTTCAGTACAGGATTTGTTAGATACCTATGTGAATTTTAGATATTGCCGATTTCACATGTTCTGTTTTGGCAACAGCAGGTTATCTCAAAAGCTCAACCTCAGATATAAACATTGGAAAGAGACTGAGATTGCCAAATCCCAACACTTGAATTAGCTTCTTTTGGGGAAAACATGGAATTCCTCTCATGATGAATTAAGTTCAGAGCCTTATCTGCAATACTGAAACAGGGTTCAGCATGAACCTCCAGTCCTGCCCTTGGAATAAGAAGTATGCAACATGGGAATTAGTTGAGGGCTGCACACAGATTCTGTAAGGCATTGAGGAGAAGGGGAAGAGTTCTAGCAGGGTGTAGAGTGCAAGATGTTTCAGTCTGGCCTCCAAAGCTGAAAGTGCCCCATTTTAGGGCAGGACAAAAGAGAGAGAGAAGCAAGAAAATTAAACATTGTATCTCTACTCTTCATAAAGTCCAGGACAAGAGCAACAAGATTTGTCAACTCTACTTCCCAGACAAGTTATAAAGAGCCAAATTCTGCCTCTCAGAGTTAGCTCCAGGAATGGTGGTACATCTACACCATCACAGAACCATACCACATAAACCCCAGTCAGTTTGGCTTCCTAAGCATTAAAACATCAGCACAGATTGATATAAAGCTCTTGGCTCCACAGTGAACCTGGGTAAACAATTATGTCACAGATGTCTGGCAATTATTCCTTCAGATCCCAGTCCAGTACTTTATAAACAAAAGCGAATTAACTCCAGTAACTGCCTCCCTTACAGGGCTGATTCCTGCCATATTCCCAGAACAACACACTGCTCGTCCCCCATTCACTGTCCTGATCTCAACCACTGCACACACTTTATTGTGCTGGAGCTCTGCTGAAAACTGAGCCTTTTATAATGAGTACATGACTTTCCTGGACAGTCCCTGTAGCTGAATGTCATGCAGGTGGATGGATGCAACCAGCAGCTTCTCTTCCAACTAGGAGTGAGGACAGTAGCAATACCTCTCCCTGAGTATGATCATCAGTTCTAATCCAGGAAAAAAAAAAACAACAGATCTTTTTCCCTTCCAAAACTGAAAATGGAACTAAAGTTAGTCTTTTCCAAAAGGTTTCCTAATTCTCCAATTGCCAAAATTCTATCCTAAGAGAGCAAGTAACCCAAACAGACAGCAAAAGATCTAATAATTTTCATTCCCCCTGCATTTTTTTAATGCAGATCATCATGATATGCACAAGGAGGCAGGGAAATGGGGAGACTGATTCACACACTCCAACTGAGCAAACAACTCTTACACATTAGACCATTACCACAGGTGAAGAGGTAATTTTTTTCAGTATTAAATAACCAATATGACAGAACTACAGCCAACAGAGTAGGTGTGTAGTCAGGTAAGAACACAAGGCTCCTACATAAGACAGCACCTTGTGCAAAACTACCCATCTGCCTGGCAGAAAGATCACACATATGTTGATGGAGGTAGCTGGCAAAGACATTTTATCTGGCCAGTCTGTCTGCTTCCATAAGCCAAAGCCAAGAAGCTCCAAGGAAAAGGATATTGGGAAACCATGGCAACATACCATTTTGCCTGGTGAAAACTAAGTAGAGAAGAACCATCAGTGCTGCTAATAGACAAAAATACATTTTCCAGAAAAATTTACTTATCAAGTTCTTCCAGAAAGAGTCATGCCAGCCATCGAGACATAAACACACAGTCAAAATGATCTTTTCAATGAAATTGCCCTTCCTTTGCAGGAATAGAGAGAACAGTAGAGAAAAAAAGGAACCAGCAAATGTAATAGCATAACACCTCTTTTAAACCAGGGCACAGTTCAGATGGCCACATTGACACTGCAAGGCCAGTTCTTCATTGCCACAGACACTGCACAAGCTTAATGCATAAACTACTGAGTGCCTGCACAGAGAACATGTGCAGCCCATGCTGGCCAGGGAGAGAGGAGTCCTCAGGCACAGAAACGACAGGCAGAAGCACAGAGTTATAAACAGGAGGCAGAAAGATGAAGGAGGTACATGGAGTGATCCTCTGCATCATATCCAGTCTAAAATCAACACTGGACTTGCTACATTCTCACCCAGTGTTCCTGGTTTTAGCTAACAGCAGCTCCTGAGGATTACAGGCAACCAACAGGATGGCCTCAGAAATGCTTCAAATCTGTGCTTCATATATGTAAAGACTAGGGGTCAACAGTTAAGCTCTCTTCAGTGAGTTCCAATTTAAGACCCCTTTATTACAAGGAAATGATCATCCTTGCTACCACCAGGCCTAATTAAAATATACAGACTTTGCCGAGGCAAAAATATTTTAACTTACAAAAGTGAACTTTAAAAAAAAAATCAAATTAATGAACTAATCAATTCAGCAAGAAAGACTATTTCCAAAAAGAAAAAGCTCTCAAAACAAAGTTTTTGAGTCAAAACCAAGAGAGTCCATGAAGGCTGACATTGCATTTTGAAGCAATGCTGCATTATAATGAGAACTTTAATTATACAGTACATGTTTTATGCTACAACTGTAACTTACTCAAAGAAAAAGCAGCAAAGAACAGAAATCTCCCATGCTTGGCTTATAGCCAAGTTTAAATTAAAACACATTAGATTTAATTAAAGTTTTGTGGATTCTGTTCTCACATTGTCAGTGATGCTCTCTGTTGCTTAATTTTCAGAAGTAAATGTCTAATTGAACAAGGAACCAAAACCTTTGAATTTTGATATTCACTTAAACACTTCCCTATCGCTATTGTTTATAGGTGTGTTCAAATGAAAATACATTCCCCTTAGAATCACCTCCTGCAAGACATTGTGGTCAAAGTACAGCTCTGGCTTCCAAGAGAAGCCATGATTAAAGCTAAGCTCTAAAATTTCTTAGAAATCCTATAGGTTTACAGGCTCACACAGACATTATAACACTTTTTTTAAAGCCTTGAAATGGCAAATTTATATATTCTTAATTAAACCTAAGCAAAATCAAAAATACAATTCAAAAATTGAAGAAAAATATTTAATTTTTCTTAGAATACACAAATACATTAATACATGCCAGATTATCTACTGAATAGTTGTAATTTAGGACGATATTCTTTTCCACAGAAAAGAACACTTCAGATGCTGGACATCATACAGCAAACATTTATTTATTTATGTCTAGAGCTTACAGAATGGGTAAGAAAAGCAACCTAGGGGCACAAGCAAAATTACTTTCTATGCTGAAAGGATAGATAATACAGGCAAATTCTGTCTTCTCACCATTAATAATTAGTTTAGTTACATAAATTAAAAATAACGGAAGAATTCTAAGGGTGAGTAGAACACAATTAGAGCCATTCTATCCTCTTTTATATGCCACTGCAGTGTTTTAATATACTTCCTCTGTTTTCTCATTTCAGGAAAAAGTCTCCACAACATTTATTATGCAATCTTCCTGTCATTATATCAAAGGAAAAACACCTGCATTTTAGTGTGTCTACTTATGAAAAGACATGAAAAACCCCTATAAACTGTAGGAGTGAAGCTTTATAAAATACAGAATTTTAAAGAGTTGTTATTACAAAGTTATCCAAACTGATAACTCATTATCTGATTATGTCCAAAGAAGTCACAAAGTGCAAGTTATGCAACACTTCTACTATAAATGCTGGAATAAAAATATCCAAAAGCAAGCCTATAGAACAGAACTGTTGATGTAACTTTTAACTTGTATTTGGATGATGTATAAAATGTTAGAAACCATGATTTAGGTTAATTCTGGGTGAAAGTGTAGATACTTAGAAGCTGACAACAAAAAGACATAGTTCTTTTAAAAAAGAAAATTCAAATTCAACAAGTAATTTCAAACTTCAACCTTACATTTAAGAAACTCTACTTGCCATTTCATATAATGAATAGCACTAATACATAGCAAATCACAAGAATTTGAAACTGCAATGATTTGTATCATTAAACATTCACATAAAAGCGTCAACATTTTTCATTTCAGCTGAGCCTCACCTCCACATTTTAATGCATAGAAGCTCTAGAACGACCAAATCTAGCAGCCAACAAATACTGATAGACTAAAAGTCTACAATCCCCACGTTAGAAAAAATTAATAACAATTACTTAGAAATACAGAATCTCTTATTCTTCTTTATCAAAATCACACATCCTTATTGCATTATGCAGCTCTTAGAAACAAAGCTTTGCTATCAACACATAGTACATTTGCACACATACGGTATTGCCCTGTGTTAGTATGATACAGGCTGGTTGGCATGGCCATTGCAGAAATACCAGAAGGCGTTCCTTCATCTTCTGACTTCTCTTCTTCTTCAATCTTCGCTACTGCAGGTCCATCTGATGAGAGCTCATTCAAAATTTTTCTAAAAAAAGAATGTAAGTAAATTTATGTACTTGAAGATCCATACCCATAAGAAAATCAAAGAACTGGCTTTAATCAGACAGTTTTGCTGTAATAAATAAGCTGCCTTTAAAATCAGCAAAACCAAAATTAGAAGTCCTTACCGGTATGAAGGCCTTCTTGAAAGTATTTCCCTACGTTTTTGAGAATCAATTATCACTTCTGATGGTGCAGCTTCATCTGCAATCGATGCTACCTGTAATAGCAAAGTTCCTGAAATTCATAACTTCATTAAAAAAAACAGCAGCAGAGTAAATTTTTTTAAAGAATTCCTTCCATGTCTACCTATGGGAAGTTTGTTGACTTATTTATCACTAATCATATTATTTTAGACTGCTTTTTCCAATGCAAATCACAAATTCTGAAGTTACCCAGACACAGCCATTCAGATAACATCTTTCATTTGAAAAAGGAAAAAGTCAATATAATCCAGGTTACTTTTATGTGAATGATACTTAGACAAAATACTGGAAACAGATTTCTTTAAATATAAAAATATTACACATTTTAATTAGCTCTTAAAGTGAGGTCAAATATCGAAAATACAGAATACTGCACTAATGTGCTTTAAATAATAGTATACAACATAGAAGTTTCCTCATACCACACCAAAGCTATTTTTAAAATAACTTTATTTAAATATATACATTTATTAGACTTATTAACACATGCATAAATACAAAGGCATTGCTTAGCAACATTGTAAAAGTTTTGGAAGTGCCTGAGAAATCTACAGTATCTCATTTTCTCAGACCTTTAGTATTTTCATATATTCTTCTTAAAATTACTCCAGACAACATTAAGGCCTAGGGCTGAATCACACTTTTGACCAGCACCTATCTTACTACACAGAACTGAAAGTCATTATTGAATGAGGAAAAGGCTTTATTTTCTTGGATTCTTTTAACTACTATTCTTTTAACTACTGCTGTGCTGAGATTTCCAAATGAAATAGTGTGAAAATCTTTTCCCATGAAGCCAGACCAGACTGCAGTTACAGATTAAGCACTTTGTTAAACTAACAGTGAAGATTAACATCTGTGAAAACATGATGCAAGAGACTAGAAGACTTCAAGTGTTTGAACCAGCTGCAGTAGAACCTCAGACAATATAAGGAAGAGCTCTGGAATGAATGCATCTGCCAGTCCTCAGTGCTTGGTACTAGAAACAAAACCTGCCTGACCTCAATAGAAAATGACTGTCTGGAAAGTTCTGGAAATGTACAGGTCTAGGTCACCTCAACTCAAACCTGTATAGGCTATAGGTCTGGGTCACCTCAAGAACTCCACCTTGAAGAACTGCACGTTGTTGCAGAAGAAAATTATCTCATTTGTTAATTTTATTACATTACACTTCTGTGTAAAAATATTTAATGTAGCCTCATTTGGCTGGGTAATATGCAACAAACATCATTAGAACTCTACATCTGCCACCTAGGTGGTGAGAATTACTTCTGCATGTGTACAGGTGTATCTCTCCAAACCAGATATCAAAGCTGACTGCAGAGATACAGGTACTTCAAGAAATTTGCATTCCTCCTTTTGCAGGAGACCAATGTTGAGCAGCAGACAGAGATCCTGAAAGACATTACTCTCACAGTATACCTTCAGCAACCTCCTCATGGATTGATCTTCAAGCCTCTGGCATAATGATTCAAAAGTAAGGTAGCATTGCACAGCCAAGAAAGAGCCTGGGCACTGTAACTCAAAACAGAATTTTCTTTCTGCTGGGGCCTGGGGGTTAATAAATGATCTATTTGTCCCAGGACAAACAGCTCAAAACCAAGACCTTAATTGTCTTTAAATTGTCATGTTATACCCTAACAGCTACCAATAGACCCACTAGTTTGTGAAGATGGCCAAAGAATTTGGGAACAGTCATACTCTAGGAAGAAGGTAAGGAAATTACAACATGATTTAAGCATTTTAATGCATGTATTGGTTTTGCACAGCATGGATTTTGGTAGCAGAGGGGCCACAGAGATGGCTTCTGTGAGAAGCTGTTAGAAGCTTCCATGATGTCCAGTAGAGCAATTCCTGATGGCTCTGCAGATGGATGTACCACTGGCCAAGCCCAGACCAACTAGAGATGATGGCATTGCCTCTGTGTTAACATATTTAGGAAGAGATCAAAACATAGGCTGGGGGCACAGTTTCAATTCTAGCCAGAAAAGAGAAGGTGAGAACATGTGAGGGAAACAACATGGAGACACCAAGGTCAGTGGAGAAGGTGCTCCAGACGCTGCAGCCAAGATTCCTCTGCAGGCCGTGGTGAGACCGCGGTGAAGCAGCTGTGCCCTTGCAGCCCATGGGGATCCATGGGGGTGCAGAATCCCCCCGCAGCCCGTGGGGGAGGTGCCCATGCCAGAGCAGGTGGATGCCTGGAGGAGGCTGTGGTCCAGCAGGAAACCCATGGAGAGACAGGTCTTGACCCCAAGTTGGAGCAGCCTGTCTTTGGAGGACTGCACCCCATGGAAGAGCGACCCATGTCATAGCAGTTTTGGGAGCATGGTTTGCCTGTGAAAGGGATTCGCATTGCAGCAGTTTTGGGAGGACTGATGCTCAAGAGATTGGAGCCATGCTGGAGAAGTTAATGGAGAACTGTCTCCTGTGGGAGGGATCCCACAGTCTCACCGGGGAACAACTTCTCTCCCTGTGCAGCAGAGGAAAATCTTGGGTGATGAACTGACCAAAATGCCTACACTTTGTCTCCCTGCACTGTCAGTGGGAAGGAGGGAGGGGCTGGAGGAAAAAAGGTGTCCTCAAGGGCTTATTTTCCTTCTCATTATCCTGCTCTGATTTTGTTAATTATAAATTCACTTTGTATCTTTAAGGTAAGCCTGTTTTTGCTGTTCGAGTGTTTTCTCCTGGTCCTTATCTCAATTCATGAAACCCTTTGTTAAATTCTCTCCTCCGCCCAGCTGTAGCAGGGGAGGGTGAGTGAACAACTTCCATGGGGGCCTGGAATTTGGCCAATGTCAAACCACCAGAATGTCGAAGAGGACATTTTCTACAAGAAATTTCAAAAGTTTAATTTTCATCATGACAAAGAGAAACAAACACTTCAGATCACTCTGCAAACAACCATGTCCATAATGTTAACACAGAAACCATTGTATTTTTTTCCTGGACATTGTTCAGATTTCAACTTTACTTATTTCAGCTTCATCTGCATTTGAACAAATTTAACTTCAAACTCATGTTAAGTGTTTCCAAGACCTGATACACTACAGGGGGGAGCAAGCAATAAGTCAAATAACAATTTAAGTCTTCCTACAAATAAAACAACATTTAACAAAACAATAAGGAATGCTATAAACGCATTTTTTTCATCTAAAAAACAACAGCATTATGAGAAAAACTTCTGAGCACTTTCCAGTTGAAAATGGCAGATGTTTGAGGGAGAGGTCATGCAAACTTCAACACCAACCTTCAGCATACTTCTTTATTTCTTTTTTAAACTGATATAATTTCCCAAGTTCCCCACTGTCTGGCAGAGACAAGGTAGCAAGTTAAAGCCAAATGATCTGGAGGAAATGCCAGGTGGCAGGACAGTGTACTGAAAAGGATCACAGAAGGGCTAAACACCCTCTGTAATGGATTATTCCACGGCATCTTCAAGCTCTTTCTTACCCAGATGAAACCAAAGCCTGGAACTAACTAATCAGTATTAACTGGGACAAAACTTTCCTGTTTCTACTCCTTTGAGAAAGGGTGGACAGCCAGAGTTCACTCAATTACAACGAATAGTCAACTTCCACTCCCCTAAGATGACACAGAAGCAGCTGGCAAGAGATTCCGGAGAAATTTCTCCTTCTGAGCTTTAAAAAAAGTCCTCTATCTTTGCATGTATGTCCTGGCTACACTGACTAAAGGAACAGAAACTGGGTATTACTAATCTGCTTACTGAATAAAGGTTACTCGGGAAAATTACAGTTGGAAAGAATTCCAATGAAAAAAAGTATTTACTTTGAATACTCTGTTCTGACTTCAAGTTTGATTAAGTATTGGCACCTACCACACCTCTTTCCATAGTGATCTAGGATTTCAAAACCTTGAAGTCCCAACATCTACACCTACTGCTCAACAACAAAATATTCATTATCTGATCACGGTTTTATTATTTTTCTCAAATATAAATCCTACTTATATATGTCTTTTTGTTTATTATACTGGAAGTTACTAAGAAGCCTCTAACATAAAAGATGGCTTCTCAAGATCAGTAACACATGGCTTTTCCTTAACGTATTGCAATGGCCACAGGTAAAACCCTTCCCTCCTAAAAGGGAGAGGTGTATCACCTCTCTTACCAGAAATATCAATTATATCTGCAAAAAGCAATTCAGCTGACATTTCCCAAACAGATTTTAAAAGACTACAGCAGAGGCCTTCCTAGCTACAAAAAAAAAAAAAAAAAAAAAAAGAAATTTTCAAAACACTGCAAATTCATTCTCTCTTGCCTTTACTACTTTTTAAAAATTTTGAAAAGTCTTACGTGTTTTGCACCAATCGCTGTTTCCTAGTTCCAGCAACTTTAAACACATGAACATTTGCCACATAAATGTGTGTTTTGAGGCTGCTTGTATTTTTGGTATCCACATCCACAAAAGGCAATACAAGATGATTAAAAACTGCAGGATACACTGAAGTAAGGCCATGTTATAACACAAATTTGCTATTGGATAAGTTCAGACACAAGTTCCCAGACAATTTCTTATAAGATAAACAGGAAGCATTAAGGAATTGCTACACAATGCTTGTAGAGCTGCTGCTGGTTGGATGTTTGCCACCTTTCCCCCTGCTGTTTCCTGTGCCATCTGCGTAAATCTTGCAGCACTGGCTGGGATGAAGTGAAACTGAAGATGGGTTGGGAAAAGAGTTATGAGGTACCAAATATTCATGAAAATGTAACAATAAAAAAGCTAACCTGAATAGCTTGCATGTGTGGTGACTGAATGACTGAGGGCTGTGTAGCTTGAATGACACCCTGGACATGAACAGTTTGACCAGAAGGCAACTGCACTAGAGTTACAGCTGGAGATCCTCTTCCAGCACTGGAAGCGGCTACAGAAACCTGCAAAAATTACAACCATCATGTGTAAGTAAGATGCCTTAAGATTTCACCAAATGCTTTTAGAAGTGATAGCTAAAACAGACTGATTTTGTTGCCACATCTAAAATAGCTTAGATGTAGATAATTATCACATACACAAAAATAAATTATTTTACTAGTAAAACTACCAAAGGCATGTACCTTTTCAAATAGTCTGGAAAGCTTAAAATTGTAACCTAACAAACTACAATTATGTGGTTTTTGCCCTCCAGAGACTTTGTATTTTCTTTTCAATCAAAAAAACTCCAACCCTCAGCCATCACACACCAGATCTGCTGTTGCCAGCATGAAAGTTAGGAAGAACCTCCAGAAATGCAACAAATCCCATGTATATTCACTGGAGTGGAATGTCACTGCAAAATAAAGGGCAGAATGTTCTTAGGAAGAAAAAAAATTTAGAACTGCTTTAGTTTTCCTTTGCTTATTAGGTAAGAAGTTATGCTTTTTGAATGGGATGTCTCAGGAGACATGAGAATTCTTCAGATAGTGAAAAATTTCCCAGTTAAATAAAGCCATACAAGGATTGGTAAACTGATTTAGTTTAACAGACTCCTGTTATATATATATAATTTTATATATCCAGAAAATGAGAGTTGGAGTGTATCAGTGCTTTGAACAACAAAAACAAAGAACATCTGAATCTTCTCCAAGTCTAGCACAGCCATACCAACAGCTTTCCCCAGCCTGTGACTCTCAACCCTCAGTGCTGAGGACAAATGGGTTGAGAAACAGTTTAACACCTATGGGCTAAGAAATAGTTCATATTTCTGCTGTCACTGTTAAATCTATTAACAGAAACAAGCAAAGGCAAAACACTATGATTGACCTCAACTTGTGTGATGAAACATCTGTAAACTCGGAAAATGAAGACAATGACAAACATAAACCATATCATAAAAATAAATGTTGTGTTTTTAAATTAAACTGCACTGAAAAGTCTTATTTCTATATTCTGCACATTCAACAATAAAATCAGACTCAAATATAAAATTCTGTTATTATTCCCTTCCTTTGTTCACAGCTCCAAAAGTATCTGGTATGAGCAGTAAATATAAAATGAGATGAGAGTAAAAAGAAAAACATGAAGAATGCTGAATATTAAAAAAAAAACAGTTGAAGAAACTTTTAAAATTTTTATATATTTACACTGAGGTGTTTTTTTAATCCAAATATACAGGCAGTTTCATCCCTGATCCATAAGGTATTGCTTGTCTAGGAAATAATCCCCTTCTTGAAGGAAGTGAAAAATTTTAACTACTATTAAGATGCATTGCTATCAAAAAGTCCTAATGTTGGTTTAAATTACTTTGAAGAAACAATGTTTCTAGGAAACAAAGACAGGATCTTGTCAACATTCACTATGCAATTGTTCAGTCTTGCAGGAAACTGAACCACTTTTCATAAAACAGAACAATTGAGGGCATTTTTAACCCTGAAATGAGTTCCTCAAATTATTCCTTAAATGGCATTAAATAGTAACATGGAAATAGGACATAACAAACCTTCTTCCCAACCTGTTCAACAAATATTATTATTATGAGAAATTTATCAGAAATAGATATTTGAGATTAAGCTCCAGAAAGTCTCAAAGATCTGAACAGTATGATCTATTTTGTGGCAAAGCTTACATGCTAAACCCAAGCTTCAAGCAGGGATCATAGAGCAGTCTAAATGTTTACAAAGCATGTTAACTTTTCAAAACATTATAAAGGCAATTCTACCAGACCTTTCCATTTACTGCTCTCTTTGTGAGAATTGCAATTTGATACAATACTCAGTGGGTCAGAAAGAACTTTCTGAGTACAACAGCCATAAATCAGTAAAATGTGAACAGTTTAAAATGTCTTTTTGGCACACAATGGGTCCGTCATAATCAAGAAATAATCCAGTACTTGAGATTAAGAAACTACATTCATTTTAAAGCTCCTTATTCAGTATAACTCCACAGGAGAAAAACAAAAAGAAAGAAAAAAAAGAAAACGTCATTCAGTTAATACTGTTTTGTATTAAAGTTTAAAGGAGAAATTGTTTTGTTCCCATTAATTCAGATAAGAGATTAAATGAAGAGGTTTAAGTGCTAAGGGAAGAGGAGATGGTAGGAGATGGTATTATAAAATTTTCAATGTTCATATTCTGCATCATATTTATAGATACTGGAAATTATTATTTTGATAATAATATATCTGAATTTTTGTTAATAATAAATTCGAATTTTGATTCAGATTTTTCTTAACAGTTTTCAAGCTGAATATTCCTGTGTCAACTGAAATACCAGAACATTTTCATGCTATCATGTGTAAATCCTGACTGAAACAGACTTGGCAATGAAATTTATTTCTGACATCAGTGATGAGCAATGCTACCTTTAACATCAGTACTTCAAGGACTGTCTGGCACAGAAGCTGAAAACAATCCACAGAAGGAAGTTAGGAACACAGAGGCTGAGGGGAGGCTTAATAAATTCTACGGGTTCTATGCTCCTAGGCATGCAACAGTCACAACCAATACCTTCAATAAATATCAACCATGCAACCCATAATAGAATGGTCCCGTTATTTCAGGTATTTGGAAATGTAAGTGCTCCCTCTTCTACATGAGGAGAGAAAAGTAGCCAGGAAGAATCATGAGATACCACCTTCCTACTGAGGAACACACAGCATTTGCATGTGGCAGGCTGATTTTAGAGCCTTACTTAAAAACAGCCTAGCAAACTCCCATAGGTCTCCATCTCTAGAGAGCAACATTTAACACTGTTTGATGTCAAGAGCCCACAAGGACAACCCCCCAAATTGCTAAACTTGAATGGTCCCAGCTTACAGTCGCTATGCACTCCAGGCTCTGAAAATCTCACTGAAAATCTCCCTATGCTCTCTGACAGCAGTTCTCATATTGTAAAGCCTGACATATGTCTAATTCAGGGCCAGAAGCAAGAGGTTAGGTATCTCAGACAATGTCAGCAGAGAGCCTTAATGATAGACAACATGACAAGGTTAACAAAAAGTGAATCAAAGAGGAACCCATCAAGATGTAGGATTAAAGAAAAAAGAAAAGACAACTGAAAGTGTTTTTATCAAATCTGAGAAGGGATAAAATACATTGATCTTCCATTGTTGCAGTTATATTTAGTGTAGCTGAGCACAGAGCAACACAGAATGCAGTATGGCTTCTAGAAAAACCTGCAAAAGGAACATCTAATTTCTCTTTAAATACCATTGCAGATTTAATTCTTCGAAGATGCAAGTTTGACTATCATCAACACTATCAGAATATTCCAATACAAGTTAACTTCTTTGTAAGTACAGATCTATATGTACCAACAGATGATCTGTGCATGTGAGACAACCCATGGAGCTCATCTCAAAACAGGTTGAGAAATTTTCCATCTCACACCTCTGCTCTTCCCTCAAAGACATCAAGCTTTTGTACAGGTGTTCAGCACATTTTCAACAGCTTCTAAAGACGGCCACCAATGATTTTACTTTTATTCTGGTAACTGGATCACAACAATATTACCATGTCAATTAATCAACTGGCTAACAGTGACAGATGCAAGAAATGCAACTATAAACTGATTCTATAGTAGGACGTTTTACTTAAAAAATAACCATTTAATGGACAAAAAGTGCATCTCATCTTCATTAGTTTCAAATTTACTCATTTTTGCTTTAGTAGAAAAAGTAATTTTACTTTCAGCTGCAAAAAAATTTGCAGGAGGATACAGCAGTATCTATGACCCAGGCTAATTAAAAAATGCAAACACTATTTTTTTTCTACAAATAATGTATAATACATCCTTCTTAGCATTGGAGGTCATCCCATCACACCATAATGCTCCAGCCCACATATTCTTAATGTCTCCTCTCTCTCTCAACAGGGGATACATTAAAAATGCTTCAGCACAAAACAATCTCTGCCCTCTAAAGATTATCATCTTATGAAGTACCTGGTCCATCCTTTTAAAACTAAATGGCAGGTATTTCTTTAAAAAGCCTATAGAGGAGGGGAAAATAAGTCAGCTATCCCCCCAAGAAGAAGAAAAAAAGTGCCCACCTCCTGTGTAGTTGTATCCCTCAGCATTTTGCTAGTGACTCCCTGGCCAAAGTCATAATTCAATTAAATATAAAGCACATTAAAAACCATTACATTCCATCTAGACATAAAAACTCCATATGTTTACTGGAAGGGCAGTCACCTGCTGGTACAGATGCCCAGAGAGGTTCTAGAGACTCCATCCTTGGGGATATTTACATTCCAGGCAGATAGACTTCTGACTGACACTGCTTGCACAGGCAGGTTAGACTAGATAATCTTAAAAGGTTCCTCCCAAGCTTGATGCTTCTACAATTAATTCTTTGATAATACAAAGAAAACCACAAATTAAAACACAGTGTATTAAAATGTTTTACTTCTGACTGACCAAAACCAAGGCTGAACAAATATTTTGCTAAAAAAAACCCACAAAGCTGCCATCTCCCCACTCCCTTGGAGATATTTGAAAAGGAGCTCTCAGTTTCAGTGACCAGGCATTTTCACTCTCAGTAAGAATCAAGTCATTCTTTTCTACTATTTCTGCATATTTGCAACAGAATTAGTAAGAGGGATGATTGGAAGTTAACATAAGATGTTTCAGTCAGTTATAGTGGTTGTCTTCTCTTGTGCACTCCTCAACAGGCCAAAGAGGGAGATGGGATCTGTGCCCCTCTGTTACAGTCAAAATACACAGGCACAGCCATGAACTCCTCAGAAACACACAAATTTCCCATCTGGACCACCACAAAACCAGTCAGATGTCTCATACGGGGGCCTCCTGTGGGCTTTAACTCCTCAACACCCAGGCCCAACTCTCCATGACAAAGCGCCTCACCTTCCAAGCCAGCCAGGTAGGGACACAGGCTAAGAAAATCCTGCTCATCTTAAGCCAAAGGAGCGTCTCAAAAGGCCTGTCAGCAGTCAGTGCTCTGTCTGGGCAGTGCCACCCAGCAAGGGCTGTGGCAGAGCAGCCTGAAGGCGCTGAGGGCGTGTGAGGGCTGGGAGCAGCGCCCAGGCCACGGGCACAGGCCCGGAGCCCCAGCGTGCCCGGGAGGCTCTGCCAGCTCCACGACAGCTCTCCGAGCCGTCCGGCCACAACCAGGGACTCCACTCCAGGCTCTAACACTCAGCCTTCAAACTGAGGTACACCTCTTGGTTCAGTGTTAATTGAAGGAGATTCATCAATACTTCAGAGTTACTCCTTTTCACTGGAAGGCATGAGACCCATACACCGCACAGCTGAACCTTCACACACAGCACTCAAGTATTAAATGCAGACAAACATAGAAAGTGTTATACATTGCACAATATAGGACTGCAAAAACTCTCCTACAGCATTAGTGACACCTTTGTCTCTGGATCAACACAACCCAAGTGACAGAATTCACAGATGTCTCCTCCAGAGGCTATTGCACAAGCCAATAGATTTTACACATCACTCATCATATGAAAATTTGAACAGAACCGCTAAAGAAGAAATTAGGGGATGACACCAACAGAGCAAACCAAATAAAATCCTTAAAGAAAAAAAAACAAGCAATATTCCCAATGCTGCATGCATCAAAACTAACAAAAAAAAGTTGATAAATATTTTGCGGTCTACTTTGTGTCTGAAGATCTGACAAAAACAGCAGCTGCTTTCAGTTTTAAAAATGTATCTATAATGTAAATCAAGTAGCTTACATAAATACATGGCATCAAATCTTAGCACATAACTTCAAACTTCCAATGATGAAAAAATTCTGTAAGACATTTTTGAAAATCAGTTCTTTTATTTACCAAAAGGCTTTTGAAAATCCTTTTAAGTGGTCCATACACTTTTCTGAAGCTATAAATCTTAGTACTGTCAGGAACACTATTTCTCTCAAGTGCTGAATATTACAGTAGGTATTTGTAATGTTTGAGAATTGTTACTATATAATCTTTTATCCATTAACTACCAAACAATAATCCAGGTAGAGCAACCATAGAAAGCCTGTAAAGTATGCTTTTAGAAGTCCAGACACTGTCATTGGATACACAGGGATGAAACAAAACAAACACACATTAAAAATGTAACTGCAATTAGATGAAATACATTCTGTACAAAAACTGGAATTAGGAGAGAAGAAGGAGATAGGAGAGAACTACAGATATTTTTATTTATGTTTTCATTTTTGTTACACAACACATCTTCAAGATACACAAATGGTTTAGATATGTTTGATTTTGTAGCCACCTCAATTCTTTAAGGCTGTAGCTCATCTTTTAACAATCATCTTGTGAAAGTAAAATGAAAAAACCCCTTTGTTTACTGATCACTCCTGTCTGAAAGGGCTCCTAAAGATGTTACCTTTTAACAGACCTGATGTTATATTAGTCCTTTGTTACCTACTGAAGGCATAGTTTCCAGTAAATCTTTGATATATTTTTCGTATTTAATACCAAGATAAAACATGAGAATACCACAAAGATTTATAGTTTAAAAATCATAGCAGTTCTGAATATCACTTCATTGATTTTTCTCATCTTTCCACATTTCAACTTACCTCAGATCCTGAGGAAATCTGATTCTGGCCTGGCTGATTCTGAAGGGAACCAGCACTTCTCTCCGTCAGAGAATCCGCTGCATTGTCATCCTGTTCAACCATTTCCATGGTCATCAGTCTAAAAGTAAGTACATACACATTTAAATAATTCAGTACAGGGAGGTATATCCATCAGGCAGCTAGGGAAAGTAACTCCAAACTATTTTATATTTGGAGCAGACAGAAAATAAATATGTTTCTGTCAAAATGAAATCTTTTCTTCATTCCTCTGTACTAAAATATTCAGTCATATAGCCAGGAATTCTCAAAGAAGTATTTTGGAAAGCTGTAGGGAAAGGCAGCTCTGGATATAGTTCTCAGGGGAGGGACAAGCAGAGTGCCAGGGTCCCATGCAATGCTGCCCACAGAAGGTCCCTTCAGCCTCATGGGCTGCTACAGCCCTCTTGAACTTCCAAGATGCCTACTCCCTGCTGGCATCTACACTTGAATTGTCTGTAAACTACTCATGGCTCAAGAGCCACAACAATTCTTCTCACTTTACAGGTTTAAAGTAGGATAGATTGCATTGAAAACTAAGAACTTGCTGATCCTCAATGTAAACTAAGTTTAAACTTCATAGCGAAAATTTCCAAATCTGCTACATATCTGCTATATAAAAATGCAATTACCTGACAGCTCCTTTTCGATATTTCTTGGCACACTTAGTCATAACGGAAGGTGTGAGATTTAAAACAAGAGCTTGGACCTCTTCGGCTCCCTTTCTCTCCTACCAAACCCTGCACTGAAGGTGCAACATTGAACAGGTGATGTCAAACATTGCCATGGCAACAGGTCAGTTTACAAACAGAACAGAGACAGGACAGGGTCAGGCAGAGGCAGGCAGGACGCCCTGCAGGCACGCTCCCACCTACACCCTACTTACACAACCAATTGACAGCCTCAAAAGGAAGACATTATTAGTTGTGAGATTTAAGAGGTAGCAAATCTCAGTTTCCCAGGTTCAGGTTCTGTAACTAGGGGGTGACAAGCCTGAGGCCGAAGTTCAATTATTTCAACTGGCTGATAATTACTTCGGTTTCTTCTCAGGACTTGCACTGAGAGATGCAAGAGGCAGGCAAGCACTGCTACCCACCTCACTCTGAGGCTCTGGAATTTAGCCCCTGTTGTAAATTAACTAGATTAAAGAAATTAAATGCAACCAAACTCCTTTTGTGGACTATTTTACAGAACATTCCACAATCTTTGAAGAGAACAATTTTTATTAGTTTTTTAAAAATCAAATGTTTGCCCAAAATAAAGGCATGAAAATATGAAAACATACCCAGTCAAATGATGCAGAGAATCATATTTCTAGCTCATATGCCTCAAATGGTACTCTAGTGACCAGACTTAAGAGTACTATAGCTATTAGTAACAAAGCTGCAAAACAATTCACCATTTTATGGGTTAACATGAGTATTTCTGCTCAGAGAAGTTACATACCCTATGCCAGTATCAATTCAGATTAGAATCATACGGAGCTATTTTACACCTAAAATCTTTCTACATTTTTCTCTTGCAAGTTACCACTAATTACCTTTTTGTTTAGATATAATCTAATGAAGTATCTATTGAAATCCACTAAAGTCTAACAGCTCTGGGGAAAATGTTTTTACCAAGCTTTTCATCATAATTTTCTATAAGATCTTACCTAATAAAACTATGTAGGTTTTATATATGTGCAATATAATAGCAATAATAAAGTAGGGAAAAGAAAGTCTCCATTACAAAAGGTCTGTGGGGTTCTAGTAAGAATAAGCTTCCGAACAGCTCACACACCAAGGAAGAACAAATAATGCCTAGGTACTGGCAACAAATTCATCCTAATCTCTTCCTAAAGATGGGAATATAGTCAGAATTAATTCACTTATGATGGCCCAGAAGTATTTTTGTATCCAGAGCCATCTGTCACAGAAATTAAAAAAAAAACCCACCCAAAAACAAATAACAAAAAAACAAGTACTTTTATTCCCACTGAATGCATTTCATAGAATTTTTACCCAGAAAGCGACATTTTTCATCTTGGAAAAAATTTAGTTCCTGATTTTTAGCTTAATTTCTCACTGATTGTAGAACAGTATAAAAATGTATTTATTTCTACTATTTTATCAGAATTTTTATCCCCAAGACTTTTCATCTGCAGTGCTGCATTAACTAAGTCAGCAAAAAGCTACAAAAACAACATCAGTGCAGCAGCACATCTAACAAAGTTATTCCTCATATTTTGGGAAACGCAGTACAGAGAAAGGGGTACTTTTTGATTATTTGTCTTTAATTAGAAAAACAATTAGCAAGAACTATACATGTCAGTGGAGTGACAAACATAATTAAGATTTATGACATACATGGAAAACTCCAGAATTTATATACATTTTCCATCTATAATTGTGTATACTCTGACTTGCAATACACATGATTGCTTAATTGAAAACTTTAGCAGGGTGGAGTAAAATCTGAAAATTTGACTGCTGTAAAATGCAATCACTACTCTGAAACATAGCAAAATGCTTTTCCTAGATAAGCTCAAACCTGTTTCTTTTTGACAACCTCTGTGACCAAACAGTGACTTGACTTAAAACAACATCCAAATATAAAGATCCAATCATAGCCTTAAAAGAAACCAAACAATAAAAACACAAACAAACAAACCCCAAAACCAATGAAGCACATGAGTAATTTTAAAAGATACATGAGCTATGTTGGCTCGTCGTGAGAACGATGATTTAAGACAAACTAGCACATTAGTATCACGATTCAGACATGATACAAGACAGGAATCTTTGGCAGACACAGCCATGGGATCGCTGCCCTGGCAGCAGCAGGTCAGCTGCAGTCATTTGAGCCCACAGGGCCAGCGGTGGCACAGTCACACCGAGCTGTGCCAGTTCATGTGTGCTTGCACACAGCTCAAGACCAGGCCAAGGAACTCCTGCATTTCAGATTAGCTTGTCATTCTCTTCAGAGCACTCTGATAACCTGAACTGTACAGGGGTTTTATTTCCTGTACTACATATCATGTCAACATGAATACATCAAACTTTTTAATAAATACACAGAAAAAATACAGAGCAATACTATAATTATACTGTTTCTAAAACGTCAGTAATACAGACTGTGGCATGAAACTGTTACTAATCCAATTCAGAAAACAGTTTCCACACATATCACACTCAATCAATCTTCACTGCAAGCAGATGTTAACATATTCATTGCTATTAAGCTTCCAAGAAAGAAAAACAGAATTTTTTGCCACGCCTTTAAAATCCTTTATAAAAGTCTATCAGTAGCAGTACACATCACACTTAAAAGTTTACATAACCTTCCTTCTCTTTATTTTTAAAGGAAAACTAAGCAAATAGTTCAAAGTAAGCAGTCTTGGGTCCTGTTGAACATTATATTGTTTTTCTTCATTGTATGACTAATTATATATAAGTTTTAGTCTTATACTCACTAATAATACATCTTTTTTTTTACATCTTTAATCTTAGTTACTTACAAAGACTGAACAATAATTTAAAATACTAGTCTGGATTTTTAAATTCATAATTAAGTTATACCTCTGCACACACATAAGAAGGGGACAAAAATTATTTTCCTTAATGAAGCAAAGATGTTTGCTTCTTCCTACAACATTGCAGAGAGATCTTCAGGATCTGGCAGGAGGTTTGTTACCAAACCAGCATAAGCACATGTTTACTTTAGTCCCTGAGACTAATGGACAGCAGGGCAGTGATCAGTAGCAGATAAACACTGATTAAGATGATGCATCCAGTGCACATCAAAAGCTTCTTCAACTGCGATCAGATGAACCACCCCTGACAGGAGAAATCTGACAGATGGGATCAGAAAACAGAAAATTTTCCTAGAAAATTTTAAGCTATTTACAGCTAAAGGTATGAATTCTTTATATTTTTGCCCATAGGTAAGAGATACAGGATAGCATCCCTAGCAAGACATGTTCTTTTGCAATAAAGAGCACAAAAAATCCTTTCACTCCTCCTTGTACTGCTGTTTGTTTTACATCACTGCATATCAACAGAATATTTAAGGTCTATTGGTGAAATTATACTACAAAAGCACATTGCTACAGTATTTTGCATAACTGGAATTGTGTGACTGTCTAAATAAATACCCACAGACATTTTTAAAAACAACTTTTTTATTTCAACCATCCTTTATACATTAGGAACTGTTTACAAATGTGGTTTGATACATAGGAAATCAATTGTAAGGGGCTAAACATGTATGTTTCAGCCCTTGCTCCAAATCTCTTTGAAGGCCTTTATTCACAGGGGAGTTACTAGAAATCAATAATGTGAGTGTACCAACACCTGTTTTGCATTTATTGATGACCCCACAGTTAGTGTGGAAACTCTCAGAATACACTCATTTCAGAAGAGCATTGTGCTTTCTATCAACTCTGTAATAACTGCTTTACCATGCTGGTAGCATGAAGGACACCAGCTGATAAGGTGATCACAGAATTCAGTCAAGTAAAACGTGCAGCAGCACAACTGCACTTTCTGCAAACTGTTGAGTCTGAAAGTTTTCAGTACCACCAGAAGCTTCATCATTAAGGTTCTTGTGTCTTTATTTCCCTATTTTCTTCCCCAAAATCTTAAAGCCCCAACGTGCCATTACTCTGAGCACAGGCAATGCTACCTGGCCGCTCGGCGCCTGCCGCCTCAACCACGCTGCCAATGCAGCGCAGAGCCGGCAGTGAGCGGACACGCGGCCGCCTTCAGAGGGGCCCGCCAGAGCATCAGTCAAGCAAGCATCAGTCCCTGGAATCACTTAACACGCGGCTGGCGCTCAGCACCAAGAATGATGCTATCACAGCAGTGGGCGATGCAGATACAAGTTTCAGGCAAGACTTCGGACTCACGAAGCCCGCTGCGATCCCTCCCCACTTGTTCTGACCCAGCTCTGAACGCTCCACGGGCAAGGCGATAACCGGGAGTAACGGACTAAGGCACAAACGCCACCGGGCACCGCCGCTCCCCTCGGCCGGGGCAGCCCCGCGCACACCCCGCACGGGCCGGCCGGGGCGCTCTGCCCGCAGCGGGCAGGCGCTGCCCCGCTCCGAGCCGCAACGCCGGGCGAGCCGAGCCGGCGTCCCGAGCAAACGCTGGAGGCACCGCCTGCCGGAGCCCGGCGAGCGCCGTGGCTGCCGGGCGGTACCGGAGCCGGCTCTCCGCGCAGCCCTTCCGTAATTCGCGGGACGCGCAGCCGCCTCGGGGCAGCCCCACAGCGCCGTGCGGGCTCTGCGCCGCCGGCCCTGAGCGCAGCGCGCCCCCGGCTGCCGGCGGGGACGAGCCCCCGCCGCCTCCCGCGCGCTCCCGCGGCGGGGCTGAGCCAGGCGCGGCACAGCGCCCCCCGCCTGCCCTGCCCGTCCCGTCCTCGCCCGCCGCGCCGCCCGCTGCCCTCCGCGCTGCCCCGCTCCCGGCCCGCAGGGGGTCGGGCTGCGCGCACACGTGTCCCCGCCCCCTCCCGCACTCACCCGCCGCCCTGTACGTGCTGCCCCCGTCACAGGGGGTGGGGGGGATCGGGCCGGGCGGAGCCGCACGTCGGCCTCACGTCAGCGCTGATGCAGCCGCGCCGCCGCGGGGGCGCCGAGGAAATGGCGTCTGTGGGGCCTCCC
>QUSF01000003.1:11552649-11576442 GCA_003676055.1 Chloebia gouldiae
CGTGCGATAGCGGGGCGGTGCCCGCTGCTCCCCGCGCCGGCCGGGCCCCGCCGATAAGGGCGGTTGGCCGGGCTCCATCGCAGGGTCCGGCCCCGGCCGTCCCCGCGCTGGCCTAGGGAAGGGAGGCGGCACAACCCCCGGCTGTCCCCTGGGCGGTGCCGGAGCCCTGACGGACACGGAAACCTGCCCAGCGGCCTCCCCGCCGAGATGCTCCCCGCAGGTTGTTTTGTAATTCGGTTTAGTAAAAGCACGTTCCTTACATCAGTCATTCATAGTATGACATAGTTATTTTACATTTATTTGGCCAAGTAAATCAGAAATTGCCAAGAGGCAACAAGCGGGAGCGACGTGCGTGTTTCCCCGCTCGCTGCCACGGGATTACGCCCAAATACCCCGAGTCATGTTGGGTTCGTGCTGTAGGTGCGAGCACGTCCTTTGCCGGAAGCGCAGGGCCCGTCGGCTCAGGGTTAATAATGTTAAAATGCAATAAATGCTTAAGCCATAAACTTTGTTACTATGGGTGTTTGAACATCATATGTTTACTGCTGATCAGTATTTTACAAAGTAGTGTTACAAGGGATCATACTGCAGTTAATTTTAAATTGGATGTGTATACATCTCTGCAGATATATTCTGAAGTTATGTAATGCATTTACCCATTTTTATGGTTTAGGTTATTTTTTTTTTACTGTAAGAATATACTCAGTGTACTAAATAAACATGAAAAAGCTAAGTTAATTTCACATAACTCATTATGATTAAAGAATTGGAGGATGTGTGTGTCAGGATTGGTGATAGGTCCACACAGGTCAAACACTCAGTCTTATTCATGGCATGGAGAGAACCTGCGTATTGATTTCCTGTGTTTAAAAAAAAAAACCAAATAATTCTTATCTCTGACTTCACAGAAGAGATGACTCATACTTATTTGCAAAGGTTTTGCCTTTAAGCATTTAGTTCTTTAATCTCCTTCACAGGAGTTACTTAAGACAGCTATCAGAATCACAATCTAGTGGAAGAAATACAGAATCTTCAATTACCACTATTGCTTGTACAAGTTTTCAGTATTCATCCTACATTTCTTTTGCTGAAATATTGAACACCCCCTTCCTGTTTTGAATTCTGTTTCCCTCCCTTTGTTTGTTGCATATATATTATATGTCTGTTCTGGGTTTTTAAAGAGGAGTTTCTCTTCCCACAATTCTGCTTTAAGATCTAACCCATTACGTACACTATTGTTATGCTCATTCATTAAAAGATGTTTTCTCTTATCAATTAATAATATTTGTTAGAATAGTAAGATAATCAAATGACCAGACAAGTGTTAAACTACTGAGAATTCCTCTGCTGAAACCTGTGGAAGAAATTCCAGTTTTGCCTTGTGTACTCAAAAAGCCAAAAATGGCTCTTAGGATATTAGAAGCACCTCAAAAATATTTTTGAAGGTAGAAGTCTTATGACAAACAGGAAGAAATTTCAAATGAGAGTGTTAAATAATGGAAACCACTGGATTGAGTTACCTGTAAACAAAATGAGAATTTCCTTGAACTCTTAGGGCCTGGATTTGGACAAGCAGTTATTTTTTATTAGTTTTCAAGTAAGCCACAAACACTTTGAAATTATTAACTAAGAATTTATTACTATTTATACCACTTCTCTAATAATTGTGTCAGAGGTGGAAGTGAACTGCCAGAGGGCCTTAGACCTTGGTGATACAAGGATGACTAACCAGATTTGGCTCTTGATGCAGCTCGCCAAAGTTGTCGGGCTGGAAGAGGAAGAGAATGAAAAGGGACTTGTGTTGTGTTCCTACCACAGCAGGGCTGGGGTACCGTGTTTGTTACCTGAGGCCAGACCCACCTGTGCCACAAAAGTGCTCACTTTGACTAAAACCAGTTCTCTTTAAATTGGGATCAATGCCTGATGTGAACCCTTTTCATTTCAAATGCTGAGACCAAAAGCAATCCATTAGAGGGCCAAACAAGTCAGGATTTGTTGTGATTTTCATCATTTATGTAAGAACATAAACTTGAAATCTAGGCTCTTTCCTGCTATCAGAATGACTGCCTGAGTAATCTTTTCTCTCTATCTCGAAATGTCCTTTGCTTATTTTCTTTTTTTTTAAACTTCAGTGGGCAGAGCCAGGAAGTTTCTTTCAACCTGGATCAATTCTTAAGTCTGATCCACTGCACTATCACACAGAGAGAAGTACTACCTTAATCAGGGAGGGTTATAGATGAACAGGGGGTTGTAGCAACTTCTTTTAGAACCAAAAAGGAACATGGTGCTCTTTGCAGAGAACACATATATTTCACCAATGCACATTACATCAGTAGGAGTGCTATCTGTGTAATTTTCAGACAGCTGATTCTACAGATGGATCTCACAGTTATCTTTTAAATAGATTTTTAAAGGGGATTGAAAGAATTTTGTGCATTTCAGTTCTAATCTTATGAAATGCCTGTTTAGTTTTTTTTTTTTTTGTTAAAAAGTTCATGGATTATTTTGGCATAAACAATGACAGCAAAATGGGTATGCTACCTAGCTTAGCTGTCAATTTCTCTTTAATTAGAATCCAGACATCTGAAGATAATAGAGGTAAAACTGACAGAAAAAAAAATAGACTGGTATCCTATTTGAAACAATACTGATACTTACTGATTAATAATTTCACCACAAGTCTTCTCATGGACCACTCCAGCTTCAGCTGATCGTTGAATAACCCTACCTCCACTCTTTCAGTGCCTGCAAGGAAATAGAGGGACAAGTGCAGAACTTGCAGAGTGGTCACAGAAAAGTGCAGTAAACACACAGCCACTGTTTTCACAATTTATTTTGTGAATGTGATGGAAGTCAGAAGTAGCCAATATCTGCATGCTGCAACAGAATCCTGATCAGTCTGAAAGAGAGAACAGATCAGGCAAGAAGTACACTTTAATGAGTATAAAATACAAGATTAATAATTTATTTTACCTATTCTTTTCTCTTCTAAACTCCTAGCAACACAAGAAAAATATGGACTTCCATTAGCTAACAAATAGAAAGAAATGGCACACCCTTAGAAAGGCAAACATTGAACAATATTGTAAAAGGTAAAAAGATTTGTAAATATTTTTGAATGTATATAGTTTTTTTTTAAGTTACACATCTGTAGAATTATAAATATTTTGTAATATCTCCTTCCCATGTCAAGTTGGTAATAAAACTGAGTAGTACGTATAGTACAAGAGCAAATTGATGACCCTTTTATTGTTATTATTTGCTCCTACCATCACTGGAACCTCTGAAAATCAATACTGCCTACATTAGTGCTGTGCTAAGGCGCTGCCTTGGCTTTTGTGGGTTGCATAAGCCAGAAGCACAGGAAGGAACAGCCTTGAGGAGTCCCAGGTCTGGCTTAGTGAGAAGCCTGGCCTAACAGCTGTGAGGCTTTGCAGTACCTCAGCTAGATCTAGTTTGCCTTGTGCCATATAAACAGTAAGCTTTCTTTATTTGGAAGGGTTGGACATTGTTATTGGTGAAGGAGATATCAAATACTATTCCAGGTCCATTTTTTAAATTATTGTTACTTTGATTTCCTTGGGTTTGTAATGATTTTATTTTGGATAATAAGTTGCAGTAATGTGATAATATTTTACACTCCAAAGATGAAATACAACATTTTAACATGGTTTGTGTTTGGTTTTTTGGTTTTTTTTGCATATTTTTTACTTTTTTAGGATTTGTAATAAGAAATTGAAATTTATAAATACAGAACAGGTATCCCAAGTCATATGCTACTGTCTGGTATGTCCTGCAGTTTGAAAGGAGATGCTTACTGATGCACCACAACACAAGTGGCTGAAATGATTTGTGAATGTGTACTTAGATATCTGGTATGGTGTTTGTAAGTCAGGAGGAGAACTGACAGGATTCAGACTGTTTCCCAATCTACCAGTCCTAGGTCAAGTCTCCAGCACTGTTGTCTCCCTACAGGTTGGAGCCAGAACAAACAAAACAAGGGAGAAACTTATAGTTCAGCAAATAACTTGACATTGTATAAATTGCTGCATACTCATTTGTTGCATATTCATTTCATGAGAGAAATTATTATAAAGGGAAAATAATATTCTTACTAGGCAACAATGTAAGGCATCTGAAATGTTTAAAGGATTAACTGGTGACTTCAAGATATATGCATAATGATATTTTTGTTGCAGCAGAAAAAAGAATGCTAACTTAGATCTACTACATGAAAATTTTGTTTCCTGTGCTGAACAATAAATTTTACTTATATAACACCTTCCTCATAACATGTATATAACATGTACTTCACAGTATTCATAACCATTTAAAATTTATTGCCCTTTGTAGAGATCTTTGAACTTTTCAGGTGAAAAGTGCCAGATTTGTATAAAGCATTATTTTGCATTTATAGCATGAATATTAAATTTCCCAATAACTGTTTGATTTGTATTTAAAATTTAAATACATAAAACTGTACTGTTAAAAGTTTTATAACTAGGCTGTGTTAAAAGAAGCACACAGAAGAGTTTGTTGTTTGTTGTTGAATGTGAGTACACTGTGCCACAGGAATATGGATATCCCAAACAGTTGGCATACACTTGTGCCTTGAAAAAGATGTACCCTGTAAGGCAGAGTAAGCCAGTGCAGAAATGTGGCCAGCACTAACAGGACATTGAGGAACTACCTCACACAAATGTGAGTGACATCAAACATTCAGATTATGCAGTAAAAGCCAAATATATACAAAGAGTTCATATTTATTAAAAATATTAAGTGAAAAAATATATATTAAAAAAAGAATTTGCATTTGGTTAACACAATGGCTGTAGACTAGATTTTCTAGCAACTGTAGGTTATTTTTGATGGGGAGCAGGTTGTTTTGTTGGTGGTAAATATTTGTAAATGACAGTGAAGAGCAAGAATGCAGAATATAAAATGAAAAGCAAAAGCTGCTGAATAAATGAAGCAACATAAAGGTGTCTGGGAGCTGTAAAGGGAAGGAAGAGGTACAAGTGAAAAATAACTACATGGAAGAGTATAAGAGAAGATTGTCAGGCTATTTGCAATGTATTTATATGAGAGAGCTTCTGTATTTCTTTCATGTCAAGAATTGCTAGTTCTTAATCTACCAGTGATACAGATAAATGCCTAAAGAACATATTTCTCTGAAAAGGATGTATTTTCATCAAATGCTAGCTCAACTAATTTATCTCTTTGATGATGCTATTTTGCCAGCTGGCTTAGTTATGAGCTGATTTTTGTCATTCTATTTGTCTAGTACTTTTGCACATTACAGGAGGTTCCCATCTCCATTAAGTATGAAATATACATTTTACTGGATCATTTGAGAGACAAATATATATCCTTTTATAAAATAATTTCTCAAGAAAGCCCAAGGAAATGGAATGATGCCTAGTTTAATTTGCAAAATGACATGTTAGAAACGGACACTAGACATGTCCCATTTATCATATTTTAGAAGAGACAGATACTATTTGCTCTTTTTCCTTTGTGTTTTGTTTGTTTTTGGTTTTGGTTGTTTTTTTTTTTTTCCCTGGAAACTACAGCTCTGCAAATTCAGCTTTGTCTTAGCATTAGGTTATGTTGCCTAAGAGTCATTACTAGGGGTTCTGCAGTCACCAAGTTCAGGTGTTTTTCTTCCATCTGTGTGTATATTTATATGTACTGCATACATAGATGCCATAGAGCTGTATGCTACCATTTTTAGTATAGTGGTAGAACCACTCAATATTTACATGACTGTTTTCTCCAAAACATTGTGCCTAGCAAACAAAAAGAAGTGGCTGCCTTCCTCTCACAGTATTTGCTCATAAAATCATAGGATTGTAAAATCATAAGATTATAGGAGGTTGGAAAAGACCTCCAAGGTCATGGAGTCCAACCTGTGGCTGAACAGCACTTTGTCAAATAAACCATAGCACTTAGTGCCACATCCAGTTGTTTCTTGAACATCTCCCAGGATGGTGACTGCATCACCTCCAATGGCTGACAGCCCTTTGAGTGAAGAGATTCTTCCAACCTGAACATCTCACAGCTTGAGGCCTCTTCCTTTCATCCTGTCTGGTTGCCTGGGAGAAGAGGTTGACCCCCACCTGGCTACAATCTCCTTTCAAGGAGCTGTAGAGAGAAATAAGGTCTCCTCTGAGACTCCTCAAGGCTAAACACCCCAGCTGCCCCAGCTGCACTCTCATATGACTTATTTTCTGTACACTTCACCAGCTTCCTTCCTCTTCTCCAGACATGCTCCAGCACCTCAATGTCTTTGTTGAAGTGGCAGGCCCAGAACTGGACACAGCACTGGAGGTATTGAGCAATGTCTTTTCACTGTGTTGCTGCATCTCCATGAAAGGATTATTTCGCTATAATTTTTAAAAATTATTGTACAGCAATGCACATGATCTGTAGGCCTTTTATAAAAAGGCACTGCTAAAAAGGGACTTGAACCACTTTCTGAAGATAATTGCATAATTTCTGAATCAAAAGGGGAGACATTTAGGATATTGTTTGGTTCATTGCCAGTACTATAAACAAATATATTCCTGGCTCATGACCTGGTAGATGTAACAGAACTTCCTTGGAACTTCCCTTCCCCTGTGTGCAGCATCTTCTCATGGCTCTCTCTCTCTCATTTCCACCAGCAGGGGTAAGTGATGATGTTTGAACAGTTCCATGTCCTCAGCTGTGGCACCACAGTTCCCTAACTAGCTTTGGGATTTTATGTCTATAAGCTAAAGCATGAGAACTACAAACTAGCTTATTTACTAGAGTAAATTTCAGGGGTAGTTTCATATTCAAATTAAACCTGAAAGCAAAATCCCAGTAATTAACACAAACCCAGCCATATGATGTCTCACCCAGGACTCCTTTATTTTTAACAATTCAGAAAATAAAGCCACCTAATGGCTTCTTTTAGAAGCTTTTTGCATTCTTTTCCCAAATGCTTAGATAAGCAATATGATGAATAGGAACACCGAAACCTCTTTCATGCCAGGTTGCTTGTTTGTTGGTAAATTGTTATATCTGGTTCACCCAGCCCATAGCAAGTACCTGAGCCGTTGGCATCTGATGCACTTACTGAACAGAAAGGATTTACAACCTTGTAACTGAACACACAAAGCTCCAAAATATTTTACTCTTTTGATACCTCATATATAAAGCTGTTTAATATCTCAAAATTCCTTTAAATAGAATCACTTAGGCTCAGTTAGTGCATCATAGAGTCTTGGCAGCACATTGATCTCTATATACAAGTTCTAAATACATGATTTTGCTTGTCAATAATGCTGCAGAATATTTTTTAGCAATTTTTTGGGGAAAAAAAGGAAAGAATAACTAGATTTGCTCAGACAGATAACTTCTTAACGACAATGACATGAAAATAAATTGGTGCCCCTTTTTAATAATAGATGGAAAAAAACATTTGCAAATTTATTTCCAAGCAGTCTTGGGGAAGGACAGAATAAATCTGGGAGTTGAACTAAACACTTGATGGCCAACTAATAAATGTTGTTTGAGAGAGTTCAAGTTTTGGTAGTTTCCTATTTCTTGGACAAAAAGGGGTGGGTTTTGTTAGTTTTGTTGCAGGTTGTGCAAGCTGAAACACCTGAACTGCTATTTTTTAATCTATTCAGTACTGACATCTTGTGGCCAGGAGTGCAGTGAGCATCTGCTTCTTAATGAAAATTAAAGGGGTTAAAGCAGATTAAATAATCACTCATTTTAAATTCTTCATAAACATAAAAAAAATTACAAAAATAATACTTAATTACTGCATATTTTTATAATCACAAAAGATTTGTTCAGTTTATAAATATATTTTGCACATTACCATATGAAAGACAAATACCCACAATAAAAGTCTAGCTGAAAATAGCTATAATGAAACAAAGGTCCATTCTTACTTTAATTTCTCTTGTTTTTAGAAGCTAAATATTATTTAATTTTTTTTTGTATTATTATCTGCATCCATAATGCAGACTATCTCATTTAGTAAATTGAACATAACATGAATAAAACATAAATAATCCAGTCAATATTCTCATTTTGTACATGAAAAAGGCTAATGAATATATTACTCTAAAAATAGGATTTTAAATCAAAGAAAAGAAGAGCAGATAGCATCATGGAAGGCATTTGCAGATGACAGGGTGATGGTGGGGAATGTGGATACTCAGTATCAGTTCAGACTGCAGTCTAAACCAGCTTTTAAATAAAGCATTAGGTGATCTAGTGGCACGTTTAATACAGTGTTTGTATTACGTCTGGGCTGTGGGATCCCTAGTTCTGTACCAGAATAATACAGTGTTAGATGTAACATCAACATAAACAAAATAGACAGCTCCTTCCAAAAGAATTAATTACATAAGAGTAAAGAAAATAACGCAAATAGAGAAACAGAAGTATCAGATAAGAGAAAACTGCATATAAACAACGGGGGAATTTAGGAAATACTCCAGTACTGGTTAAGACAGTGAGCAGATTTGGTAGCAGATGTAATCAAAGAAACATAAATTTGTGTACGTGGCAAAGCTTTAAGGTGGTATGTACATGTAGTAGAAAATAACCTGTGTCACTCACAACTGTAATCAACAATCTATAAAGAACCAGCAAGAATTTACTGGGAAGAACTTGACTTCTCCATAGGACTATCCTGCAAAAACGCCCAGGAATTCCATCTGTTCCCCATCTGTGTCTTCTCTATCTACAACTGCTGAAAGACAACACTAAGCCTAAGTCAAACAGGATTTAAAGTAGGTCCGCGCATCTGCTGTCAACATGAAATGCATCAAGACATGACTGAGGTAGATGAGGACACCATTAATGGGTCACGCTTTGCCAAATAGCAACTTTCATTGCTGGCTGTTTTGGGCACATCTGCACAGCAGGTAAATTCAGACCATCAACATCTGGGCCTCAGCAGGTAGGAGCAGCCCCACCACAGAGCTAGCACTGAACTGAACTCACTGATTCATAAATCACATATCCACTCACATAAAGCATTGGTGCATACACACAAGTTTTAGTCTTTCTCTTGGCAGATACATTACAATTATTTCTTAATAGACTGTATGAGAACCTTTGTTCCTTTGGAAGTGCAGGCAGCACTGTGGGAGTGGCTAGATGAGTTTATTAACACACACAGTAATGCTCTCTGCTTGCTCACCTCAGACTCCTGCAATACCCCATTCTGTGAAACACCTCGTCTGTGTTTTCAGGTGGTGATTCTCTGGACACCACTGACAAACTTGAGGAAAAGGGTATCTAGATTTTAAAATTTTGTGATTTAAGTAGGAATTATTTCCTAAATACATTTAAATCAAAGAACAATTTTAAAATACCTTACATAAAAGCAGTAATGTTCATGTTCTTCCTCTGAATTGTGACTCCCTAATTATGCTTCCTCAACTGCAGCCTTGCAGAACAGTGCAGAATAGTTGAGGATTTGGTACCTAATTAAAGTCTGTGCTTACTGTGAATGTTCTTACTTTCAGAAAATTGCTACATGATTCTTCCATGCTGAACAACCCAAATTATTAGTTTTGAAAATACCTCTGTTTCCAGTTTATAACTTAACTCAGGACTAAACTTCCTCATATAACAGAAATTTAGAAAATATGTACTGTGTAATGTTTGGGCAGCATATAGATAAGGAAGTTTTCCATTAACAGCTGTCTAACTTGTGATATGTGATCTTGTACAATTAATACATTCACACAGCATGTTTAAATAGCATAATTAAATTGTGCCAGCATATATTTGAACTTCTAAGCTCACAAACTTGTGGCTAAGGCTACTAAAAAAGAGCCTTCTGTCCTTTAGAAAATGAGAAAGTGCCCCAGATATTTTCTACAACACTTGTAGAAAATAGCAAGCACCCAAACGCTTAAAGTTACAACTTACCTCCCCAAAAAAATAGAAGAGCTTTAAACTCTGCGAGTTTCTGTTAAACTAGCAGAATAGAAAAATAAAGGGGTTTACGGTGAAAACAGAATAAGATGAAATGGTGTTTAAAATGTCTAGAAGGAGCTAATAAAAATAATTTTAAAAGAGAACACAAAGGAAAACATTAAGGCTTAATTATAAAGCTGCAAGCTTTATGGAAAAAATATAAAGCTTCATTTATGGAAATGAAACGGGCAAGGGCTTGATTCGAAAAGAGGGAAAGCAATTATTTTGACGTGAGTTTTGAGTAGTTTGAACAATAGAGAATTTTCAGAAATCAATGTCTGTTTTCCAGAAGACTGTTGTCTCCTATGGAGAGCTGCACTATGTGCTCTAAATTATTTCTTTTTTTTTTTGTTGGTTTTTTTTTTTAGCTTTTCCTAAAGCAGAGCTGCTGCGTTCAGCTGCGAGCGCCCTGGGGCCGGCGCGGTGCGGCTCGGTGTCCGCAGCCGCTCCACTTTGTTACTTCCACCCAACAACTCCGTCTTGCCGCTTTCCGCAGAGGCCCCCCCGGGGACGGCGGGGGCAGCCGGGGCCGAGGCACTGCCCGGGGCGCACCGGAGCAGGGTGCTGGAAGCTGGGGAAATTCCCTGCTGGGGTCCGGCGGCGGGACGGGAACACATCCACCTTCCGGGGTAACGGCGACCTCCTCACACGAAGCCCGGGACCGCCGCGCCCGTGGGAGAGGCCCGTTCCGCCCGCGTCCCCCGCGCCTCCATGTCGGGAAGGTGCGGGACGAGAACGCTCCCGCCATGGAGGCGGAGTGACGCGTGCGTGGCGGCCGCCCCGCCGCTGGAAGTGCGGCCGCCCGCGCTCGCCGTACAGTGCGGGCTGTACCAAACCCCGCTGCTCCGGCGGGGGAGGGTGCGATCGGAAAGTGACGGAGCACCGGGACCCGTCGGCCCCAGCTCGTCCTCCGGCCGGCGGAAAAAGCCCAGCGGGGAGAAGCCGGGGGCGGCGGCACCTTGGGTGAGGCGGCGGCGCGGCGGCGACAGCAGCGAGCGGGGCCGCGGGGCCGCGCCCCGACCCCGGCAGTGGCGGCGCCGGCGGAGGGGCGGGGCGCGAGCGGCTTTGGGTAATGGCAGCGCTGTGAGGACGGAGCGGGGCAGCGACCGCGGCCGAGGGCAGGAGCGAGGGACGCCGGGCGGGGGTCGCTGACTCGGGCCCCGGGCCGCCAGGTAACGCCCTCGCCCGGCCCGGCCCGGCCCGGCCCGGCCCGGCCCGGCCCGGCCCGGCCCGCCGCGCTGAGGGGAGGGAGCGCCGCGCTGAGGGGAGGCGGCGGTCCCGACCCCGCCGGCTGCGCGCGGGGGCGATCGGGCCCTGCCCCCGTCCGGCCCCGGCCCCGCCGCTGCCCCCATCGCCCGGCCCCCATCGCCCGGCGGTGCCGGGGCGGCAGCGCCCGCCCGCCGCTCCTGCCCCGGCTCCTGCCCTTGCCCCGCGGGGAGGGCGCGGTGCGGCCTCTCCGGCGGGGCCGCTCATTATCCGCTGGCTGCGCCCTCAGCCAGTTTCGCTTTTGTTTCGGTGGAAGGTGGGGAGCGGGCTTGGGGCGAGGGCGGCAGCACTGGTCACCTGTTTGACGCGAGTGCTCCTGCCCCTGTCTGCGCACCCGCCACGGGCTTGTAATACTGCTTATGGAGGTGGTTAAATAGCTTGGAAATTTGGGGCGTTCTTTGATACTGGACAGAATGCTGTGTTTATTTGTGTGAACAAATATATGCTGTATGACAGTGGTGTGTTTTAAAGAACGAGGCGATGGAAGCCGGCATCCTTTTATTATCCTACTGAGTAAATATGCTTCAATAACATCTCTTTACCTTAGGGATTATCAAACAGATATGGCTTCCCACGCCCTGAATAGTCTAAACCCTAGGGTAGATATTCTGCTCTCCTATAGTTCTTACCGTGATCAATACAAGACATCTAATAATCAAAGCTGGTGAGCTTTTGCATTGCTGACACTGGAGCACAGCATACCCCAAAAGTCCAGTGTCTTATAGTAAAAGTTATACCATACTTGTTAAAACATCATCTCTAAAACATACTTAAATTCATATTACTATGAAAGTTGTAAGAGAATGCCAAATAACAGTTATCTTAAACTATTTAATTCCTGAATACTTGGATGACCATGTGGGTGCTTTACACTTCGTTGGGTTTTAATCATCCTGAACAAAGTGTTACTGATTAATGACATTGGGATGTACTGTGGGGAGGACTTTTTCTTCATCCTTCCTTTTTCCCCTCGGTTTTGCTTCTCTTTGAAGAAAGGACTCTTTTCTCTTGGATGTACCACCTGTGTTTCCAAGACGGCAACTTCTAATATAGCAAAAGTACAGCTTCATTACCATAAGCAGTTATTATGATCCTTAATGTCTTTTGTGGACCATGATTATTTTTTCTTGGGGTCAGCTGGAAATGATGTTGTGTATTCCATAAGAGGGGTATTTGGGCTTTTTGAAGATTACCACTTCCTCCTCTCCCATCCTGGAAGTGAGCTGTTGTCTGCCTCTACTAAGGTTCATGTTTCTATGAAACATAAATCAGTGTGTTTTTCAGCTTACTTTCATTGATGGATCTTTGTTTTGTCAATTCTCACTGATTTTTCTGTGTAAACTCCTGCTGACATAAATCGATTGAATTAATAACCAAGTTACAGATATCACATTTACATCGGTTAAAGAGCTTGGTTGGTTAGTCAGGGGGATGGGTTGTATGCATGCATGTTAAAAGTTGCATCTGATTTAACTGCTTTTTTTCTTAAACTGAGAAGTGATATATCCTGTAAGAGCCAGTAGTGGTTAATCTAGTCAGCTAGTTGCTAAATAGTTTTCTAGCATGACATTTGATTCTTTCCCTTAGAGAGGTCTGCCTCTTGTTCTCAAAGTCTGTCACTAGCTTTCTACTTTCCCTTCTGACCTTGAAATTTTGGAAAGACAAGAGTCACTTGTCCATCTGTTTGAAATGGAAATAGAACTATTCTTTCCACTTTTTATTGTAGTCTTACAATGTCTTGTTTCTGGGCAGCAACTAGACTTGCTTTGTGCATGGAATGTCACACATCAGATCCTTTCTAGATTAGTGGAAATGAGACCTTCACAGTTGTCTCTTTTTAAAATCACGTTACTTTTCCCCTAGTTTTATTTAGATAATTTAATGTTGAGTGGGTTTTCTTCTGCAATAAATCTCTTCTGCTATTTTTGATAGGATATTACTAGCACAGCTTCTGTATTTTCAAGCCATGTCTTATTTGAAAGATATCACTGTTTGGCCTAGTGAATAGTGCAGTAAGCACAAGCTCTGCATATTGCCCTGTGTCTTCTTTTTCACATCCCGATCAAAGCTTTCGGGTCATGTGGCTTTTCAAATGTAAAACCAAAAATGTCTCATGAAAGCCTGAGGTGAGCACAGGCTACAAACTGAAGTAGGAATTGCAGATGCTGCTGTAATCGTTTAGTTTGTTCTTACCCCAAATTTTCTTGGATAAAGTTGAAAGAGTCTTTGAATAAAAGTAAACAAATCAAAATTTACAGGAAAGTTGTTTTCTTCATGGGACACTCTTAAATCAATAGTTTGGTGAGATAATGAACTTCACAGAGCATGATGATGTTAGATTAATTGATATTATGTTGTAGGCTACTCATGCAACATTAATGTTCTATTCCAAAGCATTAAAAATGAGGAATTGTGAGCTTCATTTTGGAGGGGGTTGTTCTTTGTGTCGCTCTATCATAGTGGTGCAACAGTGTACAAAGTTTAAATTCAAAAATTCAAAGGAAGTGTATATTTTTTCAGTGATTGTGCAATGTTGTCTGACATGTTTAATTCTTCTACAGATTAACACTAAAGCCCCACAATGTCCTTGAAACCACGAGTAGTTGACTTTGATGAAACATGGAACAAACTTCTAACAACAATTAAAGCTGTTGTGATGTTGGATTATGTTGAAAGAGCAACGTGGAATGATCGCTTCTCGTATCCTTTAAGTAAAAAATCTGACTTAATGTGTTTGTGTGATGTGTTTAGCACAGGGTAAAACCTGTGTTATATAACAGTGATCCTGGGCAGCTTGTTGTTAGGCTGTACCTGTTATTAGGACTGTGAATAAGTTGAAAGGGATGGGAAATTCTGCATATTTGGGAAGTATTCGATGTGAAAATCACCATGCTGATAAAAAGTAAATTTGCCTCAGTTTTAGCCACTTTTGGTAGCTATAATACTTAGCTTATGCTAAAGCTGTTTTTACAGGTACTGAGTGTCCCCTATTCTGACAATGATTTTCTTGTATGTTTAAGTGTTTGTGTGTAGCAGGGGAAATACCCAGGACAGAGAGTGCACATCTTTATATTTGAGATGTGGGGGATGATGAGGTTGTTCTGTGTAAAGATTTCTCCTTATTCTTTGCATTTGTAACTGTACTGATAACTACCATACTAGACATTTCCACAGCAAGGATTTATTAATAAGCCTTCTTCCTTTCCCTCCTCTGTTACTGCCTTATTACTTGTGACAGTTAAGCTATGTTTAAGAATAACTACTCTTTCTGCATTCATATGGTCTTGCTATTCAAATCACAACTTGTACATACATTGTTGTAGTGCAAAGGTTTGTGTTCTGCATGTAAATGGACCTGTAATATTTTACAAGATGTAAGTTTCAGTGACCTTCTTTTAAAAGAAGTGTAATGTTTCTAACCAGTTATACTGTGCCCTGTGTCTATGTATTCATTAGCCATTTCATTGTGGTGAATAACTGCAGAATTTTAGGAGGCTTTGCACCTCTTCTGCAGGGGTTGGTCATAGTTTGGTTTAACTATGAGGAGGGGACTTATTTTTTGATTTGCTAATTCTCATGGGTGAAAAAAGAAGCACCTGATAAGATCCTTAGACATAAGTTTTTACAACATAAGCTTATTCTGTGGGCAAGAGCTTGACTCTAAAGTCTCATCTCATTCTGAACATGTTAACCATTTCTCAGAATTGCTTTCCCACGTGCCTGTGTTTTGAGTGTGTTTATGTGTATATGTACATAGCTCCTAGTTCTTGTGAAGACTCTTTGTGGTGTAATAATCTTTAAGAGCTTTTTCATTAAAAAAAAAATTGTAATTAATTTCTGGGGGCATGACATTGTACTGAAGTCAAGTTCAAGTGACTCTAGAATTTAAAAAAAAAATGAACTAATTAGGTGAGTACTTACATGCTGAAAAGATGTTCTGCAGTCATTCTTTCTAAGCAGTTTTTGAGGATTACATAATTCAGTCTTTATCAAGTAGTTAAATTCCGTAGCTTAAAACTTTAAACATTTCAACAAGGGTATCTAAAATACATTTAAATATAAAATAATTGTCGCATGAGATGTTGTATTGATTCCACGTCACACTGTTTGGCTTACAACTTCTTATGTGGAGACCTTGCACGCAAGTTTGTCATTGATCCTCTTTTGGGATTCGGTCCAGTTGATTGAACATCAGAAAAGGATTGCTTATGAATAGCAGACTCAGGAAACAATATTGGAATAATCATTTGGCATGTAATTCTTAAGACCTCACTTAGTATCATCTCGTAATTGCATTCCTTGGAAAGTGGCACTGTTAGTGTCTGATTTGGCACGGGCCTGAGCCTTTTGGCTTATTGTCTGTGGCTGAATGGCCCAAGGAGTTTGTGTAACTTCCAGCTTGAATGTTGGTTGTTGAGTACTTCTGCTTCCTGTAACCAGACTTTGCGTTTTAACACAAGCTGCTCAATGAGTGCTCAACAACCTGGTGGAGCTGGTAGTTCTATACAGCTGGAATAAAAGCTTTTTCCAGGTTTTATACATAAAGAAGACTAAGGTATTAAGGATATATTTTTTTAATCAGCATTTAAAAAATACGTCATCTTGTTCCTTGTTAACTTTATTTTCTCTTAAATTCAATTTAAATGGAGTAATATTTCTAAACATCTACAGCAATTATAAAGGAAATGTTCTATTAACTCTTATTGCTTAATCAACACAATAGAAAGATGGCAGATTATTTTAACTGTTTCAATAAAACCCAATAAATAAAATTTCATTGATTATAGTATCAGTTGATCTTTGTACTGTATGTATAGTTAACGGAGTGATGTGGAAACAAAGGATAAAATACAGCAAGCAATCCCTGTTTCAGTCTGCATCAGTGTATTCTAAGAAGTGTTAATTTTCCCTTGTGCTGTTTGGGACAGCCGAGATGCAGGAGTGTGGAAGCTGACAGTATTTTAGGGATAACAGGCTTGTACTGCACATATTCCACTTCTAGAACTAATTTTTGCCCTACTATTTCCCAGAACTTGTTTGTCTTTAATATAGTGTTTCCTTTGTAACTTCCGGTAATTTTATTGTTAAACATGGCTTATCTTTAAATAAATGTTTTACCTCATACTTGCAATGGTAGAATGGCAATGAGCTGGGAACCACAGTGGTGGAAAAGATCACCTGAAAGACCATATGTCACTTTATTTAAAATGTGAGTCATCCTGAGCCCCCTTTGACCTTCAGATTTCCTTTTAAGAGTCTCTCTAGACAGAAATGTGTATGAACTTGTTTCATTGTCCGGTAAATGAGTAACAGGTATGTCTCTGAGGTGTTCTTGTGAATACATTGTATCACTTTCAAGACTCTTCAGTAGGCATAGGCGTGATTTGAAGTCAAGGCTTGATTAGAGAGTGGTAGGTAGTTCCCCTATACTTTGGTAACTGCCTTTTACCTAGAACTTTTTTGAACAGGTAGAACATCAAACTCTTCCTGTTGTTGTCTTGGAATTTCTACCCAATAAGTTAAAATAAGATCAACAGTACTCAGGGACAGCTGTATTTGGAACAGAATTATTTTAAAAGTATGCAACATGGCTATCTGCTTTTTTTTTTCACTTTTTTTTTTTCTCTAAGTTTGCTCTGCCTCCTCTAATGAACTGTTTTGCAGGGACCCTAGGATGAGCCAGAAACTTAAACTTGTATCTCTAGAGACAACTGGCCAAGAAGGAAGAGTAAATAAAGTTCATATGGTCATGATTCTTTCTGACTGAGTCCTGAAATTCTCTACAAATTTTGGTTCTGTTACAGAAGATTGATGAATAGAAATTTTCCCAAAGCTCTACACTGGTTGCCTAGAGAAGTCTGAACTAGGTGCTTTTTTAACCCCGAGGACAATATTTGTGAGTTTTTGTAGCCTTGGATATAGTATTTTCTTGTTGGTAGTAATTTTGTTGTTGTTCCTTCTTAGTTTGGAAGTGCTTCAGTTTCCCATTGCTGGGTAATGCCCCTCAAATAGCAACTACCAAAGCACTTAAGTCACAGAAGGGTTTTGATGTTCTCGTTCTCAATACAGAGTGAAGGCCCCGAGGCAGCAGTTTGGCTGCAGCTTCCTCTGGCCTTTCTCACCCTGCAAAACTGCATGCTGAACTGAAAGAACAGATGGCTTTCACCATTAAAGATAAATTATTGAACAGTGAAGGCTTCTTCCTGTTGTTTGATGGGACAGCAGTGCAGGAAAAATAGGCTTGAAGTTTGTGGGGCGAAATACCAGTGATGATTAGTGATTAATTTCATGTCAGAGATTTTTTTTTTTTTTTGTTAAGAGCGTCACAACACTTTTAATATGACCCTCAAATTTGGATTCTGGACTCAAAGATAAAATGGATAAAGAAACAAGTACAAATTGAGCAAGAAAGAACAGTTTTGTTACAGTTAGATATATTTCAGTCTCATGATAGCTTTTCTTTTGTATAATTCTAGAGAAACTTGATATCCAGCAAGTAGTATTTAGTTGATACAAGAGGATGAGGTGCCTGTTCAAGTGCTTCTGTGATTAAGCTCTTAGTTTGTGTATCTGCTGATATTAAACACAGTGGCAAATATCAAGGAAGAGTACTAGATTCAGCTTTCTTCAGTTGTAAGAAAATTTGTTCTCTAGAATAAGGAAAGCCATGTTTGGAAGATGTGCATTTTCATGAAGGAGTAGAGATACCATTTTCATTCATAAATAGGATTATTAAAACTAAGAAACTTGTTCACAAGATAAAATCAGAGATATTTGTTTGCTGCTTTCATCAAATAAACTTTCATTGCTATATTCTTGTGCTGCTGTGGTGAAGACTGCCTCTTTCCTCTGAATAAGTCCTTATACTAGAGATCTGTAGGTTGTGGTGATTCAGGTAGTGGAGTTGTGGATCAAAAGAGATAAAAACTTATATCCCCTTTTCTTGTGAGCAAATTATGAAGATTTCTAATTCTGAGTTTAGTTTCTCGAAAATATCTTTGCATAGTGAAGAGACTTGTGGCTTGAATTATATTGAGGATGCATTTAGCTACTCACCATCCTTAGACTGAGAAAATTTGTTGGGGAGGGAAAAGTGTAAAAATCAATTATTCTTTGCAATCTCTTTAATAGAATATTTCATTCTTCAGTATTTAAGTTTGTTTTGATATTTTATTGGTCATTACTTTACAAGATGGTGTATTGCATTGGTAGCTACTGTTACAAAGCAGTGGATGTTGCCTGTTTTGTTTCACAGTGTTTCCATTTAACACTTTTTGCTGGTCTTAGGAGAATTCTAGCAAAGATGATCTATATGAGTGAAATAATGTACTCAAGATTAGATTCTGGTTGGGTGTCTCTGAGATTACAGTTGCCAGATAAAGGGGTTTTTCCTAATTAGTTCTGCATCAGAATCTTCTTTGTTTTGAGTAGTAATTCCATATAAAAAAAAGAAACATGCATTTGGACAAGCTGTGTGATGAGAGCTTGACGCTTTTCTGTAGATTAAGCAGGTGACTCTTCAACTGTCTGTCTTCTACCTCCTTTCACACAGGCATGTGCTTTTTTTAGGGTAGACTAGAAGAAAGCAGATCTTGTGTCTTCCCTTGATTGAAGTGATGTACTAAATTATTGATTTCTACCATGGCTGGCTCTATAAAGTGCCTTAGTGGTTAAGCCATGTTTTAAAGTAATTTTTGCAGAATTAGTTTATTTCCCACAGTTGTTCCTGTGAAGCCTGACCTAATCCTTGCTTGCCTCAGTTCTCAGTTATAACTTCTCTTCCTTAAATTACTCTTAAAACTTGATACAAACCAAAGGTATAGCTCTGCAAGGTAGTTTAGGGACAAAACCAACTTAAGGGTGGCTTTACAGGTTGCTGCTGCCCCTTTAAGTTAGCAAATGCAACTGTTTTTCTGGCTGTGATCTAAACAGGATTACTGAAATTATCATAATGGTTAAAAAGAATATAAACTTTTTTTTTTTATCCATACCACCATTGTGATTATTTAATTTTCAGTGTCCCCTGAAATTGTTTTACCTGTGGAGGTGAGGGCAAATGCAGGAACAGTAAGATATTTTGGACTCCAGGAAGGAAAAGTTGAAGTCTGCTTCACCATGTACTTGACTAATCATGTTCTTAATCTAATTAGTGTTCCTTTCCATTATATGAGAAGAGTTTCAGTTCATGCTAGCTGCAAAAACAGAAGAATGGTGCATGAAAGCTGCTTTTTCACCTTGAGATTATTTTATATTATACATGGCAAATAAAGGGTGGAAGCCACATCAGTATGGGGCTATCAGAAGTTTCAAGATCTTAGCTCTGACATTGCCTCATCAGTCAGTATTTAAAATTTAATATTGAGGCTGTAAACTTGGAATCTGCACAAGCCAATACTTATACTAATTTCAGAAAATGGTCCATTTTATCTTTTTTGCTTGATGTAAAACAAACCCAAAACTTAAACTGCATGTGGGGAGGAGAAAGGGTTCTGTAAATCATAAACTTTGTTGATATGTTTTCACACTTTAATACAAACCTTGACTTTGAGCCCAGAGACATTTATGCTTTGTGTGTGGCCTATCCCGAACCTCTTGGAGAGAGACTTTATACTGAGACTAAAATTTTTTTGGAGAATCATGTACGCCATTTGCACAAGGTAACCTGTACAGTTACTGATGTCCATGTAGGTGTTCTTCATCCTTTTTTTGACTTTTTATAGGTTTTTATGAGACTAAATCACAGATGATAGAGTTGCAGAGACACAATTCTTGTATATATGAAATATGTAACACATGTCACCACATGTACACAAATGTAGGCAGGTATTATAGATACATTTTGATATGCAACACGAAAGAAATAATTTTCTTTCTAAGCCAACAGTTATAGTTTATGCAATATATTGGCTGGAAAAGCAAGTTCTTTCTTTTACATTGAATGCTTATAATCAAACAAGTTAGAGAAACATCTTCATTTTGCAAGTGTTCTGTAGTTTGTCATTAGCCTTCTGTTTCAAGAGAAATGTATCTGCTCTAGTGTCTTGGAAACTGATTGTATATACTCTGTTAAAAAAATAAACCTTCTGAAATATGTGGGAAATAACACACTTGGGAGGAGACGAAATAATGGCAAATTATTTATTATGACAACAATATTTGTATGTCTGTATAGCTGTGAGTTAACTTCTGTTTCATCAACTAAGACAGCAAGTTTCATTAAAATTATGATTCATCATGTTTTGTAGATAGGACAGATGTATGGTGCCTCCATGTATATCAATAAAAAGCGAAGTAGATTTAAATCAAGATGCTTATCAGTGTCTTTATAGGGGGTAAAGGATTGCAAATTTTGCATAATGCTGCTAAGTGGCTTCATGCTTAGGTACCTGAGTATTTGACAAGATAGACTGGGTGTCTTAATAGGCAGTTCCGCTGGCTACAGAGAGGATAATTCTGGCACTCTGATAGACTAAATCAGTTCACTAAACTAGCAGAGAACTCTGCCAAATAAGTTCTTCATTTATTTAATGAGATGAATGAGCTCATGTAGGATAATCAGGCAGGTGCCAGCACAGTGGAAGCTTTGGGAAGTAGTGGAAGGCATACATCCAGTTTTAAATTGTCTAGCCACCACTTGTCTCTGAAAATAACATTTGAAAACCTTTGCAAAATGCATACAGCAGAGTAAAGCGTTCTCAATTCTGTTTTGTCTACCAACTTTCCTCTTTCATAATTTTTTTACCCTTTTTTGCATGAGCTTCTTTGCTGCTTGGGCCAGATTTTAAAATTACAAATTCTAAAGAGAATTAAGGTTGAATTCCTAGGATTTCGTTTTCCCTCACAAATCATACTAATTAGTTTAAATGGTTGAACTTACTTCTCTGAAGTATGAATCTATTTTGAAAAGTTCAGTAGCTTTTCAGATGATGATTTGCTTAAATTTCAAAAGATTTGGGCCTAGATTTGAAAACCTTTAACACTTTTTTTCATTTATATATGTCTGTGCTTTGTTAAACTTATTTTATTCTGTCATTCTTGGTACATATAAGGACTTGTCTCCAGTAAGGCGTAGTGGTTTTACAGTTGGTCAGTTCTGGTGTGCAATGCATGTAGCTGTGTGAATATAAAACTGATCTGTGTCACTGAGAGAATGGTTCTGTGAGTTATCCCACCAGTTTGATGTGAGAATATGAACCAGGCTTATTCAAGCAGGTACTTTTGAAAAGATCAATAGAAAACAATACAGTAGAGAGAATGCTATTTTTAAATGTAAAATAAAGCAAGTCCAGGTGTTCTAGCTGGCTTACCACAACTTGGTAGTATTAAGATGTGTAAGCTTTTTGGTCATTGCCATGATTCTGAATATGCAAGCACTATTCAAAAATTATCATCCTGTGATAGCTTCCTAAGTGTGTGTGCTATTTTCATACTAATTCTGGTGTGTCGGGTATGTGTGCCTTCACAGAGAGTTCTGGAAGCTGAAGAACAAGTACTGGTTATGTATCACAGATACTGGGAAGAGTATAGCAAAGGGGCAGACTATATGGACTGTTTATACAGGTAAGCTTTGCAAAACAGCTGTTAAACCTTTGAAATTAAAGTGAAATTTAACATGATCTGCAGGTTAAGTTGAAGAGTGTTGATTAAAGAGAGCAGTAGATGAATATGCCTCAGGTTAATTTTGGAGAGAATATAGTTATGCTAGCAGAACATGAGAAAAAAGGAGTAATGCCGCAACAGGTAAGTATCCAAGACAGTTTCTTAAGTTCTTTCATTACTAATATAGTCTGCTTGATGTTGCAGTGCCAGAAGTGTTGGTGCTAATCAACCCTGCAGTGTATAACCTCATAATTGTAGGAGTTCTTCTACAAGGATGGCACTGTACTGCAGTTTGCAGTTGAACCAGCATGGTTTGAGTCAAAGCTTTAAGATATTCTAATTTTTATTAATTAGTTGATCTTCTTTTCTTATTGCATGCATACTCTGAAAAAAGTGCCATAATTTAGTTGACTCTTTTGTATTGCAGGTTCTAGTTTGTATAATTCTTGCAGCAATGAAAGCTGATGAATGTCTACAGGTGGTAATCTGAAAGTTATTTTTAAATAGATTCCCTTAAAATTTAATTAGGCTTGCATCTCTGATTCTAACCTGATAGGCAATATTTGAAACACTGCTCAAATGTGAGACATTTTTGAGCAAAATTCCTAAAATGTGAGAACGATCATGTCATTGGAAAATAAGTTAAATCTTTTCTTTCTTCAGTGTTGATTTTGGTTTGGTTTTTTTACCCATCCTCCTTGGTACATTTTGCTAGGAAAACAAATCTGGATTCAGTTTGAAAAGTAAAATACCACATGTGCTTGACTAAACCAAGGTGATAAAACTGATGGAATAAGGAACACTGAAAGAAACTTCTTTGGTTGTTGTTTTTGTTAGTTCTGAATAATAGAATAATAGCTAAAACCAGGCCTTACCAGTGTCTTGGTGCTGTAACTGGTTTTATAAGTACTTAAAAAAAAATCTGGTCTTCCTACTTTAATTTCAAGTGATTTGGGAGAGTTTTCTTATCTATCAAATTGAAATTAAGTCAGTTAAAGGAAAAAAAAATAAAGAAAGAAGTATTACAAATAAAATCCTGAAAACTAAACACACATGGTGTAGCTTTTGCTTTGTTCCATTTTGTCTTTGAAATATTTGTAATAATACCAGCATATCATGGTATAGCAATTTTTAGTTCTACGTGCTAGTCTTGTTGTACGTAGTGATGGAAGAGAGAGGGGGTACGTACAGAGAGTGTAGGGCTTTCCTTCTTAGCAAGTTCAACGAGAAAAAGCAGGTTGGCAGCTGTTGGCTTTGTTCACATGGAGGAAGATGGGAAAATGCCACCAAAGAGCCTGCTTAAGGCTGGTGTTCAAGGTGTTCCTAATGTCCTCACAGGTTTTATATGACATGGAGGGCCCAGAGCCTTCTAGAGAGACCTGCATTTATAGTTCATGGTTACAGTACCTCATACGAGTGTGAAAGTAGCTGCTGTACTCCAGTTTGTCATCACTGCACTAGGACACGTCTTCCTTCTTTGGACTCTGTGGTGTCCTAAATTCTTTCAAGATCACAGGATTTCACAGTGTGTTCTTCCTTTTCTCCTTTGCTTGGCTTTTGTCTTCATGTCAAGAGTGTTCAGACATCTCTGGTCAGGTGCAGCCTCTGGGGCTCTTAAAGTGCTTCCATAACCTGGCTCTTTTCAGTGTCTGAAACTGAGCATCTCAAAACTTCTGCTTAGATCAGAAATTTAAAAAACCTCTTCAGCTGGCTCATTTAAGCATTTCTAATGTAAGAAATAGTGTAGTTGGAAAATATATTTGAATTTTTTTTCCCAGTTATCTAGGAAAGGAAAGAATTGGTTCAGTTTAAAAATGTTACAATATTTGTTCTATGGGAATACTGAGAGTCAAGAGGGATGTTTTAGCAGGTCTTGTAGAGAATACATTTTGTGTTCTTTATAAAAACTATGCATACAGTAGTAAATACTGAATTTAAAAATAACATTTATAG